>OW240924.1:17786428-17811206 GCA_933207985.1 Pelobates cultripes
TCACCAATGTAGACATCTTTTTCTTGGTGTACACGCTGTAGTCAGATGATGATATGAACGAAGGTGAAGGAAATGATAATTGTAAAAAACGGACAGTCACTCCATCAGCTCCCAGTAGGTGTGTGGTCAAAACGACAGATCTATCTTTCTGTCGACGAACTTGCTCAGGCAGTGTAGTCTTTGGACGGGCTCTTTCTGTCGACGAACTTGCTCAGGCAGTGTAGTCTTTGGACGGCCAGTGAAAGAGCGGATAGGGGAACATAAAAGGAGCATTAGGGCAGCTTTTCAATACAATAAAGTGGAAGCTCCAGTACCAAGACACTTTAAGTTACATGGCCACAATGTAAACCAATTGAGGTTTCAGGTCATAGATAGAATCCCACCACTACGCAGGGGTGGAGACAGGCAGAAACTTTTACTTCAGAGAGAGACGAAATGGATAAGTACTTTGGAGACCTTGTCACCACTAGGACTCAATGAGGACTATGATCTTAAACATTTTTTATAAGTGTATATTCATGGTTGTCTGCTCTATGATTTTGTGCTCCTTACAGTGGTTCTTCTTGACCAATATTGGTCCGTAGCTCTTTCCTGCCGACATTTTGACTCAGTCTGGGGTCCGCTACCTGCTAGTGACACAGGGTCCCTCACGTGTATGGCCCTCGGGCACTATGAGGTATTGCGTGACAGGTGAGTTGCACATATGGATTTCTTCCCCCCCTTTTTTTAGTAATATAATTCTTTTTTCTTACATCTACATTTTCTGCAATAATGACAAGCGTTGTTTCTTTTCTTTTATATTTATCCAGCTGGTTGTCCAACTGGTTCATATCGATCTTTTTCATTCAATCTTTCTCCTTGATCAGCATTAACAGGTGAGCTTTACAATAACTGTCAGACATTTGGATTGTTCTATTGGTTTGTTTATTTTCATTTGCATTAAATGTAGCTTATGGCAGTTCACTTAGATACATATCCCCTTTTGGGGGTTTTTTTGTATAAAGATGTATTCACTACATGGTTTCCCTCCAAGTGTCTGGATATTACTACTAGTGAACAGTTGTTTCTATTTGTATCTTTACTTTGTTTTCATGTTATACAATGTTGGTGACTAATAAAGTTGAGTAGAGGACGTATGACGCAGCTACGCCCGCTGACGTCATAATGCGGAAGTAAGGGAACACCGTGGAGTGGATGCGGCTATGGTTTGCCGCCAACATTAGGTATTTAAACCATTCCTTATTTTGTTTAACAGAATACAGGGGCCGTCGAAGGGACAGATATGTCCCGAGCGCGCAGCCCGTCCAAAGACTACACTGCCTGAGCAAGTTCGTCGACAGAAAGAGCCCGTCCAAAGACTACACTGCCTGAGCAAGTTCGTCGACAGAAAGATAGATCTGTCGTTTTGACCGCCCGTCCAAAGACTACACTGCCTGAGCAAGTTCGTCGACAGAAAGAGCCCGTCCAAAGACTACACTGCCTGAGCAAGTTCGTCGACAGAAAGATAGATCTGTCGTTTTGACCACACACCTACTGGGAGCTGATGGAGTGACTGTCCGTTTTTTACAATTATCATTTCCTTCACCTTCGTTCATATCATCATCTGACTACAGCGTGTACACCAAGAAAAAGATGTCTACATTGGTGAGATCCATCCACATATAGCTAGATATAGTGCACTATATTTTGGACTATCAGGACGTCTTCACATATATTTTTTCTTCATTTTTTCATTTTTTCTTTTTTCCTTTTTTCTCCTTTTTTCTTTCTTTTTTTCTCCTTTCCTCTTTTTTATTTTTGGATTGGGGATTGTTTACATATTTTATTTTTTAATTTTTTCTAATTTTTCTCTAAGGATCATCATCAAGTGTATATACATTAAATGAACTTTATCCAATACTTGGAAACAATTTTGTATATACTGTATATATTGCATATATTTTTTGTATATAATTGGTGCACTCAGGATGAAATGAATATTCCTATTGACATACTTCGCATGAATTTATGTATAATAAATATTATGAATTTTTTCTCAGCATTAATTACAAGTATTATGTATACTTTTCATTATTAGAGTGCGGTATTCATTATATATATTCTTTGGAGGTTTAGATATCTCCCACGTGTGATTGTTAATTCTGATTGGAAATTATCCAATCAGAATTAACCTTTGGATTTATATACTCACCTTTCCTGTTCCTCTTCGCCCTGTTGTGGTCTTTACTTGCTAGTATTGATACTGAACTTGTGCTTCTGGTTACGTACTCTCTGGCTTGTTTATCCGACTTTGTGACTTTCTCCTATCCTTTGACCTCGGCTTGTTTCACGTTATTCTGTCTTCTGGTTCCCCTTTACTCGGCTTGTTTCCTGACTATTCTTTGTGTGCTTAGCCCGGCCACTCTAAGGTCCGGTACGGCACTTTGTGTGTGTGTTGGCGTGTTTGGTTCCCCGAATCGTGACAGTAAGATAGCTGAAGGAGGAACAAATATATATTTTTAAAAGAAATATCCAGAGGAAGTAATTAATAAAGCCTTAATTAAAATGAAATACATGAAAAGAAATACTTTATTGAAGTTTAAAAAAACAAAACAAAACGCTTTAAAGTAAACTTTGGAAAAATTGACTATTTTTGCCCATGTGGAAGTTGTTTGCGTGAAAGAAATCTACTTTTAAAGAAAAGGATAACAGACTTGCGAAGTAAAAATAAAAAATAAAATGTATAAAAATAGAAATTTGATCACATGCTGTTCTACTAACATGTCTAACATATCACACTATATTTTTGTCAATGTAATTGTTTTTATATTGGAAAAACAAGCAGGCCCCTTTATATTTGTATTGAAAGCTATATTATAAGTATAAAAGTTCCACATCTTCATGTACTGAGACATTTTAGGTGATCCAAAACAATTACGTTTTTATGGCCATAGAGAAGGTCTGTAGACATTGGAGGGGCAAAGATTTTCTTAATAGAATAAGGACAACATGAGATGTACTGGATCTATAAACTGGGACTATAATGCCTAATGGTTTAAATACAGACTTTCAGCAACACCATTTCCACCAATATTATTAGTAGATACCCCAAAATTGATTTATACAAATGACCTACATGAGTAAATTTTCTCAGTCTGTAGTTTTAAGGTTTGTAACGGATCGCCTGGCACCCCGACTGGGTACCTCCGTTGAAAGATGCTCCTAGCGCTTCCTGAGGACTCCAAGCACTGCAGCAGACACCACAATCACCGAACCAGAGAAGCGTATACCTTCTCTCAAGCATGTGAATGCTGTAGATAGTTGAATAGGAACCATACGAATAGGTTTACTCTCCTAGCAGTCAAACTGGAACAGCATACAATAAATCCTTCCCCAATAATGAGACGACACTTCACTTTGAGGGTTAAGCAGGAACTCTCTGTACTGTCACATACAGTCTCTTTTATTCCCAATCCACAAACATAGTGCAGCCCACAGGGCGTTACAAAACAACCAATCACATCACAGTTACATCCCACATATTCCCTCCCCTTATCCTGAGAGGAAACTCAATTATACATACAGTTAAAACATACTTTCTACCCAACTTTCATAACTCCAAAACCATACATCACATTCACATAAAATTACATATTCACAATCAATCCATTCAGGGGAACAACATATTCAAAAATGGCACAAATCAGACAAAGGGTTCAAAAGTTAGTAAAAAGTCCTTTGTGACTAAATGAAGCATGACTTTCTGGCCCAAACCAGTTTCAGAGTCTTCTATCCTGGAGATAAGTAATTCAATTATCTCCCAGGATAGACACAAGACTCCATTAAGCACATGGTTGCAAAAAGACACAAAACACTTTAAAATACATAAAGTCACATTTACACATAACACACAGACATTTCACATATCCCCAGATAGCTGGGATCTGAGTACACATTATTAGATGAATGGCACTCAGATCACACAAATAAGCCTTTCTGCAGGGGAAATAAACAGTTTAACCTGCAGGGCCATAGTCCAAAGGGAGCAGGCGAGCAACCAGGCTTCTCCAGTTCACAGTGGCGAGTTTGGTTTCGCCACACTTCTCCCCTTTACCAACTAGACTAACAGGGTATCTGACCTCCTGCCGGTCAGTGCCCTGGTTAGTCCAGCAACCCACCCACAAAACAGAAACAGCAGTACAGCCCACCCACAATAACTGGTTACTACACCTGGGTAGAGGAAAACTTTGTCCATGTCCAGGTGCCTCACCACAACTGTGTGGGCAACTGTTAGGCTGCCTTGGTGGGTTGCTGAGTGGGCAGAGACCAGCGGTACTCTGCCCTGATGCCAGTGCTACCACGGAAGTAGCCTGGTGGGAGCCTGGTTGTGGGAGGGAGAGACCGGCTGTCTCCCCTCTGGATACACCGCTCTGTGGCTGGGGAACAGGACCGACTGTCCCTACCCCTTGTGCTGTAAGTGCAGAGACTACAGTCCCATCTGCACTGTTGGGGGGTGTAACATCTCCCCTTGCAGGGTTAGGCTGCCGCTGGAGAGAGGGTGTAACAAGCTCCTCTCTCTGAACTGTAAACTGCCGCTGGGGAGAGGGGGTATCAGGCTCCTCTCCCTGACACTCACTCTGCTGGTGGAGAGGGGGACCAGCTGTCTCCCCTTTCATTATTTTGTCCTGTGGTTGGGGTGCGAGACTGACGGTCTCTGCTCCCTGCAGGACACTCTGCCGCTGGGGAGGAAGGATGGCACCTTCCAGCACCCTGGGGTACACACTGCAGCTGGGGAGGAAGGACTGCACCTTCAGCTCCCTGGGGTACACACACTGCAGCTGGGGACTGCACCTTCAGCTCCCTGGGATACACACTGCCGCTGGGGAGGAAGGACTGCACCTTCAGCTCCCTGGGATACACACTGCCGCTGGGGAGGAAGGACGCACCTTTGGCTCCTGGGATACACACTGCCACTGGGGAGGAAGGACTGCACCTTCAGCTCCCTGGGGTACACACTGCCGCTGGGGAGGAAGGACTGCACCTTCAGCTCCCTGGGGTGCACACTGCCGCTGGGGAGGAAGGACTGCACCTTCAGCTCCCTGGGGTACATACTGCTGCTGGAGATCTGGGCCGACCGCCCAGCATCCCTGTAGGGCCGGTTGTGAGACCGCCGTCTCATCTCCACCTGCCATCTGTGGGTCTGCCCAGGACCAGTCTGTGAGGTCCCTCAACATTTGCGAGTAAGGACCACCTGCTTCCGCACCTGGCAACTCCGGCTGCTGCTGGGGATCTGGGCCGGTCCCATCTCCACATGCCTGTTGTGGTTCCTCACAGGACCAGTCTATGAGGACCCCTGCTTCGGGTTCCTGCGGCCGCCTCAGGGGGAGACGGCTAGCCTCCTCGGATGCAGCCTCTACTCGGCTGCTGTAACACTCCTTCCGCTGAGCATACTCTCTCTTTCGCCAGCCGGAATTCTCGGGCCAGCCTTGTGTTTCGCTCGGCCGTGACCTGGTTCCAGATCGCCCGGCGTACCTCCATGGGTAAATCATCCCCATACTGGGCCACTCGCTGCCTCACCTCGGCCATCCAATCATCGCCAGAGCCTTCCATACTTGTCTGCTCCAAGTCGCTGGATACCTCTGCTCCCAGGGTCGCTGCACGTGTGCTAGCGTTGCCCTCAATTTGTAAATCCAAACGAACTGTGTTTCTGAGCTGCTTTACCTTGCACTAGGACGCCAACCCACCGCTTGCCACCAATGTAACGGATCGCCTGGCACCCCGACTGGATACCTCCGTTGAAAGATGCTCCTAGCGCTTCCTGAGGACTCCAAGCACTGCAGCAGACACCACAATCACCGAACCAGAGAAGCGTATGCCTTCTCTCAAGCATGTGAATGCTGTAGACAGTTGAATAGGAACCATACGAATAGGTTTACTCTCCTAGCAGTCAAACTGGAACAGCATACAATAAATCCTTCCCCCAATAATGAGGCGACACTTCACTTTGAGGGTTAAAACAGGAACTCTCTGTACTGTCACATACAGTCTCTTTTATTCCCAATCCACAAACATAGTACAGCCCACAGGGCGTTACAAAACAACCAATCATATCACAGTTACATCCCACATATTCCCTCCCCTTATCCTGAGAGGAAACTCAATTATACATACAGTTAAAACATACTTTCTACCCAACTTTCATAACTCCAAAACCATACATCACATTCACATAAAATTACATATTCACAATCAATCCATTCAGGGGAACAACATATTCAAAAATGGCACAAATCAGACAAGGGGTTCAAAAGTTAGTAAAAAGTCCTTTGTGACTAAATGAAGCATGGCTTTCTGGCCCAAACCAGTTTCAGAGTCTTCTATCCTGGAGATAAGTAATTCAATTATCTCCCAGGATAGACACAAGACTCCATTAAGCACATGGTTGCAAAAAGACACAAAACACTTTAAAATACATAAAGTCACATTTACACATAACACACAGACATTTCACATATCCCCAGATAGCTGGGATCTGAGTACACATTATTAGATGAATGGCACTCAGATCACACAAATAAGCCTTTCTGCAGGGGAAATAAACAGTTTAACCTGCAGGGCCATAGTCCAAAGGGAGCAGGCGAGCAACCAGGCTTCTCCAGTTCACAGTGGCGAGGTTGGTTTCGCCACAAGGTTGCACATCTTTGAACATCTTTCTGAACTCCTCAATAAAAATGTAATTACAAAAACACTCAGAAACAAGAGTTTCTGAAATCAGACAAATTAAAGGAACACTATAGGATCAGGAACACAAACATGTATTTCTGACCCTATAGTGTTAAAACCACCATCAAGCCATCCCTGGCCTTCCTAAATATAGTAAAATCTTACTTGTATTCAAGTCTGCAGCTACTGCCTCTGCCTGGGAACTGCCCCTGTCTGCTGACATCATCAAAAGTGGTGGTCTGAGCCAATCACTATGCTTTCCCATAGGATTGGCTGAAACTGTCAAGGAGGCAAATCATGGGCAGAGCCAGCCACAGCCCTGGCCAAGCAACATCTCCTCATAGAGATTCATTGAATCAATGCAGCTCTATGTGGAAAGTTCAGTGTCTGCATGAAGAGGGTGGAGACACTGAATGTCAGTACCACTGTGCAGCACTACCCCAGGAAGCACCTCTAGTAGCCAGTGGAGGTAAACCTAGGCTGTATAGCCTCAGTATATGTATCCACTATTAGCTCTATGTATAAGTTCTGTGAAGAAACAGCCTCAACACGTGTCCTCTGCATGCGCTATGTATTAGTGTGAAAACACAACATTAAAGGGAAACTATAGTCACCAAAACAACTTTAGCTTAAATAAGCCATTTTTGTGTATAGATCATGCCTCTGAAGTTTCACTGCTCAATTCACCGCAATTTATGAGTTAAATGTTTATTCAGTCCTAGCCACACCTCCCCCGGCTGTGACTAACAGCCTGTTTGACAACAAAATGGTTTCACTTTCAATCAGATGTTACTTACTGTAAAAGTTTGTATCTCCTGCTCTGTAAATAAACTTTAATTACATACAGGAGGCTCCTGCAGGGTCTAGCAAGCTATTAACAGAGCAGGAAATAAGAAATTATAAATTAAACAGAATATGCTATAGAGGAAGGCTGTGTAATAGGCATGGGGAAAATTTTCGGTTTGGCATTCCGAAATTCGTGACTTTTGCAATTCGGGACTTCGGCCACTTCTTTTGCAGCCGCTTAGTAGATAACTCCCTAATTCCCATGGTATTAGGGAGTTATCTACCAAAAGGCTGAAAGACCTAAACTGGTCTTTCAGCCAAATTTACTAAGTAAAAATTACTTAGTATTAGTAAATTTTGCCCCTACTTGCTATACCGTGAGAAGGGGCATGTCTAGTAAACAGTGGCTCCTGACTGTTAAAAAAAAAAAAAAATAGGGTCCCCTCCTCCCGAGCCCCCACCCGCGATCTACTGCCCCCCGGCCCTAAATTATAATAAGGGGGGACCTAATGTCCTCTCCTCTGGACCACACCCCTGAGCGGCGGGTGAGGGCCCTAAATACTAATTGGGGAGGGGGGGGGACCTAATGTCCTCCTCCCTGGTCCCCACCCCTGAGCGGCGGGTGGGTGCCCTAAATACCAATGGGGGGCCACAGGCTGCTCACTGTATAATAGATATGCCCCTTTCTTGCAGTATAGCGAGTAGGGGTATATTTTACTAATACTAAGTAATTTTTACTTAGTATTAGTAAATTTGGCAGAAAGACCAATTTAGGTCTTTCAGCCTTTTAGTAGATAACTCCCTAATACCGTGGGAATTAGGGAGTTATCTACTTATTCATTCTTGTCATTACATGACTGGCCAAGTAACTTACATTTTATATGAATGTATGTTACTTGATTGTTGTAAGTGTTGCAAATGCTTACAGCTGAATCCTGGCTATGTTTGTATACTTTTTATTTAAAATTGTATACAATGTAACATTCTTTTTCTTTCGCTGGGTAAGTATATTAGTACTTAGGCAATACTGTGCTTCGGAACTTCGGCACTTTGACACTTCGGAAATTCGGAAGTACCTGAATGTCCGAATTGCCCGAAATTCGTCCGAATTCATTTTCGGACCAAAACGAATTGCACATGCCTACTGTGTAAGTTACATGCAGGGAGATGTGACTAGGGCTGCATATACAAAGTGATTTAACTCCAAAATGGCAAAGAATTGAGTAGTGAGGCTGCAGGGCATGGTCTATACACCACAACTGCTTAATTTAGGTAAAATTGTTTTGGTGACTGTAATGTCTCTTTAAATGTGAATGAAATAAAACACACAGCCTCTATATGAGTACATATAACATTTGTGTATGAGCTATTGTGAAGACAACTTAAGTATATACATTTAACACAAGCTCTGTGTTTGTGTTGCTGTTAGTCATATCTTCAGTATGTGAGTGATATAATTTGTGCATGAAGTGCTGTGAAAACACAGCCTCAATTTATCCGACTCATATAATCTAAGTATATGTAATGTAGCTTTAAATACACCATCAGTATTTGTGATTAGTATATTCTGTATGCAAGTTTGGTGTTATTATGTAACCCCAACACGTATACAACATTAGTATATTTAATATACGCACCGGATCTAAGATCTGTGTTTGAACTGAAAAATACATTTGCCCAGCTCCATCAAAACAAATGCTCGGTTGCACTGGGAAGGTACCTATTACAAACTGTGGTTTCTCTAATTCAGTTTTCCTCCCAAACATGTATTTCAAGATTAGCAATCAACCACTTTAGTTGCACTGCAGGTGTTACTGAACCTGTCTGGGTATCCCTCCCACTGGAGAGGAGCAGTCCTGATTTCCAAAATGCAGTCTGGTAATGTTCAATAACAGTTAATAGTGCTTTATGTTTGCACACCTATGCATATCCCTGAGAGAAATTGTTACCAAAGTATTTCTTCTGCCAGGTACCATTGATAATAATTAAGTTTTTGAGTTTGTTGGCTGTGTTTAACTCCGTATATATTGCTGATTGCAGGTGCACAGCTTAGTAGATCTTGCTGTTTGCAAACACACATCCAGGGCTATGCATTGCTCCCATTAGTTGGTAACTCTCTGAAGCAATTACCTGACTGTTTTCCGTGGTATGCTTTACTTTCTCAAATATAATTTGACTTAGATTCTACAGCTGTGAATATTGGCTCTTTGTATTACAATTTATGACTACTCTAATCTGGGCTGGTTTGGGCCTGGCACATGCCGAGAGAGAGAGAGAGAGATATATATATATATATAAAGATGGCCATGACGGATTCTGGTATAGGAGACCAGTCAGTGCTGATCCATTATGTCCACATTTGCTTTAAAAAAAATACTCCTAGTCTGGTTTATAATTTCTATTCAAATGTCTGCTCGCTGCTCTGAAGTTGGTTTAAAAAATTATTTAGAACGAAGTGAATTTCCTTAAAGCATAATCCGTATAATTGAGAGAATGTGCTATTTGTTATATATCTGTTGGAGACCTTGAATTTGGCAATTCCTTTTAATGTATGTCAGGGATGGCATACTTAAGGGGTTAAGGATCAAATTTATTTCCAAAGATTTGCCTGTTGTGAGTTTCTCAAAGGGGAACATCTTTTTTTCCTCTATGTAATTAGGATTCTTGATATTGCAAGTTTTATTTAATTTCCAGTGGAAGGTCTCTTCTGTCCCCAGACCATTCTACCAGGTTTACTATTTCAGGTAAATTTCACTTGCTACCGGAACAACAAGGGAAATTGCTGATCATGAAGTTCTATTACTGACCTCTGTGTGGCAATGTGTGTCTTTAAAGGGATACTATAGTGCCAGATATACAAAACTGTATTCCTCGCACTATAGCTCCCTCTGCCTCCCCCATGCTCCTCGCCTGGGTAAAGGGATGAAAACTTTTTTATTTATTTTATTTTTACCCCCTTTCCCAGCCTTGATGCTCTGCCTCCTCCGACAGCCCGCGATGAGTGGATGCTAATGCGCAGTAAAGGCCGTGCGTGCATTAGACATCCCCATAGGAAAGCATTGAATCAATGCTTTCCTTTGGGGGGAAATCTGACGCTGGATGTCCTCATTTAGGAAAGGTCCGTTTTGTTTCAGGAAGCTCTCTAGTGGCTTCTGGTAGACAGCCACTGAGGGCTGACTTAGAGCTGCTGTTGCTGCAGTGCAAAACGGGCACTGTATCCAGACCACTTCAATGAGCTGATGTGGTCTGGATGCCTACAGTGTCCCTTTAAGCTGTGGAGTGATCCTGTATAATATGATACATATATTCTTTATATTTGTGTATTATATGCTTGGACTGGTGTTGATATATTTGCAGATAAAACAAACTGCACATGGATCTTATCACTACATCTGTTATCACTATCTGAAGGTAAGGTCAGCATAAGTATGTGGTTGTTTTTGTTCTCATAAGGACAATTGAATATCTTCAGCTCATGCTTATTATGTGGATATTGCCACAATGGATCCTGTGCCTCTGGTTACCACCTTTTCATTGGTGATTACCTATAACATTTGTGGCGAAACCAACCTCGCCACTGTGAACTGGAGAAGCCTGGTTGCTCGCCTGCTCCCTTTGGACTATGGCCCTGCAGGTTAAACCGTTTATTTCCCCTGCAGAAAGGCTTATTTGTGTGATCTGAGTGCCATTCATCTAATAATGTGCAGTCAGATCCAAGCTATCTGGGGATATGTAGAAATGTGTGTTTTATGTACTAAATGTGTCAGTATGTAATTTTATGTCTTTTACTGTCTTTTTGTCTGCCATGTGGGTAATGGAGTTTGGCTCTGTCTTTGGAGATAATTAGATTCCTTCTCCAATTATCTCCAGGGCAGAAGGGAGGAAGCCAGGATGCATTGTGGGGATGTTTTACTTTTACTGTTTGAGCCAGGGGGAACAAAAGATACTTTTACTAACTTTTGAACCCCTGGTCTGATTCATGCCATTTTTTAATATGTTGTTCCCCTGAATGGATTGATTGTGAATATGTATTTTTATGCGAATGTGATGTATATTTTGGGAGTTATGAATGTTGTGTAAAAACTGTATTTTCCCTACCTATGATAATTGTATTTCCCTGTGTGTACAGATAATTAGTTTACAGGTAGAGGGGAGGGCTGTGTGTGGGATGTAACTATTGTGTGATTGGTTAATGTACGTTACTGTGTGTGTCCCTCCCCTTCATGGGAGCACCTAATAAAAAGGGCTGCAAGCTAGCAGCCAGAGAGTTCCTGTTTTAACCCTCAAAGTGAAGTGTCGTCTCATTATTGGGGGAAGGATTTATTGTATGCTGTTCCAGTTTGACTGCTAGGAGAGTAAACCTATTCGTATGGTTCCTATTCAACTGTCTACAGCATTCATATGCTTGAGAGGATATATGCTTCTCTGGTTCGGTGATTGTGGTGTCTGTGCAGTGCTTGGAGTCCTCAGGAAGCGCTAGGAGCATCTTTCAACGGAGGTACCCAGTCGGGGTGCCAGGTGATCCGTTACATTGGTGGCAAGCGGTGGGATGGCGTCCTAGTGCGAGGTAAAGCAGCTCGGAGACACAGTTCGTGGATTTACAAATTGAGGGCAACGCTAGTACCGTACAGCGACCCTATCTACAAAAGAACTAACTTCAGCAGAGCAAGCATGGCGTATGACTACACTCAGGAGGAGTTTGACAGAGAGGTTAATGAGGTGCTGTCTACCTTTGGACCCAACCCCCCAGAGAGAGCCGTGCAGCTCGCCAGGAAACTAGTAGGAGAATACCTGCAATCTCTAGTAGATTTGGCCAAAAAGGAGTCCCAGGGAGCTGAAGGTGTCGTCCTTCCTCCCCAGCGGCAGTGTGTATCCCAGGGAGCTGAAGGTGCAGTCCTTCCTCCCCAGCTGCAGTGTGTATCCCAGGGAGCTGAAGGTGCAGTCCTTCCTCCCCAGCGGCAGTGTGTATCCCAGGGAGCTGAAGGTGCAGTCCTTCCTCCCCAGCGGCAGTGTGTGTCCCAGGGAGCTGAAGGTACAGTACTTCCTCCCCAGCGGCAGTGTGTAACCCAGGGAGCTGAAGGTGCCGTCCTTCCTCCCCAGCGGCAGTGTGTACCCCAGGGAGCTGAAGGTGCCGTCCTTCCTCCCCAGCAGCAGTGTGTACCCCAGGGAGCTGAAGGTGCCGTCCTTCCTCCCCAGCGGCAGTGTATATCCCAGGGAGCTGAAGGTGCAGTCCTTCCTCCCCAGCAGCAGTGTGTACCCCAGGGAGCTGAAGGTGCCGTCCTTCCTCCCCAGCTGCAGTGTGTACCCCAGGGAGCTGAAGGTGCAGTCCTTCCTCCCCAGCGGCAGTGTGTACCCCAGGGAGCTGAAGGTGCAGTCCTTCCTCCCCAGCGGCAGTGTGTACCCCAGGGAGCTGAAGGTGCCGTCCTTCCTCCCCAGCGGCAGAGTGTCCTGCAGGGAGCAGAGACCGTCAGTCTCGCACCCCAACCACAGGACAAAATAATGAAAGGGGAGACAGCTGGTCCCCCTCTCCACCAGCAGAGAGAGTGTCAGGGAGAGGAGCCTGATACCCCTCTCCCCAGCGGCAGTTTACAGTTCAGAGAGAGGAGCTTGTTACACCCTCTCTCCAGCGGCAGCCTAACCCAGCAAGGGGAGATGTTACACCCCCCAACAGTGCAGATGGGACTGTAGTCTCTGCACTTACAGCACAAGGGATAGGGACAGTCGGTCCTGTTCCCCAGCCACAGAGCGGTGTATCCAGAGGGGAGACAGTCGGTCTCTCCCTCCCACAACCAGGCTCCCACCAGGCTACTTCCGTGGTAGCACTGGCATCAGGGCAGAGTACCGCTGGTCTCTGCCCACTCAGCAACCCACCAAGGCAGCCTAACAGTTGCCCACACAGTCGTGGTGAGGCACCTGGACATGGACAAAGTTCTCCTCTACCCAGGTGTAGTAACCAGTTATTGTGGGTGGGCTGTACTGCTGTTTCTGTTTTGTGGGTGGGTTGCTGGACTAACCAGGGCACTGACCGGCAGGAGGTCAGATACCCTGTTAGTCTAGTTGGTAAAGGGGAGAAGTGTGGCGAAACCAACCTCGCCACTGTGAACTGGAGAAGCCTGGTTGCTCGCCTGCTCCCTTTGGACTATGGCCCTGCAGGTTAAACCGTTTATTTCCCCTGCAGAAAGGCTTATTCGTGTGATCTGAGTGCCATTCATCTAATAATGTGCAGTCAGATCCAAGCTATCTGGGGATATGTAGAAATGTGTGTTTTATGTACTAAATGTGTCAGTATGTAATTTTATGTCTTTTACTGTCTTTTGTCTGCCATGTGGGTAATGGAGTTTGGCTCTGTCTTTGGAGATAATTAGATTCCTTCTCCAATTATCTCCAGGGCAGAAGGGAGGAAGCCAGGATGCATTGTGGGGATGTTTTACTTTTACTGTTTGAGCCAGGGGGAACAAAAGATACTTTTACTAACTTTTGAACCCCTGGTCTGATTCATGCCATTTTTAATATGTTGTTCCCCTGAATGGATTGATTGTGAATATGTATTTTTATGCGAATGTGATGTATATTTTGGGAGTTATGAATGTTGTGTAAAAACTGTATTTTCCCTACCTATGATAATTGTATTTTCCTGTGTGTACAGATAATTAATTTACAGGTAGAGGGGAGGGCTATGTGTGGGATGTAACTATTGTGTGATTGGTTAATGTACGTTACTGTGTGTGTCCCTCCCCTTCATGGGAGCACCTAATAAAAAGGGCTGCAAGCTAGCAGCCAGAGAGTTCCTGTTTTAACCCTCAAAGTGAAGTGTCGTCTCATTATTGGGGGAAGGATTTATTGTATGCTGTTCCAGTTTGACTGCTAGGAGAGTAAACCTATTCGTATGGTTCCTATTCAACTGTCTACAGCATTCATATGCTTGAGAGAAGGTATACGCTTCTCTGGTTCGGTGATTGTGGTGTCGGCTGCAGTGCTTGGAGTCCTCAGGAAGCGCTAGGAGCATCTTTCAACGGAGGTACCCAGTCGGGGTGCCAGGTGATCCGTTACACATTTTACCTACTTATATTGATCAACAGTCTCTAATCAATTTGATTCTGTTTGGCATTATTTTTTACTATTTACAATATTGTAATATTTGACTAAATATCCTGCTGTTGTTGGCCTACAATTCTTACTCAGGATATGCATGAATGCCTAAAACCAGTGTGTGTGTGTGTGTGTGTGTGTATATATACACACACGTACAAGTATACACAAGTATTATGTGTGTGTGTGTCTGTGTATGCCAGATATAGGCCTTCATGCATATTCTGTAACTTTTGGATGGGAATTCATGCATTGTTAATTTTTTACTCTCCCATTCTAGAACCATCTTCTGCACTGTTTGTTTGTTTTTCCCCCTCCCTACCCCCTCACTCTGTGATCTTCACACAAGATATTTACGACCCTCTGTGAGAATGTTGTCTATTTTCTATCAAACCTGTCTCTTATCTGTACTCATGTCCCTTTAACCCCTGTATCACAACTCAACTTCTGTGTCGTCTTGCTCAGAAATGCTTTAGACCTGAGAAAGGGGGGATCCTCCCGAAAGCTTGTCATTAAAAACTTCTGTTAGTCCAATAAAAAAGGTCTTACAAGATACAAATTTCATCCTTTTTTTTTTTTTTTTACATCTGAACGTATCCATGTAGGATGAACAATGTCATTGTAATTTTATAGTGTGCAATAAAAAATATGTAGCCAGAATTATATGCACTAAACATACATAAATAATTTTATTTACAATATTGCAGTGTGTGTTTGAATGTAAGCATGTTTTTGTGTGTGAATGAAGGGGCGTATTTATATATCGTGCAGTGTGTTCTTATGAACTGTTGCCATTTGAAAGCAGTGGTTTACTTGTGTGAAGTGTTTGTCTATGAATGTAGAGGTGTTTGTATGTAGCATTAATGTTTGAATGCTGAGATGTATGCCCATCTACATATACAATCACACACACAAATACAGAGCAGCTTCTGTAGTATGACCGAGATGTGGCCACCTCCACCTGCCTTGCAGAACCCCTTTTATTCTTTCCTGAATGTCAGGTCACTGACGTACTCTTCAAATAAAGAGGTGTCACTTAACATAAAGGAAAATTACTTCCCTGTGGTGCCTGTCTTTAGATCCGGTGTCTGCAACAAGAAGTGAGATGCAATAAGTTTAGCATCATATGGTCCACTTCTAAGTAAGTAAGAATTTACAGTTTGTAATTATCACAGTAATGGTGAGGAGAATTGAAGTCTGTGCTTCTTTAACGGGAAGTGATTACTGGAGGATTAAGGAATTTGTTTTTATGTTGAGGTAATGGATTTATTATTCTATATAATCTCTCCTCAGTTTGTAAATACTGATTCTATGTGCACTTACTAGCAATGTCAGGAATGGACAGCTCACTTTACCCCTCTCAAGATCTTCCCAATTAATGTCTTTGAAGAAGGGGTGCTCCCGAATGTTCCTTCCCATCGCAACGCGTGCACAAGGGTCCTTATCCAGGAGCTAGTAAGAGAGAGAGGATACACTGAGTATAACACTAACTTTGTGAAATCTCCAAACTGTAACATTTTGATGTACAATGTAATAATCTATAACGCAAACTAAAAGTTATCACCCCTGCTGAAGGAAGCCATGTTACCTTCTAGCAAATGTTATGAGGCTGTGTTTGTGTAAAGTTTGTTGTAAATTATAACTTTAACAAAAACTTCAATTATATAGCTGTCCAATAAATCTAATTCTTTATAATGTTGTATAAAGATTTCCTATTGTGTAGTCCAATAGTAAAACAAAATAGCCACTCATTTGTTTGTAGGTTGCAGAAAGATGGTAATAGATCAGATTATATCTTGTAAATTAAATATGTGTTTTTAAGAAATAATGGGTGATAGGCATGAATAGGGAATTCTGAATCTGCTCTGCACTGGAACATGACCAGTCATTCTCACTATTACCAGTTGGTTCCGTAACCTGTTTAGTACATGTAGCGGAGAGCTGATTTCTCACAGCTAAACTCCACCAAGTACTTTAAGAGGATGCAGGAACAAGTAATAAATCCAAGAGAATATCCAGCACAATCAGCAATACAATCCAATAATATCCCATCACTTTCCCCAATCACTGGACGACAGACAATATCAGGAGTAGAACTAACTTTTAATGGCAACATTCCTGCTTTTATGAGATTCTCCCATGCAAGGGAGGAATTCACCACAATTAGTACACTATCCAATCCCATCGATGTTATCTCCTCCCCTTAGAGTAGCACTTAACACAATTATACAAAGCACATATTTACCAACTTTTCAGATGTACCCCAAATAGGTGGAATATGCCCTTAAATATGGTACCCCTGATCTGGGTGAGAAACATATCCAAAAATCACGCAGATCAGACCAGGGGTTCGGGAGTTATGGGAAGGTAACGTTTTGACTGACCACATGGGCAAAGTAGCCGAAAATAGTTCCATGAAATCTGGCCCTGCGATCGGTGTCTATTCGTGACCCAAAAGTCCCGAATTGCTATAACATCCATAGTGCATTCGGTAACCGGATGAATCCCATAGTTCGTGGGATTCATCCTACCGAACGCCAGGCCGTTCGTGGGTTTCCATCCGTGCATTCTGAAGCCCTGGAGGTCATAGCGGTGTTCTGCTAGTCGAGTGTCCGTTTTCAGTTCCAGACACTTGACGACCAAACACCGCTGTTCGCAGATTTAAAATGGCGGCCGCCACGTGTTTGGCTGCCGAAATGGCGGCGGGTTCGTGCGTACAAGGGAATATGAAAAGCAATCAGGGAGGTAAATTATATCCATTATTCACATTAGGGTGGTCCGGTTCATTCGGTACTTTGTTCGTATGGTGAATTTTAGTCGTTCACATGTAAACTGGTATTCCCATACCGAACAATGTATGTCCATACCTAGTTACTTGGAGTTTTGTGTACTCCGGGCACAGGAAAATCTCTGCAGGACCAACAATCAATAAAAGGAATGGGACTGCCAAAAAGGGGTTCCGCTACAGTACATACTCCAATAAATATAACCAGTATCTTCTACAGAAGCATCTTTACAACCTCTATCAATGCATCCAATTAAAGGGACACTCCACTGCCAAAATACAAAATAAATAAGAATCACTGTAGATATACCCCCCCAAATAAAAATTTGCATGCATTTAATTAGATATAGAAAGAAAGAAAGAAGAAAAATGTAAACCTCGCTGTTTTAAATATAAATAGTACATGAGCAGGCGGAGCCTGGCCGGGAACCAAGATGGCTGCGTGAGCCGATAGCTCCCGAGACCCAGGCACAACATAGCAACCCACAGCACACTGGCAGAGCAGTAACCCCCACCAGCCAACCCCTTCACCTACCGGGTACCCCACAGCAATGGGCGGCAGCAGGAAACAGCGGGAAACGCAGCCGTCGGTCGCCTCGCACTTCAGAGTGCAGGGGGACCCGGCGCCATCTTCCCCACGTGGCGCTGAAAACTCTGACTCGGAGCACAGCGAGCCCTCAGCTCCAGAGTCAGCACCGCTGACGAAAGCCGACCTCCAGCGGCTGCTTAAAGAGGCAGCAGCCGATATAAAATATCACATGGCAGCAGAATTGGAGAAACAGCTCCAGAGCCTGAAGGCAGAAATCACTGATCTGGGGGAGCGGACAGGGCAAGTGGAGCACAGAGTGGACGACATTATGGATACAGTGACCGCCCAGGCAGACACCATTTCAACTCTGCAATCACGCATAGAAACACTGGAAAACGGACTGGAAGACCTCAGCAATAGATCCAGACGAAACAACATCAGGATCAGAGGCCTCCCAGAAACCATCACTGGAGAGTTACTCCACTCCACACTGCAAGAGGTATTTCTGACCCTCTTACCTGACAAAACCCCACAAGAGCTATCCATGGACAGAGCCCACAGAGCCCTGAAGCCCCCTAGCCAAGACCACACAGCCCCCAGAGATGTGATAGTGAGGCTTCACTACTACTCCGTCAAGGAAGCACTTATGGCGGCGACCAGAAAAAGCCCGCCAAAACTGGACACCGCCACGCTGGCATTCTACCAAGACCTAGCACCCACCACGTTAGCCAAACGTCGAGAGCTGAAACCGCTCACAACGGCACTAACCCAAGCAGGCTTAGCCTACAGGTGGGGGCACCCCTTCAAACTCCTTGTCCGCAGAGACAACACGACCCACATCCTCACAGACCCCTCCAAACAGCAAGCTTTTGCCTCCAAACTGGGCCTGCGCCTACCAGTGGCAAGATCTGACACCACTACCACCACTGCACGGAGACGACCCCCAGCACTACAACCACTGTGGGAAAAACCATCGCCGCAAAGACACCACCACGCCGGGAACAGCCCAAAAGCTACGCCAAGCACCGGACCGAAGATGACCTGACTCCATCGCACCGACCCTGAACCCAGACAAGGCGCACCGAAACGACGGCTTCAATAAAGAGCAAGCCGCAACACAGAGACTGCACCTATCCAACGACCCATCAAATATCCTTTACGTACTTTAAATGTAGAGACGCTGGTCATACGTGCCACGATTGTTTATTTGTCTACTTGTATACATGTGAACAGCTAGCGAGCCCTGCAAATGTGCACGGCTCAAACTAGAAAAGAGGCACCACACTTAGCACCAAGGGGACTAGACAGCGGGGGGTAGGGGAGCAGGGGGAACGCCACACCACTTCAGCGGGTAAAACTAGGGGGAGTTGGGAGGGGGGAGGAAGTAAGTGGGAACGGGCTGGGACGATAGGGAAAACCCACACTGAACCACCTGACCCCCAGACAATAGGCTACACGCCACCCCACTGGAACAACCTGGGGGAGACGGGGGGGGGGGAGAACGCCCCATAACCGAACACCAGGGACTCAGGAAAGCCGGGACCGCCCTAACCCCGACTTCGACACCAGGAACCCCAGCCCAAGAGACCATGCTGACACCCCTCCCCCAGAAGGGCCCCCTAACCCACGGGAGCCACCAACCCCCCCAGACAGATCTGTAACTAACAGACCCAAAGACACCATCCCCCACTCCCAACCCACGACTGCCCAGTGGAAATCCGCACACACCTGGACCGGGACGCACCTCAGGACTTACCCCCACCACGCCCCACGTTAACACCGGGGCACTGGAGTCCCACCTAAGGGACATTCCCAACACGCCACTAAACTTGAACCTGGCACAGACCATAAGTCCAGGAAGTTGTATATATGTTCACAGTTATTTTTCTTTGTACCCACAGTTTACCCCTGAAGAGTACCATGGCGGGACACAGGACCTTAGAACCACATCCAAAACGGGAAGAAACCCGACGCAACAACCCCAAACCTCCACCCACAACACAGGGGGCAGGACCAAGGCACGATCGACACCACAGTACCCCTCACACCACAATGCTAGCTAAGGTAACATGCATATCCATTAACTGCAAGGGGCTCAACCACCCCTCGAAACGCCACCGGGTTATGCGCTGGGCCAACAGGTCGGGGGCAGACGTGGTCTTCCTCCAGGAGACACACTACGCTCATACACGCCCGTTCCCTCTCCTAAGCCGTCACTACCAAACCTGTCACCTCGCCAACTCACATACAGGCAAACATAATGGGGTGGCAATTTTACTGAAAAAAAATTGCCCTATACACCTTAAAGACGTCCAAAAAGACCCACAAGGACAATATATAACAGTACTTGGCAGTATTGGACCCACAAAAATAGCTCTGACCTCCATATATGCACCGACGACTCCAGACCCACAATTTTGGCAGATAATACAAGCTCACCTTAGCCAACATCCTAACTACCAAAGAATAATAGGGGGGGACTTCAACGCTACAATCTCCCCATCTATAGACAGACAACGCTACTCCCCCCACACCCAGCAACCCACCCATCCCTCCAGAGCGGACAAAATGTTTGCCGACTTCATAACCCAAACGGGCCTCATAGACATATGGAGATCTCAACACCCAACAGACCGTGACTACACGTTCTACTCGCACCCCCATCACACCTACTCCCGCATTGACCTCTTTCTCATCTCACCATCCCTAATCCCCCACGTCACAAAGTCTGCAATAGGCAACATTACCTGGTCTGACCACGCAGACATCACACTACAACTCCAACCACCACAAATCTCACGACCCTGGACCTGGAGGCTCAACCCCATACTACTCCATGACCCCCAAATAGTTGCCCAACTGAAGACGGAACTCACCCAATACTTCGACACCAATAAAGACTCGGTGCAATCACACGCGGTACTTTGGGCAGCACACAAAACAGTGCTCAGGGGATCCCTGATCAGCATAGCCACGGCGCAAAAAAAACACATAGCCCACATAACATCCCTACTGGACCAGATCAGACAACTCGAAGCACAACACAAACTAACCCCCACACAAGATCTCACAACACAACTGCACCACCAGCGCCAGGCCCTTAAACAGGCCATGGCGAAAGACGCAACTAAAGCTTTACAATGGACAAAACAAATGTTCTACGAAAAATCAAACAAAGCAGACACACTACTGGCCCGAAGGCTACGCAAACGCCAGCAAGCCAAGCAAATCACCACCATCCATACCCCCACAGGCCAACCAACCGACATACCCAATAAAATAGCCGAGACCTTCCAGAAGTATTTCACTGACCTATACGACCACTCCCCTCAACACCGCCAAGATGACGGCCCCCTACACGATAACATACAAACCCTCCTAGCAAAGGCCCACATTCCGACACTCACGACGGAGGCTCAAGCACACCTCTCTACAGAAATTACAGAGGAGGAGGTGAGGAGAGTCATAGGCACCACGAAACCCAACAAAAGCCCAGGCCCGGACGGATACTCGGGCATCTACTACAAAACATTCACAGACAACCTGCTACCCTACATGACAAAGCTATATAACTCGCTCATGACTGGAGATCAGCTGCCCGAGGACATGCTGGAGGCAAACATTTGCCTACTACCCAAACCTGGCAAACCGCATACAGAACCAGGTCACTACAGACCCATTTCCCTATTAAACGTAGACATCAAAATCTTCACCAAAATCCTTGCCAACAGACTGCTCCCCTACATTCCATCGACAATTCACCCCGACCAGGTCGGATTTGTCCCCACAAGACAAGCGAGCGACAACACCAGACGGACTTTAGACCTCATATGGGTAGCCAATCACCGTCACATCCCCACCCTCCTACTATCCCTTGACACAGAGAAGGCATTTGATAGACTACTATGGCCCTTCCTCTTCGCCACCTTAGAGAAACTCCAATTCCCAACACCATTCATGACAGCCCTCAAGATCTACTCAGTCCCAAAAGCAAAATTACTCATCCCAAACGCGCAACCCCCCCCACTTCCCTATACATAACGGAACAAGGCAGGGCTGCCCACTGTCCCCGATCCTTTTTGCCCTATCATTGGAACCACTTTTACACCTCATACGCACCACCGCTACCATCACGGGCATTACAGTACACTCCCAAGCTTACAAGGTGGCGGCGTACGCCGATGACCTGCTCCTAACGCTAACTGAACCCCTCACCGCCCTCCCACCACTCCTAAAACTGGTGAAAGAATACTCAGCAGCCTCAGGATATAAACTAAACCTGGACAAGACAGAGGCACTTAGCATAAATATCGACCAAGACACGATGGAGACACTACTGGAAACATACAGGTTTCGCTACAACACATCCCACATCCCATACCTAGGTATACAGCTACCAGCAGCACTACACCGCACATACGCCCTGAACTATACTCCAATGATACAGAAAGCAACGGACGATGGCAAAACCTATCACTTTCATGGTTAGGCCGCATTGCATCAGTAAAGATGAACCTCCTACCCCGCTTCCTTTACCTATTCCAAACCCTCCCCATCCCACTCCCCACAACAGACGCAAAATATGTCCAAAAACTAATAGACAACTTTATCTGGGCAAATAAAAGACCCAGAATAAAAAGGAGCACCATGTACATCCCCAATAGGACGGGAGGACTGGGACTACCCCATCTCGAAAACTACTATTACGCCGCACAGCTCACACAGATCCAACACTGGCACACCCCGCAGGGGATCAAACGATGGGCGGACCTGGAACATGACCTATTTGGACGCGACCACCCATCCATCTACATATGGGTACCAAAGAAATCACGCCCCCTACCACCACCACTGCCCCCAGCAATCACAAACTCAATAGACTTGTGGGATAAAACGTCCCGGAAATTCCCCATCATAAACAACCCGACACCATTGACGCCAATACTACGCAATAGAGCATTCCCCCCAGGGTTAACACCCAAAGACTTTGCACAATACGAACAAAACGACCTGTCCAGACTGCACCACTTCTACACGGGAACGCAAATTACCCCATACAACGACCTTCCCAACGCAGGCAACATATACCACTCACGATTTCTTTCGCTACATACAACTACGAAGCTTCTTAGAGCAACCCGACAACGCCAAAGCAGCCACCACCACGCTCACACGGTTTGAGAGGTCATGCCTACATAATCCACTCCACAAAGGTCAAATCACGTAAAACTACACACTTCTTATCACTAACCAACCCAAGGGGGCCTCGGCATATGTGGCGGCTTGGGAGAGGGACTTAGGGCCACCGGACGACCCCCCTGACTGGCAAGATATCTGGGAGGCAACGGCCTCAATATCCATATGCGTTAACCATAAGGAGCAAGCGTATAAAACACTGCTCCGATGGTACCTAACCCCAGTACGTTTGTACCATATGGGCAAAGCAGACGCGGACCTATGCTGGAAAAACTGCGGGCAGAGAGGCACATACATACACACATGGTGGCATTGCCCTAAACTGGTCCCATTGTGGGCGGAAGTAGCTACCCTAGTCTCAAGACTCCTCCAGACCACCATACCATTAGACCCCTGGACCTGGCTCCTCTCCAGACCACGAGAGGACCTGACCAGAGCCCAAAACAAAATGACAAACCGGATAGCCTTAGCGACTAGACGGGCAATAGCCGAAGTATGGGGATCGCCAAACACCCCCACACTGCAAACAATCATACGCAAAACCAAGGAAGCAATACACATGGATAGGCTATCAGCCATAATTCATGAGACCTCTAAACACTTCCACAGAATCTGGGACCCCTGGTTATCTGATCCCCACCTACAATAAGGGCACACGGACAGCCTCCACCTCACCCACCAGGCCCGCTACTCCAACATAGCGATCAAAATACCAACGCACGGAAACTCACAGTACAAATATTACCCCAACCCGAACCATTGGATGTCTACTGGGCTCCCGAAATAGTGTCCCACCATGGTACTCTCACCCTTGTACATAGGTTCTCCACCCCCCCCCAACTGACTACCCAGACGCAGGGGCGCCCATTAGTACGCAACGAGGACGATAAAAATAGTCAATAGGGGGCATCCCACCCTACCACAAATCTGTTAACGAGCCGCAAATCTCATACGGCCACCAATACAGACTTGTCCAAACGAATCGGGCAAAGGGAATAAGTCCAAAACAGAAATCCCTGAACCCCGCACTATTGCACGATAAACGCCTAACCAACGGACCGCACCAAGACACAGCTACTTGTTCGCAACACCCTAAGGCGCAAAGACAAGTAAAATATTGTGCTCCTGTACCATTGTGGCTGTATCACCCCCTCCCTCTTTCATTTCTGTACCCTAATGTTTTCTTTTTCCACACCGGAAAACAATAAATAAAGAATGTTTAAAAAAAATATATAAATAGTACATACATATAGTAGTAGATACTTCCAATGAGTCAAAAGAACCTCGGAATAAAATAAAGAAAAATAATAGTGCGATACAGTACAAATATATTAAGTGCTGATTTTGACTGTAACTCAATCCACTCACATTCGTATGAGCTATAACAGAGCTCTGCTGTAGTGCGCTTGGACGGTACGATCCCAGTCTCAGGATGTGTTGTTCAGGTTGATCCAAATATTTCAAAGTGCAGTATGCATAGTAGAGAGAAAAATAGCAGCCAATAGTGAAGTACGTCCTAATGGTGAAGCTGGTACTAAATAGTAATGTACTTACAATTTTTTGAGCATACAACTTGCTCTAGTACAGACAGCTTAGGTGGTATAATCCCCACCAAGGATATACAGGATCCAGGAAGTAAAGAAGGGATGGATAAAAGTATCCATACATTACTATTTATTACCAGCTTCACC
>OW240924.1:17812432-17826394 GCA_933207985.1 Pelobates cultripes
TCCCTGCCCGCTAGGCAGTCAAGCAAACATATAAACCGCGTTCCCTGCCCGCTAGGCAGTCAAGCAAACATATAAAATGCGTTCCCTGCCCGCTAGGCAGTCAAGCAAACATATAAAATGCGTTCCCTGCCCGCTAGGCAGTCAAGCAAACATATAAAATGCGTTCCCTGCCAGCTAGGCAGTCAAGCAAACATATAAAATGCGTTCCCTGCCCGCTAGGCAGTCAAGCAAACATATAAAATGCGTTCCCTGCCCGCTAGGCAGTCAAGCAAACATATAAAATGCGTTCCCTGCCCGCTAGGCAGTCAAGCAAACATATAAACCGCGTTCCCTGCCCGCTAGGCAGTCAAGCAAACATATAAAATGCGTTCCCTGCCCGCTAGGCAGTCAAGCAACCATATCTTAAAGGTATAATAAACACACACACATGAATGAATACAGGAGGCAGATAGACAATCGACAGGTTCACTTAAAAAGGGCGCACCGGATGAGTTAATTACCTGTCTCTAGTAGCCTTCTGGAAGCCGGAAGTGGACTCAGAGACAGACCGGCACAAAACAGGAGAATAACACAGGCAACTGCTGTATTATGGAGGTGATCAGGCTCCGCTTGTCCCACTTTCCGGAGGTCCGCTCCGGTCCGTTGGTTCCGGCCCTCCGAACCGGCTCTCCGGTGGGCCCCACGTTGGGCGCCAATTGAAGTGGAAAAATCAATTAAAGTATTGATTATTTCTTTGTGTATCTGCCCCTGGCCAAATCAATGAAACCATGCGTGCACGCTCCCTGAAGTGATTCACACCAGACACAGGTTCTAGGTTGTTGAATAACTTGAGGAAAGTTTATTCAGAGGGGACGGCAAGTCCCTTTTAAAGCAAAATTACATCATAAGCATTGTCAGAGATAACATGGAATAATACATCAATAATTGGTTAGGTGTTAAGTGGTTGCTTCAATGCTCTGCCTACTGTAGGTGATGTCACCGGGGCCATGAGGGTCTCCCACGGTTTTCCGGCGCCATCTTGGTGCACGAGGTAGTTAGTCGATGTTAGGAAGGAGAAAGGGAAGGGGGGGGGAAAGGAGCTAGAAGCTTCCAGCAGCCATCTTAATTATAATGTGTGTGCTTAGCTATATATATATATATCATGAAATGAGTAAATAGACATTTTTCACTAACTAGGAAATATGTGTAGACCTTATTTCCAATAAATACATACAATTTGGGAACAGGGTGTAAATAGGTAAACCAAATTCTAGTCCTTTCAACTAGGACTTGAGTGGGATTAAAGATGAAAGCATACTAAAAGAAAGAGATTAAAACCCCTATTAGGCCAAAGTGATAGTATATAAGTGAACAGGTATAGCTGTCATGCAAAAATGTTCTAATAGTGTCCTCCCTACTCTCATCACTTGTCACCTCCCTCTCTGTCACTTGTCACCCTCCCTCCTTACTCTATTTTGTCACCCCTCCTCCCTAGTCATCCTATCCCTTTACTGTCACTTGTCACTCCTCACTTCTGTAACCCTCTCCCTACTCACTTGTCACCCTCCTCCTCTGTCATTTGTCACTCCCTCCTCCCTGTCACTAGTCACCCTCCATTCCCTGTCACTTGTCACCCTCCTCTGTCACTAGTCACCCCCTCCCTCCCTTACTCTCACTTGTTACCCCTCCCTCCCTAGTCATCCCATCCCTTAACTGTCACTTGTCACCCCTCACTCTGTAACTCTGTCCCTTACTCTCACTTGTCACCCCCTCCCTCACTCTGTCACTTGTCACCCCTCACTGTCACTAGTCACCCCCTCCCTCCCTTACTCTCACTTGTCACCCCTCCCTCCTTAGTCATCCCATCCCTTAACTGTCACCTGTCAACCCTCACTCTGTCACCCCCTCCCTTACTCTCACTAGTCACTCCCTCCTTCTGTCACTTGTCACCCATCCCTCACTCTGTCACTAGTCACCCCTCATTGTCACTAGTCATCCCCTCCCTCCCTTTGTCACTACTCACCCCATCCCTTAACTGTCACTTGTCACCCCTCCCTCCCTAGTCACCCCATCCCTTAACTGTCACTTGTCACCCCTCACTCTGTCACTAGTCACCCCCTCCCTCACTCTGTCACCAGTCACTCCCCCTCACTGTTCCCTCACTCTGCCCCAGGTGCCACTCTTCCACCTGTCACCACCTCCCACACTCTTCCACCTGTCACCCCCTCCCTCACACACATTCTGTCACCTGTCTCCACCCTTGGACAAGTAGATTTAAAAAAAAAATAAAAAAATATTCCTCACCCCTGCATATGCAGACACGCACGAACGCTCAATACACATATGCATTCACACTGACACTATATACAAAATAGCATATGTAGTCATCCAGACATACACAAGTGCATACACACCGACTCAGATACAAACATGCATTAATACACAGGTCTTCACAATATACACATCCAAAGGAATGCCGTATTATAGGAGAGTTATATTTAACATTTATTTAATGCACGTATATTTGGCTTCAAAGGGCCTGCGATCTAATTTTGCCCGGGGGCCCCAAAGGCTCTCAGTCCGCCCCTTGTTGTATCCGTAAAAATATTCTCTACTGAGAGGCCAAAATCCGCTATTTTGACACTGGATCCAACAGACAAGGTTTGCTGAAATTAACCTGGAAAAAAGAATAGAAAGAACATAACGCAATCTGCCCAAATCATTCATATTAAAATAACATATAACAGGGCAGAATATTTCAATTTATTGGTAAAATGTATTTCTCTTTATAGTGCACCTAACAGGGTAATGTGGCATGTCCGCACCATGCAGGTATGATACAAGTATCTATACATCTTACCAAACACTCTGCTACCAATATAAACGTAATATTTTCATTTCAAATTAAACAGGACCTGTTTCTGAAGGGTTGACCCGTCCGAATGTGAAACTATATAATATAAAGAGACACCACTAGCTTCACTAAGAACTGCACACACAACTGTAGAGAAGCCTCAATGGATGACAATAGAATATTGTGGTCATGCAGGCCCGTCCGTATTATGGTATTTATTTTGGACCCCAAATGGCCATTTAAGTGTAAGCTACCCTTCCATGTCCTAGGTGAGTTCTACACTAACAATTTACCTTGTTGTCTTCAGCTATAAGGGACAATCTCTGAGTCAGAGAGGGGACTTTTAGTAAACCCCTTTATAGAGATGGACTGACAGTGGCTCTGGTTCTCCGGGCAAAATTAGGATCTGGGCCCCCTGCTGATGTTGCTATAATGTGTATTTGATTGTATGTGAATGTATTTTTCTGTGTATATATTTACTGTGAGCCCTGGTGTAAGTGAATATATGTATGCCTTTTGTGTGCAGTGTCAGAATATGTGGATTCAGAGTATATTTAAATGTGTGGAGGTTTTTGTGTGTGTGTGTGTGTGTGTGTGTGTGTGTTTTTTTTGTTGTTTTTTTTGTTTTTTTTTAAATATCCTGGGCATCCTCCTGGATTTCCCCTCCCCTATCCTGTATGAAGTGCATGAAGATCTTTGAGAGAGATTTTTGTGTGGACTGGCAGGGGAGATTAAAAGATCTCCCCTATCTGCCTTGGCACATGGAAAACATTGTGGGGCCTCTATGCCTGTGGGGCCCCCGGGCAACTGCTTTCGTGCCCATGTGTAAAGATGCCCTGGGTGCACGGGCCATAGGGACTCTCGAGGTTGCCTAGGGGTGGGAGCTGTAGTGGGTGCAAGGAGGGGTAAGGGTTGTAGTTGGTGCGGGGGGTATAGGGGCTGTAGATGGCGCAGGTGGTATATGGGCTCTAAAGGGTGCCTGAGGGTAGGGGCTGTAGTGGGTGCAAGGGGAGTAAGGACTGTAGTGGGTGCCTTGGGATAGGAACCGTAGTGGCTGTAGCAGGTGCAGGGGGTATAGAGCCTTTAGAGAGTGCATGGGTGTAGGAGGGTATGGACTGTAGTGGGTGCAGGTGGTTAGGGACTGTACTGGGTGCATGGGAGTAATAGGAGTTGTAGTAAGTGCAGGAGTATAGGGGGTGTAGAGGGTTATATGGGCTTTGGTGGGTAATAGGTGCTGTGATTGGGCAGTAGTGGAGGGATGGAGGGATAGGTGCTGTGATTGGGCAGTGATGGAGGGATAGGTGCTGTGATTGGGCAGTAGTGGAGGGATGGAGGGATAGGTGCTGTGATTGGGCAGTAGTGGATGGATGGAGGGATAGGTGCTGTGATCGGGCACTAGTGGAGGGATGGAGGGATAGGTGCCGTGATTGGGCAGTAGTGGAGGCATGGAGGGATCGGTGCTGTGATTGGGCAGTAGTGGAGGGATGGAGGGAATAGGTGCTGTGATCGGGCAGTGATGGAGGGATAGGTGCTGTGATCGGGCAGTAGTGGAGGGATAGGTGCTGTGATCGGGCAGTGATGGAGGGATAGGTGCTGTGATTGGGCAGTGATGGAGAGATAGGTGCTGTGATTGGGCAGTAGTGGAGGGATGGAGGGATAGGTGCTGTGATTGGGCAGTAGTGGAGGGATGGAGGGATAGGTGCTGTGATCGGGCAGTAGTGGAGGGATAGGTGGTGTGATTGGGCAGTAGTGGAGGGATGGAGGGATAGGTGCTGTGATTGGGCAGTAGTGGAGGGATGGAGGGATAGGTGCTGTGATTGGGCAGTAGTGGAGGGATGGAGGGACAGGTGCTGTGATTGGGCAGTAGTGGAGGGATAGGTGCTTTGATTGGGCAGTAGTGGAGGGATGGAGGGATAGTTGCTGTGATCGGGCAGTAGTGGAGGGATGGAGGGATAGGTGCTGTGATTAGGCAGTAGTGGGGGAGATTAGATACTTAGTGGGTGGAGTTGATTAAAAAAACCAAAACCCAAATAATACTTTTTCACTGAGTCTTCCCTTCAGCCAGGGAGGAGTAATCCTTATCCATGGTGGTCCATAAATCCTGGCCATGGTATTTCTGGGGGCACAAGGCACACTATCTTGAGATACTGCATGATGCCTGTAACACTGATCATGGAGCTCTGCACGGCAGGGCCGCCATCAGGGGGTGACAACCATGACGGTTGTCACGGGCCCGGCGGCCCTGGGGGGCCTGGCCGCCCGGGCCCCACGTGTAGCGCGAAACTGCCGCCGGTGCACTTAGGGCCACCGATGGGCCTAGTCAGTATTGCGGCCGGGCCCTTTTAAAACAATCTCAGCTGCGAAGTACTGCTGGGAGGAAGTGGCCGTCACTTCCTCCCAGCTCCCTCCCCTCCGCGTGGGAGGTAAGAAAGCCAGGCCGCGGGAGCCACGCTGACTCCCATCAGCCACAGCCTTCCACCTGCAAAAAAGGTGCGCAAAATTAGCTGTATGTTAGTATGTATGTTAATATGTATATATGTTAATATGTATGTATGTATGTGTGTATGTGTGTATGTATGTGTGTCAGTATGTATGTTAATATGTATGTATGTGTGTGTGTGTGTCAGTCTGAATGTTTGTATTTATGTTTCAGTATGTATGTCTGTGTGTGTAAGTCAGTATGTGTATGTATGCATGTCTGTCTGTGTGTATTTCAATATGTATGTATATGTTTGTATCTGTGTGTGTGTGTGTGTATTTATGTCCTTATGCGTGTGTGTGCAGTGTGCACAGGAATTCGTTCATATTGTTTATTGTCCGGCCCCCAACAGTGTCTGAGGGACCGTGAACTGGCCCTCTGTTTAAAAGGTTTGAGGACCCCTGTCATTATGTATGTATGCATGTATGTCAGTATGAATGTATGTCTGCATGTCATTATGAACGTATGTCTGCATGTCATTATGAACATATGTCTGTGTGTATGTGTGAATGGATGTCAGTATGCATGTATGTCAGTATGTATGTATGTCTGTATGGATGCCATTATGAATGTATGTATGTATGTACGTACGTGTGTATGGATGTCAGCGTCGGTATGTCTGTCTGTATGAATGTATGTCTGTGTGTATGTATGTCGGTGTATGGATGTGTATGTCCTCATGAATGTGTGTCTGTATGTATGTTAGTATGTGTCTGTGACTATATATGTCTGTATATATGTGTATGTCTCAGTATGTGTGTGTCAGTATGTATGCCTATATGCATGTATGTCTGTTTCCGTATGTGTGTCTGTTAGTATCTATCTGTGTGTATATGTGTCCTTTTGTATCAATGTGTGATTTTGTGTGTGTGTATTCCTGTGGGCGGGATTTGGAGGCGGGCCCCAGGGGGCCCAGACTCTGAGCTGAGTTAGGGGCCCCAAAATTTCTGGTGGCGGCCCTGCTGCACGGTATGATGTCACTTCCTGCAGAGTGAGTCGCACAGAGCTCCCTGGTTAGCGTTACTCCTTGTGGCTGCGTTCGTTTCCCAGGCAGAGGCTTTGCTCCTGGACCCTCTGCCGATTTCATTCAGCCTCTGAGGCGCGCTGAGAGACAGGCAGGCGCGCTGAGAAGCACGCATGCTGTGAGACAGGCAGGCACGCTGTGAGGCAGCCTAGTGAGTGTTTGGGAAGGCCCCTTAGCTGTCCCTCAGAGTGCCACTCTGGGCTGCATTTGCAGTTTGGTTGGGCAAAGGGGAGAAGATATTAAGTAACGGGGCCCATAGAAGGCTGTGCGGGCCCCTTACTGTGTGCAGGCTGGCAGGGGAGCTTGTTAAACTCCCCAGCTGAGCCATTAATATACTGTACCACAGACGGACCCCCAAGAGCCTCGGGCCCTCTGTCCACCCCTGCCCCTACACACTTATTAACCCTTAGTAGGGAACACACAGGATGGGGGGCAGCACTGTAAACATGGCTGTATGATACACATACAGAATTAAGCGAGAATTAAGCGAGAATTAAGGAGTAGTGGGAGTTTCAGTGTGCAGGGCTTAATTTTGTATGTTAATGTTAAAATGGGCCAAATTTATTTATTGTTTTCTTAATTAATTTGTTCTGCTGATTAAAATTGAATACTAAAAGAACTTTAAAATCTTCTTTCTATGACCTAGCTTTTATTTCTACATAACAATTCACCCTTTTTTAGTTATTAAAGGAACACTATAGTGCCAGGAAAACATACTGGATTTCCAGGCACTATAGTGCCCTGAGGGTGCCCCCACCTTCAGGGTCCCACTCCCGCTGGGCTCTAGGGTGAGGAAGGGGGTTAAATACTAACCTTTCTCCAGCGCCGGGCTCCCTCGGCGCTGGGGAATCTCCTCCTCCTTCTGCCGTCATCGGCTGAATGCGTATGTGCGGCAAGAGCCGCGCGCGCATTCAGCCAGTCTCATAGGAAAGTATTCTCAATGCTTTCCTATGGACAGCAGCGTCTTCTTGCTGTGAAAATCACAGTGAGAAGTGCCTCTAGCGGCTGTCAATGAGACAGCCACTAGAGGCTGAATTAACCCTAAAGTAAACATAGCAGTTTCTCTAAAACTGCTATGTTTACAGCAGAAAGGGTTAACCCTAGCTGGACCTGGCACCCAGACCACTTCATTGAGCTGAAGTGGTCTGGGTGCCTATAGTGGTCCTTTAAATTAACAATATAGTGTCAGAAATACAAATGTGTATTCCTGGCACAATAGTTCTAAATAGGCTGACCCAGGAAGCACCTCTAGTGGCCGTCTGAGTGACTACCACTAGAGGTGTAACTAGGCAGCAATGTAAACACTGCTTTTTATCTGATCTGTGATACATTTTAGCAATGGGCGGAGCTTAGACAAAGTTCCATTTCAGTTGCTGATTTACCCACAATCCATCAGTGAAATCAATCCCACAGAAGGCAAACAGCAGACAATATGGAGGGAGGAGAACAAAATGGCGGCAGCGCCCGTGCATAGAGATCGGGCAGAAGGATAATAAATAAAGTGAAGGAGTCTGATCATTTAGATCCAGGGAACATTGGGAAAGGAAAACTGACAGAAATAATAAACCATGGCAGCGCGGTTTTAATACACACAGGGCCGGACTGGCCCACCGGGATACCGGGGCATGTCACGGTGGGCCGGTGGACTTGGGGTCGGCAGTGCAGCACCTGACACGTTTAATTTGTCCTTCTCTGAGTTTTTGTTTGGGGCTGGGGCAGATAATTACCGAGGTGGCTGCTAGAGGCTGGTACACAGACAGAGGTCAGTCTGGTAGGAACCAGTCCCCGCATTGGAGCTCCCTCACCCCAGCCTCAGCCTAATCAACAAACACACAGGAAGAGGAAGTACAGGAAACGCCTCATGAAGGATCCTCACACTGAATCCACACTGCCAGGGACAGCTAAATGTGAGAGAGAGTGTGTGAGTGAGAGAGTGTGTGAGTGAGAGAGTGTGTGAGTGAGAGAGTGTGTGAGTGAGAGAGAGAGAGTGTGTGAGAGAGAGTGTGTGAGGGAGAGGGAGAGGGAGAGAGGGAGTGTGTGTGAGTGCTTGTCTGCAGTGAGCTTTTAGTGTGTATATCGGTGAGCTTGTAGTGTGCTTGTGTAGAGAGCTTCTGTATTCCAGCGAGCTTGTATGTCTCAGTGAGCTTGGGGGTGTCAGTGAACTAGCCTGTAGTAAGCTTGTGTGGGTTAGAGTGCTTGTGTGGGTCAGAGAGGTTGTGTGTGTCATGAGCTTGTGTTTGTCACTGAGTTTGTCTGTAGTGTGCTTGAGTGAATGTCAGTGAGCTTGTGTGCGGCAGTAAGCTTGTCTGTAGTGAGCTTGTGCATGGGTCAGAGAGCGTTTGTGCGGATGGGTGAGCTTGTTTGTGTCAGTGAGCTTGTCCGTCAGTGTGTGTGTTTGTCTGTGTGCAATTGAACAGGTGTGATTTATTAATGTGAAACATGCTTGTTAATATATATATTTGCTGAAATTATACAATTGACACACTGATGCTGATATCGGCATGGAGGATTGCCCTGCTTAAAGAATTGTCTCCAAGCAGGGCCAATCACAACAGACAGGGGGCAGCTTGGAGGGTGGGTGTTACGGCACTGTAACACCCATGGATAATCTAGAGTGGGGGGCTGCAAGTAAGAAAACATTATTCCAAAGCACATACATATAAAAAATACAAGCATACTATGTGACACAATGAATTAGAGGGCTGGAATAATTTTTTTTCCAGGGCTGCTTTCTGTTCCCAGTCCAGCCGTGAATACACAGAGCAGCTCGGCGTGGTTTCTCATGGCAGCCGCTGGTCAGGAAGGCTGGAGGCTGCAGAGTACAGGCCGGAGATCGAGGCACTGTGGCTGATTTAGAAACCTGCCATGCTTCATTCCCGCCATCTTTGTAACAAGTACCGCCCCCTAGCAACTGAAGGCTGCCTCCTCCATATGCCAAAACAAAGCATACACAATTTTATTTATTTAAACTCTGCCAGTGAGTGGCACAGTGCCCACACATGCAATGGTTACCATGACAACATGAAGTAATACAGCCATCACCCCATCGCTGCTAACCCACAACAGGCCCCAGAGAAACCAAATCCAAGTTAAATAGAGAAATGCACGAAGCACATAAAATGTACAATGGGGCCGCCATAATGTCAGCGCAGATGGCAATGCTCTCCAGCTAAACAGCAGATGGGGGAAATCACCAAATCATCACTGGCACTGGCAACCAACAAAATCTTACTCTGCAGCCTTAGAGACCCCAGATAAACCCCCGTCATGACACTGGCTCACACAGTGAGGGGCAAACACACAGTACAGCGCGGACGTGAGGGAGAAAGAAAAAGGCTGGGAAAGGAAGGACTTCAAGACTACCGGCAACAGGAGGTACCAGGCTAAGCCGCCTGACCGCATCTCCCATGCTGGCCGACATCGTGCTCCCCAAGTGACTGGCATCTAGTATCGCACACCCTTATAATCCTTTATTGGAGACTCTGTTAAATGGACGTACCTGGAAATACTGGACAGATACGGACACCGTTACAATCCGTTATTGGAGGCTCTGTTAAATGCACGCACCTGGAAATACTGGACAGATCTGGACACCGTCACAATCTGTTATTGGAGGCTCTGTTAAATGCACTGTGACGAGACCAATCTCGCCACATTGCATTGGAGAAGCCTGGTTGCTCGCCTGCTGCCTTTGGACTATGGCCCCCTGTTAAAAGACATCTTTTTTACCTGCAGAAAAGCTTAATTCGTGCTTTTCTGCCTGGGGTTCAGTAGATTTGTTTGAATGTGTTATACCCCAGATAGGAATCCCATGGAGCCCATTTGTATGAAACTGACTGTAAAGACTTTGGCTCCATGGCGATTAAACTGTATTCGTGTGGTCTGAGCGCCATTCGCTTAATAACGTGTGCTCGGACCTGAGCTATCTGGGGATATGTTACATGTCTGTGTTTTATGTAATAAATGTGACTTTATGTATTTTAAAGTGTTTTGTGTCTTTTTGCAACCATGTGCTTAATGGAGTCTTGTGTCTGTCCTGAGAGATAATTGAATTACTCTCCAGGATAGAAGACTCTGAAACTGGTTTGGGCCAGAAAGCCATGCTTCATTTAGTCACAAAGGACTTTTTACTAACTTTTGAACCCCTGGTCTGATTCATGCCATTTTTTTTAATATGTTGTTCCCCTGAATAGATTGATTGTGAATATGTAATTTTATGTGAATGTGATGTATGGTTTTAGAGTTGTGAAAGTTGGGTAGAAAGTATGTTTTAACTGTATATGTAATTGAGTTTCCTCTCAGGATAAGGGGAGGGAATATGTGGGATGTAACTGTGATGTGATTGGTTGTTTTATACCTCCCTGTGGGCGGTCCTGTATTTGCAAGACTGTAATAAAAACCAGGCTGGGTGTGCCAGCACCTCAGACCACTGCTTGACCCTCAACACAGAGCCTTATCTCGTTCTTGGAGGGATTCACTGTATGCTATTAGAAACTGATTGCCAGGAGTGTAAGCTGATTGTCTGCTTTTCCTGTTCGTCTGCTAGCAGCTATTTGGGAGGTTCCAGTTCGGGAGTTGGAGTGCTATTTTGTATCCAGTTCGGGAGTTTGGTGTTCTGCAGTAGCTGGGCCTGTATCTCTGGAAAGGGGGCCGATCGCCTAAACGGTTTTTTCCCCTTGTGTGCAAAACGGTCCGTTACATGCACGTACCTGAAAATACAGGACAGATACAGACACTGTTACAATCTGTTATTGGAGGCTCTGTTAAATGCACGTACCTGGAAATACAGGACAGATACGGACACTGTTACAATCTGTTATTGGAGGCTCTGTTAAATGCACGTACCTGGGAATACAGGACAGATACGGACACCGTTACAATCTGTTATTGGAGGCTCTGTTAAATTCACGTACCTGGAAATACAGGACAGATACGGACACTGTTACAATCTGTTATTGGAGGCTCTGTTAAATGCACGTACCTGGGAATACAGGACAGATATGGACACCGTCACAATCCGTTATTGGAGGCTCTGTTAAATGGACGTACCTGGGAATACTGGACAGATACGGACACTGTTACAATCCGTAATTGGAGGCTCTGTTAAATGGACGTACCTGGGAATACTGGACAGATACGGACACCATCATAATCAGGCTGATCCTAAACTACCACATAACATGTTATTTTTACACATACCTTGTCTTTTTTATATTTTTAGTGCAATAACATACAGCACACTAGTGTTTATTGTGGCCTCTATATGTAAATAAAATATATGTTCGGCTTATTGAAATAATCTATTTTCTATCCCTGTATTGCACAAATAGTGATGTTGTTTGTGTAAGTTCTCCCTATAAGGCACCCCATGTATTGTCATTGTGCAGTGCGAGGTATCGGGGTTCAATATGAACTGCCTGGTTTTCTGATGGCTTCAGTCTGCTGCAGTACCTCACACTGCCACTAACTTGCTCCTGGTGCTGTTGCAGATTGCTGCACTCAGATGGAGAGATCGGACTCTGCGCCCAGCTTGTCATACCTTGTATTTATCTTGTTATATAGTCCAACCTTTCCCCTTCCTTATTGGCAAATCATTGATTCAGGGTTGGTCTTTGATTCATATTTGGTTGTTTACCACCATCTGTGTGTTTTCTTGCTTCCTGTATAATGAAGGCCAGAGTCCAGTAGGGATTTTCTTTTCTGTCCCCAAGCTATCTTATTATAGAGACTGCTATACTGATACTTAGTATATACAGAAAAATGGGATACAGCTGGATATCTCAAATAAAAGATAACAAATAATAGTGCAACATTATATATAATATTGTTAGCAGTGCCCCCACTAATAGTAGAACTCACAGACTCCAAATAATAAAAGTGTTTTAACCCTTTAGTGACCAGACCTTTTTTTAATTTTCCCGTTAAGGACCAGGGCTTTTTTTAAATTTCTGCCGTGTTTGTGTTTAGTTGTAATTTTCCTCACACATATTATCTACCGTTTTCATCGCCATTAAATGGTTTTTCTAAAGATACCTTTATTTTCATCATATCATAACATTTACTATAATTTTTTTTGTTTTTTTTTTTAGATATGATGGAAAAAATGTAAACACACTTTTTTGAACTTTGACCCCCAAAATCTGTTGCGCATCTACAACCGCCAAAAAACACCCATGCTAAATAGTTTCTACATTTTGTCCTTAGATTAGAAATACCCAATGTTAACATGTTCTTAGCTTTTTTTTTTGAAAGTTATAGGGCTATAAGTACAAGTAGCACTTTATTTCCAAACCATTATTTTTCAAAATTAACGCAAGTTATATTATAACACTGATGTCTGTCAGGAATCCCTGAATAACCCTTCACATGTACTGTGTGTGTGTAATATATATATATATATATATTTTTAAAAGAAAACAATGTAAGATATTAAACTTGGGGTATTTTGGCTCTTTTCATGCAACCATTTTACCACCAATCTATGCCAAATTTAAAATTGGTGATTTTTTTTTTTTTTTACACACATAGCAATTTAAGAATACATGTACGGAGAACTGCCAAAGAACACCCCAATATGTGTTCAGCAATATCTCCTGAGTACAGTGATAGGTGATTTCAAATGGTGGTATTTTAACACTTTCCATGCACTAATTCTACCACAAGTCTTTGTCAAACCTTTGGGTAGTCGTTGTTTTGTGTTCTTTTTCTCTCACATTGTACTTTAGGCATGGATTCTCAGTTCCTGTTATGTGTTACTGACAAAGAAATATGTGTTCAGCAACATCTCCCAAATACAACAGTACCCCCAATCGGAGGCGGCTCTCTAATTAGGCGGTTTAGGCGGCCGCCTAAGGCCTCGCGCTGGCTGGGGCCTCGCGGCCACCTAAACCACTTTATGGCAGACTGTGTCAGGTCCTCAGTCAGTGACCGAGGACCTGACACCAGGAGGGGGCCCGGCGGCTTGCCCGGTATGCCGCCGGGTGCGAGGCCCCTCCTGGCTGCCCGGCCACCATCGCAGACACAGGTCTGCAGCTCCACAGTGAGCAGAACTGCAGACCATGTGTCTTGCGAGAATTGGCCAATCAGAGTGTTGCCGCAGGTTTCCACGGCAACGCTCTGACGTCTCGCAAGATTACATGGTCTGCAGCTCTGCGGAGCTGCAGACCGGAAGCAGTGGCCACCGGACCACCAGGGAAGAGAAGGTAGGTTCTCTCTAACCCCCCTCACCATCACCCCCTTCTGCCCCCAGCCCCCACCCCCTCAGCCTCACCCTCAGCCCTCACCCCCTCAGCCCTCACTCACCCCCCTCAGCCCCACTACCCCCCAGCCTACCCCCCTCAGCCTCACCACCTTCAGCCTCACCACCCTCAGCCTCACTACCCCCTTCAGCCTCCCCACCACCCTCAGCCTCACCACCCAACCACCATCAGCCTCACTACCCCCTTCAGTCTCACCACCCCCACCACTTTCAGCCTCACCAACCCCTTCAGCCTCTCTACCCCTTCAGCCTCACCACCTCCTTCAGCTTCACCACCACCACCACCCTCAGCCTCACCACCCTCAGCATCACTACCCCCTTCAGCCTCACCACCCTCAGCCTCACCACGCCCCTGCACCCTCAGCCTC
>OW240924.1:17835841-17854491 GCA_933207985.1 Pelobates cultripes
TATATATATATATATACATCACATCACCCCTCTTCCCTCTCACATCACCCCTCTTCCCTCTCACATCATCCCCCCTCCCTCTCACATCACCTCCCCTCCCTCTCACATCACCCCCCCGTGTGTGTGTGTGTGTGTATATATATATACACACACACATACATATAATGTGTGTGTGTGTGTGTGTGTGTGTGTGTGTGTGTATACACACACACTTTTATTTCCTATATATGTATAATCTATTATAATTAAAGCATTTTATTATAATATGAAATATATATTATTTCATTATAAGTGTATTTTGAGATATGTGTATATATCTCAAAGTGCACTTATAAGGAAATCATATATGCATTATATATGTATAATATACTATAAAATGCTTTAATTATTTTATAATATATTATACATATATATGTATAATATATTTATTTTATTTTACTTTTTAGCAGCCTGGGCTACTGTCTGACAGCTCAGACAGTCCCTCTGCTGGCAGCTCCTAGACTCCTATTGCGGCGATTGTGATCATGGTGATCACATGGCTGTGGAGGGCCGGGGTAGCCGGAGCTGCTGCAGGGGGACTGCTGGAGTCTCCGTCAGTCCCCTCCCCCCCCCGATCGTGATCATCGCGGATCGCCGGTCCAGGTAAGACCAGGGCTCCTATTTGCCGTGGTCATACTAGGTACGCCTGCGGTCCTTAATGACCTTTTTTTTTTTTTTTTATCAAAATACAGTTAGAATAAAATTTTATGTATGTGTGTGTATGTATATATGTGTTAAAAAAATATATTTTTACAGTTTATTTACTTTTAATTGTTTATTTAAAAAAATATATAAACAAAATATATATATATATATGTATGTATGTATGTATGTATGCGTGTGGGTAATTTTACTCTAAGTGTATTTTGATTTTAATATATGTATATATTAATAAAAAAAATACACTTAGTATGATGTTATATATGATATATATATCTATTTTATTTAACTTTTATTTTTTTACCAGCACGGGGGACTGCCTGTCAGTTCAGGCATTTCCCCTGCTGAGAGCACTGTGGACACCTATGACGGCCATATGACCGCTCTTTCAGACCCTGCACGTCCTTGGTCACTAAGGGGTTAAAGTCGCCTTCCCTTTCAAGAGAGATCTGGATTCTCCGACGGTTTACTGCTTTCCGGATCAAAAAGCAGGAATCGGATAAGTAGACACAAAAATGGTTTTTTTTATATAAGATCCAATAAAAAGTGTAGAAGATCGTAATAGCTCACCGGTCCTACACGTTTCGTTTCCGAAGAAACCTCCCCAGGGACCACTCTCCATACAATTACAATAATAAAATTCTCTCAAACAAAGTGAATACAAGGGTAAACTGTTCAGGAGATAGACCCTTTTGTGTGAAGAGTAACCCAAAAACAAATAAATAAAACGTCACTTTTAATATGATTATTTAAAATATTATAGAAACACTTGTCATATAGAATATTAATATCTGTAATAGGATAAAAATCCTACAAAACAAAATTATAAGTAAATAAATCTTAATAAAGAAAAAAATATATAACTGTAGTCAAAATAATAAAAACTAATAATCAAAGTTTTGTTAAAGGACCACTATAGTGCCAGGAAAACATACTCGTTTTCCTGGCACTATAGTGCCCTGAGGGTGCCCCCACCCTCAGGGACCCCCTCCCGCCCGGCTCTGGAAAGGGGAAAAGGGGTTAAACTTACCTTTTCCAGCGCTGGGCGGGAGCTCTCCTCCTCCGGATCCTCCTTCACTCTTTCCTGTCGATTGAATGCGCATTACTGCCAAAGAGCTGCGCTACAAGATGCCCAGCTGGAAGCTCATAGGAAAGCATTCATAATGCTTTTCCTATTGGACGCTGATGGCTCTCACTGTGAAATCACAGTGAGAAGCATTAGTTTGTGGCTGGCCGGGACAAGCTTCACTAGAGGAATAGGGGAAGGTTTAACCTATTCATAAACATAGCAGTTTCTCTGAAACTGCTATGTTTATAAAAAAATGGGTTAACCCTAGCTGGACCTGGCACCCAGACCACTTCATTAAGCTGAAGTGGTCTGGGTGCCTAGAGTGGTCCTTTAAGGTAACAAGAAAAGGAATCTAAATGGGTGAGTATAGATTTTGTAATCACACCAAACGTAGCAATATGTAACAAAAATGTAGCTGTGTGTATATAAATGCTACATTTGTAACGTTTTGTATTAGCTAGGAGGGGAGAGGTATAACATAGCAAATAGTAAAAAAGAGAGCTGGGAGCAAATCCTGCAAGTAATAGGATTCCCTACTCTGTTCTGCTTTCGAGGGCACACCTTAAAAAATGCTAGTCCCCCCTCCTCCTCTAAATAAACTGCCTTGTGGTCTTAATTGAGCAAAATTGTCTCAGACGGTTGAGCAGCTATAGAGGAAAATAAATCCAAGCTAAATAATTAAAGAAAAAATGAAAAATAAAGATGAAAACAAAAGTAAAGCTTAAAAGATTTTATAGATTATGACTGGTAATGTCCGAAAAAATCTTAGTTAATATCGTCCCATATCTCTTAGACCAGCATCATACTCTGTAAACGTCCCGACACAGAGCCATAATGGCGAAACGCGTGTCTGGACGTTTACAAAGTATGATGCTGGTCTAAGAGATATGTGAGTTCTACTATTAGTGGGGGCACTGCTAACAATATTATATGGGTTTCACTATTATTTGTTATCTTTCATTTTAGATATCCAGCTGTATCCCATTTTTCTGTATATTTTTTTTATTTATAAGAGGCTACCACCAGGCAAGTGACCTTGGGAAGCTGTACATACAAAGCTAAGTAGCTTTCTTTCCATATACTGCACTGTGGTGTATATTGGATGTTTTTTTTCGTATTTTAAATACTGATACTGATGACCTATACAAGTACATTTTCTCTATCGATATAACAGTCTGTCTAGTACTACGGTTGCATGTCTGTGAACATCTTCCTAAATTGCTCAGTAAAATTTAATTCTAAAATCGCTCGGAGTGTCTGAAGACCATTTTGGAACTCCAGTCCGGTCGCGGCTAGCCTTAGTTCCTGGCCAACTTGCATCCCAGTTTTCACGGTTCCCTACTAGTTACAAGAGCGCTTTTTGGAGGGAAGGTGCCTCAGACTATGTAGAACATTCAAAAAGAAGTCCTGTTCAGAAGTTTTCAGGATCCTTCTCCTAACACTATGCAAAAACCAACGGTTTTTGCAACGAAATAGAGTATACTAGGTGAGTGGTATCCCAAAGATACAAAATAACTATATATAACTTAGAAAAAGAATGGGGCGGAAGATCCGCTCACAGCTAGTGAGTGGAAATGCCGACCCATAGGAAAATACCTCCTAATGTCAAATGTCACATAAAAAAAAAAAATCTTTATTGAATACGAAAATTATATATCAAAAAAACGTGATAGTGGAGTGCCAACACCCATTAAAAACCTGGGTATACTCTAACTCAAAATAATTGAGTAATTAGTATTAAAGAGGAAATGTAATAAAGTACAATAGTCTTATGAAAAAACAAACAAAAGTAGAAATTCCTCAGTAAACTAAATAAATATTAATTGAATATCACCGCGGTCCACTAGTATACTAGAAAATTATATAAGAAAAGGGATTGCTGTAGTAATAGGGAGAAATGCTAGGAAGTATAGAAAGGGTGTCTGGGCTCAATACCGAGACTTGCCAATAGGGTAGTTAGTAAAGAGAAAAGAAAATAGCCTCAGTGGGACTCAATATGAAATGGGTGTCCACAATAATGAGAGCCAAAATAAAATAAATATGCTCTAACAGGAGAACGGCATAAAGTTAAAATGCCAAAAAAGAAACTTCCCTGCTATAACGTAGTCCTATCAAACTCTATAATAAACTGTCTAGCCCACACACAACCTTCTATCTGCTGCTTCGTGGCAGCCTAGCATAGTCCCTGAGCAGCTAGTAGATGAAAGTAAATCAAATCAAGTAGAGAGAGGATAGCGTGTGAACCCAGGTAAGTATATGAAAAATAAAGTAAAATCACAGCATCGGCTGTTCACAGCTCGACGCGCGTTTCGGCGTGTAAAGTACGCCTTTATCAAGAGCAAACTGACATGTTGAAAGAGAACCGCTTATAAAGGGAAGGGGATACACACTAGGGATCGACCGATATTGATTTTTTAGAGCCGATACCGATATTCTGTGAACTTTCAGGCCGATAGCCGATATAATTTGCCGATATTCTGTACATTTACCATTTTGGAAAATAAAACAAATTTCTAAAGGTAAATGCACAAAATATACATGCCACATGTAGTGGATGCAGTGTGTTTAGACAGGGGAGCTGTGTGTGTTTGTGTAGTGTGTGTAGTGGATGCATTGTGTGTTTGTGTAGTGTGTGTTGAGGATGCAATGTGTGTTTGTGTAGTGGATGCAGTGTGTATTTGTCGAGTGTGTGTATTAGTGTAGTGTGTATATAATGAAAGCAGAGTGTTTGTGTAGTGTGTGGGTAGTGTGCATAAAGTGAATGCTGTACTAAATGCAAAGTGTGTGTGTGTATTTGTGTAGTGTGTGTGTATAGTGAATGTAGTGTGTTTATATAATGCAGAGAGTGTGTGTGTATATAATGCAGAGTGTGTGTGTAGTGTGCATTATATAAACACACTACACAAACACACTGCATTATTTACACAAACTATGCAAACACACTGCATTATATACACACACACACACACTGCATTATATACACACTACACAAATACACTACATTATATACAGTGTGTTTGTGTAGTGTGTGTATATAATGCAGTGTGTGTATGTATATAATGCAGTGTTTGTGTGTAGTGTGTGTGTATATAATACAGTGTGTGTGTATATAATGCAGTGCGTTTGTATAGTGTGTGTATTTGTGTGCATTGTATACACACACACTATACAAACACACTATACAAACACACTGCATTATATACACACACACAGCATTATATACAGTGTGTTTGTGTAGTGTGTGTGTATATAATGCAGTGTGTGTTTGTATAGTGTGTGTATATAATGCAGTGTGTTTGTATAGTGTGTGTATATAATGCAGTGTGTGTATTTGTGTGCATTGTATACACACACACACTATACACACACACACTCCATTATATACACAGTGTGTTTGTGTAGTGTATGTGTATATAATGGAGTGTGTGTGAGGGGGCATTTTTTTATTAAATTATTATTATTATTATTTTTTTAGATTTAATTATTTTTTGTTTGTCCCCCCTCCCTGCTTGTTGCCTGGCCAGGGAGGAGGGATATGACAGTCCCTGGTGGTCCAGTGGCATTGGCTGAGCTCTGGGGGGAGCGGGCATCAAGCGCTTACCTCCCAGCAGCTCCTCCAGCTCCCCAGTGGAACTCTCGCGGCCAGCGTGTCGCGCGGAGCGTTGCCATGGTGACCCATGGCAACGCTCTGACGGCCGGGGGTCTCGCGAGAGTTACGCTGGAGGAGCTGCTGGGAGGTGAGTAAGCGCTTGATGCCCGCTCCCCCCAGGACCGCCGGGCTTGTAATGAGCCTGGCGGTCCTAGGAGGTATTATCGGCAATATCGGTATCTGAATTGGCCGATACCGATATTGCCGAAAATACCGACTATCGGCCGATTATATCGGTAAAACCGATAATCGGTAGATCCCTAATACACACCCCTCAGAGAGAGTCCTCCAATCGGGAGCCCTAAACCTAAATGATTGACGTTATATCCCTCCCCGAATATCCCGGCCAATCAAAAAAGGGGAGCGTGGATAAGCCCAAAATGATTGGCTATCCGTGAATGAAAACAAAAGACGGGGAGGAGATTGGGACCGTAATATCGATATTATGAGGAAACAAAGTGATCATAAATTAGAATGTTGAAATAACAATGTAACCAACGAAATGGTACTAAATAATTACAATATATGCAATGAAGTAAAATTAGACTTCAGACGGGGAGAAGTTTATATAGTGGTAAAGGAAAGTTTCCATGTTATTCCCCCTACCGAAGACATCTAAAGTGATTACTGTAACAAATAAATAAACGGTTGCCTCAAAAATTATTATTAATTACGTCTTTTACTGAATCATGATTATAGGTAACTCATAATAACTGAGTAAACCCTAATAGTATCACATGGACAAAATTCATAAATAATAAATAATAAATGCAATCACCAAGAAAGGGGAATATAAAAATCCCAAATCGCTGTAATACTATAAATAAATGGTAAATAATAAAGAATAATATAAATAAGAAGATAAAGGGGAGGACTCACAATACAAAGTGGTCCCTAAATGAACATGCCTCAATAAAAATTCTAAATTAATCAAAAATGTGTACTGAAGTGATCACTATTATGAAAATAATGCTAGTCAAAAAGCTAAAGAAAATAATGGTAAATATCAAGGCGACAAAAAATGAATGAAAAAAATGAAAAATAATGATAAATGGTATGGTATGAGAACAAAAAGCAGAGGCAAAAGAGAAAAAAGAGATGGAGAGGGGAGTTTTATTTATTTATTAATTAACTCACTTTATTGCAGCCAACTCAGATAAATGGGGAGAAAGAAAAACCCTCATTTAAACTTCTTGGGTTGAGAGTTTTTAGTTTATAAATCCATCTACATTCTCGTTGGCGAAGGATTTTATCAAAATCTCCCCGTCTCTGTTCCCGTTTAACAAGTTCCAGGCCGCAAAAACGTATATCTTTAGAAGATCCCCCATGTTGTTCTTTTAAATGTCTCGAAATAGGGGTATCGAGTCGATTTTTGGGGGATCTAACATGTTCTTTGATACGCTCTTTAAATTGCCGGAAAGTTTTACCCACATACATCAATTTACAGCTGCATATTAGAAGGTACACCACACCTGTAGAATTGCAATTAAAAAAAATGGGTGATTTGGAAGGAATGCAAGCCTTCACTATCACTCACTTTTTTGGAATCCCTAAGGATAAATTTGCAGGCTACACATCTACCACAGCCAAAGGATCCCACAGGCATTCTACATCCAAGCCAAGTGGTCTTACAAGATTGTTTGGCCACAAAGTGGCTAGGCACGAGAATATCTCGTAGGTTCTTTCCCCTCCGGGCTGTAATGGTGACTTGTGGGCCCAGGACTTCTTTCAGGTGAGTATCCTTAAGTAGAATGGGCCAAAACTTTTGAATAGAGTGTTTCACCTCATCCCAGCCAGTATCAAAAGTGCCAATCATCCTAATCGTTTTGTCGGCAACTTTGTTTGGCACAGGAGGGTCAGACAGGAGGGTTGTCCTGTCAGTTGTTAATGCTCTAAAGTAGGCCCTTTTAAGGCACCTGTTGGGATAGCCCTTCTCTCTAAATTGTTGTCTTAGGATTCTAGCTTTAATCTGGAAGTCCTTAAGGTCAGTACAATTACGACGTAGTTTAAGGTACTGGCCAGTAGGGATCCCTTGTTTTAGAGGTTTAGGATGGAAACTATTCCATCTTAAAAGAGAGTTGGATGCGGAAGGTTTCCTAAAGAGAGTAGTCTCCAAGGAACCATTCATTGAGATTGAAATTGTAAGATCAAGGAAGTTGAGAGACGAGCCCCCAAACTCTGCAGTGAACCTAAGATTATCCTCGTTGATATTCAAAAGGGACACAAAATTGTCAAACTCCTTTTTATTACCCTGCCACACTAAAATGACATCATCGATGTATCTGTACCAAAAAAGAATTTTGGACAGAAAAGGTGACAAATCGATAGATGACTTAATCTGTTCCTCCCACCAGCCTAGATGAAGGTTGGCATACGAGGGTGCGCAAGCCGTACCCATTGCTGTGCCTCGTTTCTGGTGGTAAAATTTATTATGGAACAGAAAATAGTTGTGGGAAAGGATAAATCTCAATAGTTTAAGGGTAAAAGAGGTATGTGCTTGTAATTCAAGGCCTCTTTTATCAAGGAAATATTTGACATGTTCAATGCCACTGTGATGTGGAATAGAGGAGTATAGTGCCTCCACATCAAGGCTACAGAGATGAGCCGTAGGTTCAATTTGCAGATTAGAGAGGAGGGAGAGTGCCTGTTTCGTATCCCTAATATACGAAGGTAAAAGTTCAACAAAGGGTCTAAGGATCTGATCAATATAGAGACTCCCATTCTGGGTTAAATTGTCAACACCAGACACTATGGGCCGACCCGGTGGGTCCTCGAGATTTTTATGGACTTTCGGTAGGCAGTAGAAGGTTGCTATCCTCGGGTGACGATTCAAGATGAAGAAGTATTCCTCATCAGACAGCAACCCTCCACTGCGGCCTTCGTCCAAAATGTCCTTATAGCTTACGAGGAAACTATTAGTTGGGTCGGACGGCAAGATCGTATAAGTGTCTGTGTCTTCTAATACATTTAAGACCATACGTTCATATTTGGCAATGTCCATAACCACTACGTTGCCCCCTTTATCTGCTTGTTTAATGATCAATTTGTCATTATCCCTAAGTGCTTTAAGGGCAGTTTGTTCCTTTTTTTGATATATAATTTTTGTATTCAATAAAGATTTTTAATTTTTATGTGACATTTGACATTAGGAAGTATTTTCCTATGGGTCGGCATTTCCACTCACTAGCTGTGAGCGGATCTTCCGCCCCATTCTTTTTCTAATTGACATAAGCGTTTGGGGTTAGGCCCCCTATACCTCCTGTAACCTCTATAGGTAGAGGGTGTGATCTCTCATCCCCTCTCCTTTTCTCTTTTTTTCTTTTTAACTATATATAACAATAATAAGATCGCAAAGAAGATAGCACAGGGATGCCTGTATCGAATATAAATGTAACAAAATCTTGCAAATAGACTTTTAGTTACATTTAACAGTGTATAATATTCACTGTTCCTGTGCATCCAAACAAACTCAACAGAGATAAATGTGTATAAATAGTGCTAGCTAAAATTCTATATCTAGCACTATAATATATTTCTACCATTCACAGTGCTTTTAAAAAGAGTCATATATCTGCACTGGAGAAGAAAAACTCCTACTACAACAAAAAGCAAGGTAGGGGGGAAAAAGAAATAATGCCAAAATAAATAAAGTGTACGGTCCACATAAAGACCCCCCAATGTTGAGATCGGAGTGGGGCTCAGGGATCCCTCAGGCTGTGCCAAAAATAAATAAATGATTTTATACGTTCTGGTCTTGGCATAAGCTAATATAATTCTCATCTAAGGATCCCTAAAGAGCCCCCTAACCCCTGACGCGCGCGTTTCGCCCGCAGCTCATCAGAGGGGAACTGATGTGCGGGAAGAGAACCGATATATATGAAGATAAGTAGACAATTCTTATTGGTCAGTTTGAAAAGAGTCATCCCATTGTTAACCAATCAGAAAGAGGCTGGGATGTAACGTAACTCTGTGTATCTAAAACATCCGAGCGCTGATCTTGAATCTATTTAACCCCCTCGGGGTTAAAAAGGTGAAAATTGGACATCATGTAATTCTGATATAGCCTCATTAATATATGTGTAATATAGCACTGGAGCCACAATTTACAGAAAGAGATTTGTAATTGAATTTGAATTCACCCAATAGTAATAGGAAGGGTGACAACTCCAATATTAAAATACATATTAAGATAATAGTACATAAAACAGATATATGTATATGGACAGTACTAACCAAGAGCCCATATCCAGCAATATAACACATTTCTACCATTCATAGTGCTTTTGAAAAAAATAAAAAATATCTCTCTCTCTCTCTCTCTCTCTCTCTCTCTCTCTCTCTCTCTCTCTCTCTATATCTATATCTATATCTATATCTATATCTGCACTAGAAAGGCTCCTACTGCAACCAAAAGGAAGGTAGAGGGAGAGAAAGAAACAATGCCGAAATAAATAAAATAAATATATGAAATGTCCGGTCCACATAAGGGCCCCCCAATATTGAGATCGGAATGGGGCTCAGGGATCCCTAAGTGCCAAGATTAATGATTAATACATTCCAATCTTGGCAAGAGCTAGTATAATGTTCGTCTAGGTGTCCCTAAAGAGCCCCCTCACCCCTCTATTCGTCACCAAATTTTAAATAACCACAATACATTTGTTCTAAAAAACAGAGCACTTAAATCCAATCACCGCTGTATTTCCTATGATGGGTACAGCAAACAATGTTTCCGATTGAAAAATGTTTTGAGTGGCTAAAAGCATATTTTAAGGCATCATATGCCTGAATTTTCATTTAATCATTGAATATTCAAACAGTGCAGATCTCACTTCTCAGAAAAGGTACTAATAAATGTCCGAGCATGAATATGCAGAATGGATATAACTGATATTCCAAAAAGATCATGATTTTATTATATAAAGGAACCCCAAATATGTAAAGGAAAACTAATATAAATATACTAGTAAGTTGTACAGATTTTTCTTAATATAACATAGATGTTTAAAAAGTTTCAATAAATATTGGTGGTATATCAATTTAATGAATAAAGGGGGTGAAATTAAATTCCTCATTGAGGCCCCCTGGTGTTAAAGTTTGGAACTCTTAAATCCATCTTGACTCTTTTTGTAATAAGATCAGATTGAAATTCCCTTTTCTGGAATTCAAAGTGACTCTTTCTAAAGCTTGAAAAGATAGATTATTAGGATTGCCATCATGAAAGTTTTGAACATGATTGGCAACTGGAGTGCTCAAATTTAGGTTTTTAACCGAGTTAATATGTTGGAGGATGCGTCTCCTAAATTCCTGATAGGTCTTGCCAATGTATTGCATGCCGCACTGGCATGTTAAAACATAAATAATTTGTGTCGTACTACAATTGATGAAATGATTTACTCGATATTCTTTCTTAGTTTTCTGACATTTGACGGTTTTCGAAGGTTTCACAAATGTGCACGCTTTACAGTGACCACACTTGTGAATATCGATTGGGGCACTTAACCAACTCTTTGTAGAAGATCTCCTTTCTAGATGGCTATGTACCAAAATGTCACCAAGGTTTTTGGACCTACGTGCCGTAATGTTAGGGTAGGCAATTGCTTTTGGATCCAAATCGTCGTCATACTGTAAAATTGGCCAGTGCTGGGTGAAGATTTCTTTTATTGGTTGCCATTGTTGATCAAAAGTGCCAATACATCTAATAAGTTGGTTGGAAGATGTAGGTCTAGTAGATCGGAGACTTGAACCTCTATCTTGGGCCATGGCTTTTTGGAAAGCTTTCTTTAGAATTCGATTACAATAGCCTTTATTTTTAAACCGAATTCTTAATCTATTTGCTTCGTCATGAAAGGATTCCTCATTAGAGCAATTCCTTCTAGCTCTAAGGTACTGGCCGTATGGTATACCTGACTTTAAACGATAAGGGTGGAAACTTTGCCAGTGTAGAAGGCTATTTGAGGCCGTACTTTTCCTATAAAGTTCTGTATCAACAGTTCCATCCATGTTTAATAGAATCCTAAGATCTAAGAATTCCAATTGTGTTTCATGGATCACATGCGTGAGTTTTAAACCAATCTGATTATTATTAAGTTCATTGAGCATATCAATGAAAGTCGAACAGGAACTGGTCCAAAATATTAAAATATCATCCATATATCTTAACCATTTATGGATATAATGATGATATTGGTTGATTGTTGTCTCCTTTAAAATGGTTTCTTCCCACCAACCCAAGTATAGGTTGGCATAGCTAGGGGCACAAGCCGTACCCATGGCTGTGCCACGCATTTGTAGATAGTACATACCGTCAAATACAAAATAGTTGTGAGTCAGAACGAATTCGAGAAGTGACAAAATTGTCTCAATTTGTTCAGAATTATATTTAGTAGATTTATGAAGAAAGTAAGATGTTGCGCATAAACCTTTATCATGGGGGATGTTATTGTACAGAGACACGACATCCAAACTGGCAAGTAGTGTATATGGGGGAACCACCAGATTTTCCAGCATTAAAAGAGTTTGTTTTGTATCCTGAACGTATGACTCCAGGTCAATAACAAATGGATGGAGTAATTTCTCAAGAAACTTACTGACTTTCTCAGTCAGAGAGTTATTCCCAGAAATAATTGGTCTTCCTGGTGGGTTGGTAATGCACTTGTGGACTTTGGGAAGACAATAGAAAGTTGAAATGGTTGGACTATTATTGGGGATCATAAATTGATACTCTTCCTTTCTGATTATATCTTTTTCTCGTGCATGAGTTAATAAAGTCTTCAGGTCCATGAGGAATGCCTTAGTCGGATCTTGAGAAAGAACTTTATATTGGCTAGAATCCTCCAAGTGCTCCATACACATGGTAACATATTTCTCTTGGTCCATTAGTACTATATTTCCTCTTTTATCAGAAGGTTAATTAATAAGATCTTTCTGGTTACTCAAGTCTCTAAGGGCTTCCCGTTCGACTTTCGTTAAGTTATCCGAGTGTTTGCCCGGAGATGGAAGTGATTCTAAAGATTTTGTCGTCATCTGTACAAATAAGTCGACACTAGACACTTCTTTAAAATTTGGTGTATACCAGCTAAGGAGTTTGCAATCTGTAAAGGGTTGTTTAATTTCTTGTTCATCGAGGAGGGACACCATAGTTTGAAGATGTTGATAGTCCTCATATGTTAAACCTAATTCCTTAGCTAGCTTGTTATCTCTTCTTTTATGGGTAACATTGAGGGCTAACTTACGCCCAAATAAATTCGTGTCTTTAACCCAGTCAAATTTGTTTGTAATGGGAGAAGGGACAAACGACAGACCTTTTTTAAGCAGAGATTTATGTTTTTCTTCTAAGTTAAAATTAGATAGATTAATGATAAGGTTCTCCTCTGTGATTTTATAGTTTATTGAGTCGTGTACCCTTCTTTGTTCATTTTGTAACCCCATCTTTTTCTGTCTCGAAGTTTGCCTCTCTGAGGCTGAGGCCACTCCTGATCTAAAAAAGATGCCCCTACAGATGAAGATGTAGATGGAATTGATAGATTAGTAGTAATACTAGATGGATTAGTATATTGAGTTTCCGGAAAGGACACATTTCTCTCAACTGGTTTCAAAATACTCTTTCTTCCCTGTTGGGTATTATTTATAATGTTGGAACTTTTCCTTCGTGGGCTAAAGTCAGAACCTGACCAATCAGTCTCACCAGATGTAATGGAGTTGTGTCTACTATTAAATCTTTTCCTATTTTTGTTTCTCTGTCTAAAAATGATTCCTTCCTTAAAGTCCTTGTAGTCTCGTTGAAACTTGAGATGTTTTTTTTCCCTAATGTGTTTTGTAAAAACTTCCAAATTGTTATTCAATTTGGTTTCCATTAGTTTGAAATCAGTATGAGTTTGGAAAGTTTTTATTTTGTTAATCTCAATCTGAAGATTCTGGTTCACCATTTCCAAATGTGATTCCTCTAATTTAATGAGGAATTCCATAAGTTTTATAGAGCTGTCTATTAAAATGTTGTTCCATTCACTAATTTGTATATCGGTTTTCACTTTTTCTGGTCTTGGGATATCTTATCTAAGTCCTCTAGGGACTAATTTATCTTCTACATACTTTCGTAAGGTAGTAATTTCCCAATGAACCTTCCTATTACTATTGGGTGAATTCAAATTCAATTACAAATCTCTTTCTGTAAATTGTGGCCCCAGTGCTATATTACACATATATTAATGAGGCTATATCAGAATTACATGATGTCCAATTTTCACCTTTTTATCCCCGAGGGGGTTAAATGGATTCAAGATCAGCGCTCGGATGTTTTAGATACACCGAGTTACGTTACATCCCAGCCTCTTTCTGATTGGTTAACAATGGGATGACTCTTTTCAAACTGACCAATAAGAACTGTCTACTTACCTTCATATATCGGTTCTCTTCCCGCACATCAGTTCCCCTCTGATGAGCTGCGGGCGAAACGCGCGCGTCAGGGGTTAGGGGGCTCTTTAGGGATCCTTAGATGAGAATTATATTGGCTTATGCCAAGACCAGAACGTATAAAATCATTTATTTATTTTTGGCACAGCCTGAGGGATCCCTGAGCCCCACTCCGATCTCAACATTGGGGGGTCTTTATGTGGACCGGACACTTTATTTATTTATTTATTTAGTTTGGCGTTATTTCTTTTTCCCCCCTACCTTGCTTTTTGTTGTAGTAGGAGTTTTTCTTCTCCAGTGCAGATATATGACTCTTTCTTTTTAAAAGCACTGTGAATGGTAGAAATATATTATAGTGCTAGATATAGATTTTTAGCTAGCACTATTTATACACATTTATCTCTTTTGAGTTTGTTTGGATGCACAGGAACAGTGAATATTATACACTGTTAAATGTAACTAAAAGTCTATTTGGCAAGATTTTGTTACATTTATATTCGATACAGGCATCCCTGTGCTATATTCTTTGCGATCTTATTATTGTTATATATAGTTATTTTGTATCTTTGGGATACCACTCACCTAGTATACTATATTTCGTTGCAAAAACCGTTGGTTTTTGCATAGTGTTAGGAGAAGGATCCTGAAAACTTCTGAACAGGACTTCTTTTTGATTATTTTGATTATATAGATACATCTAGTGTGAGTTGGTTTTCCCTTTAGGACTTTAACCCTTAGGGTTCATTGTTTAATAATATATTTTGGTTTAATTTATAGCATACACTAATTTTAACTATACTATTAAAAGCTATATTTTATTTAGGGGCACTCATTGTCTCCTCTTTTGTGCTTTTACTACAGTTGTAGTCTTTAAAGGGTTAACCTCTAATTGAGTGCATCCCTTTGCTTCCAAATTTCCTCTTTATTTTTATGTAGAACATTCGCTCCCTGAGAGCCAGGGGGAGCGCCCCCGATTTCATCCACAGGACCTCCCAATAGTTGACCTGCAAAAGCCCCATATTTTCCAGAACAGTTTTTGGCAGGAACTTTGTTAGCTGCACAAACTTTACCCCGATGGCGATTTGTCATCTATTCATGGATCCAGGTGCAATTTAGCCATCATGGGTGCTCGGATCAGAGCTATCCAGAGATCTATGAGATGTGGGGTTAATGTGTGCGTTTACTATGTTTTTGGGGTGTTTTTGTGTTGTGTACTCTTTATCCAGGAGATAATTAGTTTAGCGAACAGCAACTCCATTATCTCCTAGACACAAAGGCACCTGGGTGAGATCAGTTACTGTTGAACAGAGTCTGTGTGTAAATGACCGTGCTGTGCCTAATAAAATCATATCTACTTCAAACATTAAGTTTAGACTAATGTATGGTGGGAAAGCTAAATAAGCTATACCAATGACCTACACTGGAAGGAACTATAACTCTAGGGGAAAGGGAATCCTTGGTGGTGATACTATGGTGGTCTGCCACACTGATCAATCCACATGCGAATATATACCTTAGATAACTGGTTTCTAAAAGGTTTCTAAAATTAATCATAAAAATGTTGATAAATAGCATGACATACTACTCTTTAGTAAATGTATAGAGTTCTACCATGACTCCTATGTATTGGAAACTTTAAGAGAAACTAAAATAAATGTGTATAAAATCTAAGAATATGTTTTAAATCACAAAGGTTAAAAATTGAACACTTTTTTTTTTTTGTAGCCAGTGAATAGTAAACGTATAAAAAGAAAAGAAAGACAGAATAATAAAAAAAGAAGACCCTGAACCCAGCCGCAGCTAAAGATGGAACCCTAAAGACTAGTGCTGAACTGTGCAAAGGTCTGGGGGAGTTGGGTGGCTGAACGGAAGGCCCATACTACTTACCGTTCTGGGGCGGAAGTCTCTACACAAAGGGTGTAGGCTGAATGACAAGCTCTCTCTCACACTCTAAGGTTTTAGGGACCACCACCCTGTCTAGCTAGGTATTAATTACTCTATTTTATTTTACTGTGAGCGTGCTCTAACAATAAATGAGGCATCAGAGGCACATCCATTGGTATATCTACTATATCTAGATAACATCTGTAACACCCACTATCTAGACTAGCTTTAGTTAAAATATCTTGTTTGTAATTGTGCAGTTGCCTAACCTGAATCACTCTGTTTCCTTTAAGCAATAATTTTGTGCTGTTATTATATGCCATGACATTGTCTTACACTGTTGACCTTAATGTACTTGCTCCTGCTGTCGTGGCATTCTAAAAGGTATATCATGTAAGTGGTATAAGAATTAATTCTGTTGTGCAGTTAAAATTTTGCTGCTATTATTGTGGTCAGAGGAGAAGTATGTATTGTGCTTCTTTTTACAGATATTGTTGCATGTGGAGTACCCCTTGTTGTTTTTGCCACATTTGTATGTTCCCTTGACTGGTAAAATCGTTTATTGTGGTGTTTTTACTTTATTGAGAATATTGCTAAGAGCTACTGTGTTTTTAATTGTTTTATTGCGTCAAAAAAACACTCTTGTTTTATTATCATTCTCAATTTTCATATGTTGATACTGGGATACTATCTACCAATGTTACAAGATGATTCTCTTGATATATTGATTGTACATGGTGACAAAGGTTGGTCATTTGTTGTTGTTTGTATAGGTTTTTGGACCCTGGAGATCTCTTTTGTTGTTGGGTTGTTTTTTTGGTTGTATGAGCTCTTCTCGTGCATCCTCAGTACTTCTACTTGGATAAACTTCAAATGGTGGTAGTTATAGTGTTTCTGGACTAATCGCTAAGTGAGATATCAAATTCTTCCTTTAGTTCTTGGTCCCTACTACGATTTTTCCTCACTATTATTTTATAATCTTTATTTACTATATACTGAATAAGGATTTCTTTCACTTGAAGATGACCTCGCCAAGCAATATCTACTGTATAAATACTGAATTTTGCTTTTATTTGTTAGTGGAAATTATTATACTCACCCTAAGGGTGTGTTTGGGTCCATGTAGGCATACTTTATTTCCAATTGGTTTTTTGACTGGGTACTTCTTGTTATCTATTGACTGCTACATTTATTTTATATGTTGCTTTGTGTAAATCTATACAATTTGTATTTAAATTGTGTTTTATATATCTGTTAGATTTTAAATACTATATTGATTGTCTCATTAAAATGTCATCTTATTTTATCTAGTCTGTAACGTTACATATATCTACTCTACAGCTTATTTAGGAGTAGCTGAAGGACTGCTTCCTTTTTGTAGCTGCAATAGACTTGTAATATTTTAAATTTTTCCTCATATTTTATACATTAGTTGATATTTTAAATAAAACCACACCTATCGTAATATTTGAGTTTTTATTATATACATTCTGACATCTGTGTGGATCCTAATACCCCTTTGCCTCCCAGCGTTCTTTCCCAGTATTGAAATAGTATAGATTTAGATCAATAATAAACAATTTTATTTTTTTTTTTTTTAAATTTTCCTTTGGCAGCCGGTCCAGGCAGATATTTGGTTAGACTGACCTGCATTTTTTATATTTTTATAAGACTGCCAGTCTTACTCCCTACTGTGCCACTTGAATTGACCGATTGTGTATCGATCGAAACCTCTGCTAACCGTGGCAATGACACAAGAGACATAAAATAAAGCCGCAGCGGCCCAGAGGAGGAGGCACCTTGAGATTAAATGCTGGGTTACCCTTCCTAGAACATCTTTGGATGGGTGGACCGACGGACGCATGCGCACACACACACACACACACACACCTTTACACATAATATAAATATTTATTTTACTTTCTTTTATTGTAACAAAATTTATCAAATGCAATAACTGCAACTTTCAATTACATAAAATTACTAATACACATACAAAATACTTAAACAAGTTTTAAAAAAATACAATAAAAATACTTTAAAAAGAATAAAAATTGTGCTTTATACCAAATTTCTTATCTATTTTCTATATCCCACAGCACACACCCATACAAGTTTCCGCTGAGACATGTGACAACGCTACTCTCCAATTCAATAACATCCATCCATTTATTTGACTTTCACATTACGTATGAGTTATTTTTACTAGTAGCCAATCCCATTTTACTTCGGTATAACGCTTGAGCCTAAATTTCCTTTAATTATGGAATGCTACAGCTTCGACAATTTCTCGCTAGTACCAACTTAGTGGCCATCAGAATATGTAGTTTAATAATATGGTTAGTGTAAAAAAATAAAATTAAAAAAAATCCAACAGTTTGCTGTTTGATTTACAATATTTATAGCCTTGATCCAATCCTCGGCTGATATCTCTCTATTCAGGTCTTTTCCCATACCTCTTTGGTATTAAAACTGTCGTCTAATTTTATTTCTGTGATCATATCTATGCACCTAGATATCAGCCCTCTTGAATTTGGACTATTGAGAATAGTTCTCAGACTTTTATTCCCCTCTATTATATTATCCTGTTGATGTTTTCCAGGAAATGTTTGATTTGAAAATAATAATACAGATAATGTAAGTTTTTGATGGTATAAAGCAATATATTTTTTTGTTTGATGTTATAAAATAGGAGAGCATGCTCTTTTTGATGTTCGAGCAGCTCCTGTAGTATAACTGAGACATGGCCATCTCTATCTTCCTTGTTGGGTGCCTCTATAGTACTTTCATTCCTGACATTTAGGGATAGTGAAAGACAGGCCACTGATGACATAGTTTTCAGTTACTTCCCCGTGGTGCCTGTCTCTGGTGTCTGCAATATGAAGGGAGATGTAATTAGTTTAGCATCATATGGCATTGTCTACTTCTTACATATAAATA
>OW240924.1:17854591-17870141 GCA_933207985.1 Pelobates cultripes
ACAATCTACAGTTTCTAATGGTTACATTAACGGTGGGGAGAAATTAATCCAGTACTTCTTTAGTTGAACCCCTGCTGGGATGTGATTAATGGAGGATTAAGGAATCGTTTTTTAATAATAATAATAATAATAATAATTAAGGATTTATTATTCTATATAATCCCTTCTCAGTTTGTAAATACTGATTCTATGTGCACTTACTAGCAATGTCAGGAATGGACAGCTCACTTTACCCCTCTCAAGATCTTCCCAATTAATGTCTTTGAAGAAGGGGTGCTCCCGAATGTTCCTTCCCATCGCAACGCGTGCACAAGGGTCCTTATCCAGGAGCTAGTAAGAGAGAGAGAGGGGATACACGGAGTATAACACTTACTTTGTGATATCTCTGAACTGTAACATTTTAATGTACAATGTAATAATCTATAACGCAAACTAAAAGTTATCACCCCTGTTGAAGGAAGCCATTTTAACCTTCTATCAAACCTCAGATAAGGCTGTGTTTGTGTAAAGTTTGTTGTAAATTGTTACATTAGCAATAATCTCATACCAGCAACTCTAATTCTTTATAAATATTTTTTTATTTTATTGAGGCAATTAATTGGCATCACATAGTAATTAAAATAGGGAGTAGGTACATCACTTTGATATATATATCTAAACAGCAGATAAGTCATTCAGCAAGCACATTTGCAATTAAAATACTAGATGTGCCTACTCCTGAGCAAAGCTGCCTCTTTTTATTTATTTTTCCTGTCAGTATAAATATATTTGAATAAAGATTTCCTCTTGTGTAGTCCAATAGAATCAGAAAATGGCTTCTCCATTTGTCGGTATGTTGCAGGTAGATAGTAATAGACAAGATTACATTTTGTAAAGTAAATGTCTGTGTTTTATTCTCACTATTAACAGTTGGTTCTATAACCGGGTTAGTACATACTGCAATAAATAGAGCCAGTATCTATTACCACCGATATCCCATATCTTCTCCAGTAACTTCTATCAGTCTTCTTTACAACCTTTATCATTATATTCAATTAATACATTAACCGGCACAATCTCTATTACCAGCTTACAGTGTATCTGCTCCTATCACAGCCTGTTCCTTACCTTGCTCAGGAGGTCTATAGTATCACTGCCCAGCCAGGTTGGGTAACCTGGGTTAGCTTTTAATACTTCATTTATAAAATGCGTCTTACTGATCTTGGTGTTGAATGGAATATGCCCAGTTATCATGTGATAGAGAATGACGCCAAACGACCACCAGTCTGCTGAATGGCCATACTTTTTGTAGCTTAGTACCTGGAAAAACACATGAGACATGTCATTTTATTAAACGTGGTATTAAATGGACACATCATTACTATATTTCTACTTGGTGATATTCTCAAACTCCATATCAAACCCATTGCAGTCTATCTTACAGCTTTTCATATTATCCCCATCATTTTATTCCAAAACTAGCCTAAACACATTCCTCTCAGTCCACCCACTGCTATTCTGATAGTGCCCTAATCTCCCTACCGATACTCGGCTCTCTACTGCTCATGAAACCTATAGTGTTCTCATACCGCTACTCTTAACTCCTCCCCCTACAGCTTACATAACCACACCCTCTAACTAACCTCTGGTGCCATGTACTTGAATGTGCCAGCTCGTCCGTTGGTGGTTGTATCCGTAAAAATATTCTCTTCCGAGAGGCCAAAATCCGCTATTTTGACATAGCCCTTGGCATCAAAGAGAATATTGGCTGGCTTCAGATCCCTAAATAATTAAGACAGATATAAATGTGAGATAAAGGAAAGAGCAGCGATATAAACACATTATTTCTCATTAGACTACGATAGTGCTTTCTAAATCAACAAACGCTAATACTGACCTATGAAGTATCCCTCGGGAATGGAGATACTGGATCCCACAGACAAGGTTTGCGGAAATGAACCTGGAAAAAAGAATAGAAAGAACATCAAGCAATCTGCCCAAAACAATAATATTAAAACAACATATAACACGGTAGAATATTTCAAATTATTATTATTACCTGCTATAGCTATTAATGACTCACCTTGCGTCCTCCATGGACAGTTTTTCCTTCCCAGTCATATAGGATTGGAGACTGTCCCCTGGTATGTACTCCATGACCAGGGAGGTGGTCTTCTGTTTCACAAGAGAGACAACACATTCCCAGTTAATATATACTGCATTAATATTAACAGAACACAATCAGCCATATAGACATATCTAGAAATAAGGAAACATTATGGGCACGGAGTTTCATACCGGGGTCTGGAAGGAAGCAAGTCCATGACACAGGAACGAACTGCCACTCGCCATTTGCAGTATTCGATTCTCCTTCTGAATGGTCTTTGCCTCAACTTTATCTTTCTTTATTATTTTAATGGCAACAACCTGACCTGTGTCCTTGGTGGAAGCGAGCACAACCTGAGCATCACATAGAGAGAGTAGAGAGCCTCGTATCAAACACAATGTCACAAAAGAAGGTGCGAATTTCAGCTACTTTTTATTTTAAAACTTTATTTAAACACTGGGGACATAATACAGATATCACTTTGTAACATCGCTTCAACACCACCTGAGGGATGTATTTACAGGATTTGGGGGCCTTCCTAATAGCTCTGTTTAAGGGACGTGTATTCAGAACTTGGAAACCTACCTGTGAATCCTATATAAGGGATATTAATACAGACCTTGAAAACCTACCTGAGAATCCTAAATAAGGGATATTTATACAGAGCTTGGAAACTTACCTGAGAATCCTATATAAGGGATATTTCTACAGAGCTTTGAAACCTACCTGGGAATCCTATATAGAGGGGGTATTTACACAGAGCTCTGGGACCCTCAACCTACCTATGATTTCTATGTGATACCTATATACAGGGCTGGAATGGAATAAAAATTTAGCCCGAGCATTTGAAGGCAGAGCAGCCCCAAGAGGACCACTGCCCGAGATGGAGCATGTTGTGTCATCACCGATCACATGTATGCCTCTCAAAAGTGGGGATATCGGTTTAATGTCCCTGAGGGTAGCCCAAATGTAATGTGTGGGAATAGGGTATGTATGTGTGAGGCGGGAGAGAATTGAAGTTGGGGGGGGGGAGATCTAGTATGTGGAATGGGTACTGTCTGACAGAGGGGGACATGGGTCTACAGGGTGTGAGAGGAGTACATAGGCTGCTGTGTGAGAGGGGGAGACGAGGCTTCTGGGTGTTAGATGGATACATGGAGCTGCTGGGTGCGAGAGGGTAACAAGGGGGAGACAAAGGCTGGGTGTGAGAACAAGGGTTTCTGGGTGAGAGGAGGAGGGGTTGCTTGGTGAAAGGGAACATGGGGCCCAGTGTAGATCCAAATAGAGGAAATGGGGAACAGATAAGGGGGTAACGCTAGGGTAATTAATAAATAAATGAAGAAGAGTAATGTGTCCCAGTACTATCATAGAAAAGGTCAATAAAATCCTTTATTAATTAAACTAAAAACACACGCACAGATGCTTAATCACTAGTCACTTCCGCCACCATTATAGTTAATTTGAGCAGAATATGTGACAAGATCTAAATACGCTAAGTGAGGAATATATACAAAAATTAGGGGAGTGAAATTTAACAAATAAATAAATGGACAAAATAAGGGCAGAAACCCAGTAGGGGGTTAAGCAGATACTCCCCCGAAGCAGTAGCTGCGCAGTGCATGCAACACCGTTGCAACTGACTAGCTAGATAACTAGATCGTAATATATAGAAATAAGTGTAGTGAAATCTATTTGGATAAACAAATAAATAATAAACACAATGTTAGCAAAACAAAGAAGATACTAAATGAGGGTAGTGCTACGTGCTGTATTAGCAACATAGCATAAATATGCTCATTGCTGATAAATAGGAACAGCTAACAAGGTTAATGCCCCCCTCCCCCCCAAAAAAATAAAAAGACCAGATGCAATACCATGCTCTGAAAACGCAAATAAAGACTGAAATGCATATAAGTCTGTAGCAATATCTTAATCTATGAGTATATAATAAAAATTAGCTGACACATCTAGGAACATAGCCATGGATAACGCACAATCTCCGTAGATTTCCTGATCTCTGCCTTCAAGGGCACCTGTCTCTAAGTAATAGATAGAGTTAACTGGCTAACTGCTCTATGAGATAGCTGGTAGACGGTTAGCACTGAGATATACTTGTTATGGTAAAGGTAACAACTACACTAATCTGTGCCTTCGTGGGCACCTATCAATGACTAGTGAGAATGAGCTAAACTGGTACACTGAACTGGTAGACTAATCTATTACAAAAGATCTAGTAAGATAGTCCATAGAAATGTCCTGGGTGTAGCGATATATAAATCAAGAATATACATGTAAGGTAGCAAGAGAAATGTAAATATTTGCACCGAACAGGACCAAGTATCAGGAGCCCCGACGTGCGTTTCACCGAACAAAGGCTCATCAGGGGGAACTGACTCCCCAGACAAGGTGAGTTTAAATAACCCGCCCATAGTCCTCATTGGACCATAGGTGATGACATCACACTTGCGGTTGGGACATTCTATCAAATTCATCTCTAAGGTTTTATTACCTCACTGGCCTCCTTGGGAAATATCAGCTTAGATTTTTTTTTTTGGGCTCAAAATTTTTCCCCTAATTTATAAAGTGCTTTTACCCCATGACTGACCTGTTGGAAAAATTGGGTGGTCCCAATTTAAGCCAGGATGAGATTACAAATGTTTTCTCCATTAATTCACTATCCACCAATGATACTATAAGTAATGATATTAACATTGCTCTTTTTGCTATTCAAAAAATATACCAGGAACAAATCAGGAGTTTCTGGGAGCTGACTAGTCTTAAACAATATTCACAACAAAAACTAGTGCCTAGGGGCATACACCCGGACATTCTCTTGCCAGATAAAATTCAAACTGAGGAACAGCTCAGTGAATGGAACACGATTTTATTGGTCTGTTCTTTTTGGTTGATGGATTTTCTGATTAAATTAGAAACCACTAACTTTGACGAAACCAATCAAAAATTGCAAAATGAAATCACACAAATAAAAAACTTTAAGTCCGACAGTCTTTACATACCCATGGAAAATAAGTTACAGAAAAATATTACAAGTTTCAGACAACATTTAAAGATCAAAAAACATAATACATTTCAACAGGACTTTAAAGATTTTAAAAACGGGGAGATTTTCAGACAAAAGAGAAAATTTAAAAGAAGACAGAGTAATCACAGAGGATCTTTCTCTGGTGAGACTGATTGGTCAGACCAAGATCAACCCTCCAGACCCAGACGTAGATCTTTCTAATAGGAGTACTGACCGCAAAAGGGACTTTAGTGCCCAACCTTATCAGAAGAAAAGTATTCTCAGGAACACTGATAAATCTGTGTCATTCTTGGATATACCAATCCCCCTGGAGACTAATAACTCTTCGACTCTGTCCACTACACCATCAGCTACTTTTTTAGAGCAGGACTACCCCCGCCAACAACGGGGGAGACTCAGGGACAGAGATCGTTGGGCTTACAGAACACAGAGTACATAGCCAGCAATAGAATTATTAATTTGTCAGACTTTTCATTGCAAACACGTCATATTACCCTCCTTAGTAGAGGACTCTCTTTTGTACATACCCCTAACTGCAGTAAATTTAACTGGTCAAAAGACCTAAATTTATTTGGCACGAAACTAGTTCTAAACATTATGCATGCTAAAAAAGACCAGCAGCAGGCAAACGATCTAGGTCTTTCCCTTAACGATTATGAGCTCTCCAAAATATTGACAAGTCCTCAGGACGAACAGGACCTCCTAAGACCACTTACAAACTTTAAACCGTCAAGTTGTTTTACACCTAATTTTAATGATACACCTCACGTAGACCTTTTCGTAGAAATGTCCTTAAACCAATTTGAGATGATGGCTAGCTACTCCCCCACTCCTAACAATTTGAGTTTTCAGGAGCGTTTAGCACTAAAAGAACTGAAATCACTTGACAACATAATTATCAAGCCAGTGGACAAAGGTGGCAATATTGTCCTTTTAAATAGACAAGAGTACATTAATATGTGCATGGCCCACCTGGATGATAATTTATGTTATAGGATTCTTCCCTCGGACCCCACCACTCAGTTCCTAAGTGAACTAGACATTCTACTAACGGAAGCTAAGACACACAAGGTTATAACTCCAGATGAATTTAAATTTCTCTTACCCCACAAAAATCAATTGCTACATTTTATTGTTTACCAAAAGTACACAAGGGTACCCGTCCTCCACCTGTGAGATCCATAGTGTCCGGGAACAATTGCTAAACTGAACGCCTTAGCCAATTTATTGATAAAATTTTACATCCAATTATATTAACGTTACCCTCTTATCTCCAGGATACCAAAACAACCTTGCAATTCCTACAAGACAAGACAGTCCCTCCATACACAATGTTGGCCAGCCTGGATGTGGTTGATCTTTATACTAACATACCCCATCAAATGGGGCTTAGAGCATGAAAATATTTTTTAGAGAATACTTCTTATAATGATTCTCAGAAAAAGATTATTATTGCTGCCCTGCATTTTATACTGACCCACAATTATTTCACCTTTAACGGCCAGTACTATTTACAAATTTCGGGGATGGGTATGGGTACTACGTGCGCACCCACATACGCCAATTTGTTTCTGGGATGGTGGGAGCAGCCAAATTTGACTGTTTTCACTGCTACATTTTGAGCTGGCACAGATACATTGACGACGTGCTGCTCTTATGGACAGGTCCCACTCAGATGTTTGAGGAATTCGTTCATGTCCTTAATGACAACGAGATAAATGTAAAACTAACGTATTTGATCGACGAACACGAACTCGTGTTTCTAGACCTAAAAATCTTACTAACACAAGATGGCACTATCCAAACCGAATTATTTCGGACATCTACCTAGACTAATAGTCTCCTTCATTGGGGAAGCCATCATCCCTATAGATTAAAAGCATCTATTCCATTTAGCCAATACTTATGGGCGAGAAGAAATTGTTCCGAAGATTCTACTTTCTACAAAGAATGCCAACTCTTAAGGTCTAGATTCAAGGAATTAGGGTATCCTAACCGTGTTCTAAAGCAGGCTGGATTCGAGGACCCCAAGGTATTGCCACTTTTGATCAAAGCTGGAACACTGTCGCACATACTCCACAACAATTGGCCAATACTACTCCATAATCCATTTCTCAAAAATATCTTACCTAACCATCCACCTCTCACAGCACGCAGACCTACCAATCTACAGGACCTACTTGTCCACTGTCACCTAACATTACCTTCTCCACCCAGCAATTGGTTATCAAGCACAAAAGGAACATATAGGTGTGGACACTGCAAGGCATGCTAGTATATTACACCTTCTAAGACTGTCCAATCAACACAATCCGAAAACAGTGTAGCTACTAATGCCCTGGTGAATTGCAGCACTACACGTGTCATTTATCTTATAACGTGTAGTTGTGGCATCCAATACATTCGTAAGATGTTGCAGCAGTTCCGTAGGAGAATTTTACAACATATAACATATATAAATAACACCATCACCCCCACACCGGTGGCTAGACACATCAACAATTTCCATGAAGGCAAATCAGAAAATCTAAGATTCCAGGCAATAGAAAGATTATTGCCTGTGACGAGATCAACCTCGCCACATTGCATTGGAGAAGCCTGGTTGCTCGCCTGCTGCCTTTGGATTATGGCCCCATGTTAAAAGACTTTGTTTCCCCTGCAGAAAATACTTATTTGTGCTTTTCTGCCCGGTGTTCGGTAGATTCAATCTACCGAACAACCGCACGAATGACTAGACCACCTGGGAGCTGGAGTGTGCCGGCAATTAGCCTCCCAGAAGCTGCGGTTAACCGCAATTGACGAATACTGGGTGGCCGCCATTCGTATACCGAACACAAGGTCGTGGCCATTTTAAACACACGAACGCACAGCGGTGTTCGACGCCTAACTCATGGAACTAAAAACAGACACAGTTTGGCGCGAACACCGCTGAAGCCGCCGACCTCCCTTCTTGTTCGGTGGAAGTGCATGAACGGCCCGGTATTCGGTAGTTGTACCTGACTGCACTGTACCCCAGATAGGAATCCCATGGCGATTAAACTGTATTCGTGTGGTCTGAGCGCCATTCGCTTAATAATGTGCGCTCAGACCTGAGCTATCTGGGGATATGTTAAATGTATAGTTTTATTGTAACTTGTGTCACATAGTGTATTTTAATAGTAATTCTTATTTTAGTATCCCCACGTGCATAATGGCGATTTGCCTTTGTCCTGGGACATATTTGAATTACTTCTCAGGGCAGAGGGCAGAGGGGAGGAAGCCATGATGCATTGTGGGAATATAATATGACTGTGTGTCCTATTTTGCTGATTCTGTCTTTTGTCCCAGTCTCCCATTTGGTCCCCTAGGGGAGTGTCCACCAGGTGGGAGACCTGCATAAATACTGGGCAGGTAGCCCTCATTAAATAGACCACCGCTTGACTCTCAACAAGGAGCTCTGTCTCGTCTTTGGGGGGATTTACTGAATGCTGATAGAGACTGATTGCTAGAAGTTTAAGCTGCTTGGGTGCTTTTCCTATTCGTCTGCTAGCAGCTATTCGTATGGTTCCAGTTTGTGAGTTTGGAGTGCTATATTGGATGCCGTTCGGGCGTTTAGAGCATTCCCTTATTTGCGGTTCGGGAGTTTGGTGTTCTACAGTAGCTGTGCCTGCATCTCTGAAAGGGGACGATCGCCTAAACGGTTTTAACCTCTTGTGTGCAAAACGGTCCGTTACATTGCCCAACCCAAGAAAAGGCAATTTCAACAGAATTTTGTTGCAAAAGGAATCCAAATGGATTTATTCCTTTAAGACATTGGTCCCATTGGAACTGAATGAAGAATTTAATTATACTGCATTTATTCATTGATAATAAGCACTTTATCTGATTATAGATTACCTTTTAATTTGATCAGCACTTATTATGATATTATGATATTATGATCTTTGTAGTTAATATAACTATCTATTAACTCACTCTAACAACGCTATTTCCGCTTAGGCGACAGACTATAAAACTGCTATGACATTTGATTAATATGAATTATTCATCAACTACACTCATTGCATATACACTAATATCGGAATGAGCTTCTCCTCTCTACATCATTACACTTTGGTCAGAAACTCACATTTCGGTAACAGTTATTCTATTCTTTATTTGGACACTGGGATTCATCCCTGTTAACATCCTAACGAGTCACTCTAACATATGTTCACAATATAGTTTCTAGTACCTATATTTCTTTGAGCATCATTATTCTTAATATGACCAGTGTACATGTATTAGTTTTACCCTAGTATGAAGTCTTCAATGACTGTTGCAATGGAGTGTATGAAAACATAACGACTACGTGGACTCCCATGAAATGCACGTTTCACACTGTTGATCGTGCTGAGCTACCGTAGTCCGTAATGATAGGTGATGACCTCACACTTGCGGTTGGTCCAATGAGGACTATGGGCGGGTTATTTAAACTCACCTTGTCTGGGGAGTCAGTTCCCCCTGATGAGACTTTGTTCGAAACGCGCGTCGGGGCTCCTGATACTTGGTCCTGTTCGGTGCAAATATTTACATTTCTCTTGCTACCTTACATGTATATTCTTGATTTATATCGCTACACCCAGGACATTTCTACGGACTATCTTACTAGTTCTATTATAATAGATTAGTCTACCAGTTCAGTGTACCAGTTTAGCTCTCTCACTAGTCATTGATAGGTGCCCACGAAGGCACAGATTAGTGTAGTTGTTACCTTTACCATAACAAGTATATCTCAGTGCTAACAGTCTATCCAGCTATCTCATAGAGCAGTTAGCCAGTTAACTCTATCTATTACTTAGAGACAGGTGCCTTTGAAGGCAGAGATCAGGAAATCTACGGAGATTGTGCGTTATCCATGGCTATGTTCCTAGATGTGTCAGCTAATTTTACCACATGACAGGAGGCTTCATATTTGCATATCTTTCTTTACTGAAAACTCCAGCAGCATAGAAACATAACAACCAATCAGAAAAAAGTTATGATGCCCATAAAAGGCCCTGTCTATGACATCACTTCCTCTTTCTTTGCTGCTCCAGCCATACATCAGGTCAGAGTATTTTACCTCTCTGGTAGATTCTTAATTTACACTGTTTTTTGATTGTCATTCCACTATATATTACTCTATTTATTGCTAACACCTGCTACCTTGCCCCCACTTATTCCTGTCCCTTCACTGTATCCCTCTGTTTTCTCCCCCTTTTTATTTCCACCTTACTGCCTGGTATCCGTGTCGCGCTTGCCTCGCAGACCGGCCCTTCACTTACACAGGGGACTGTATGGGGACGGGTGGAGGGAGGCTTGGGTCAGCGTTTGTGTTGCATTTATCCCCTTTGTTTTGCACCGCGCGACCGCGATCCGCGGCGCACCTTCACATGTGGGCGGCGGCCATCTTGGATATCGCGGCTCGCGAGATACCCGACGGCCGCCTTCCCTGCTCGCTCGTCGGATCGGGAACTCACCCGACCGCCGGGTTCCACAAGTGTATGCTCTCCCAAGTGAACAATGGGAGAGTGCAAGCTGGATTTCAGTTTTTTCTCCATGTATTCTTTCGATGTATTTTGCCACAGTGCCTGCCAACAGTGTCTGCCAAACAAATAATTACATGCAGGCATTAAAGGAGATTATGTCTTTGTACCTTCTCAGGGTCTATACCCTATACAGGGTCATACCATATTACTATACCCTGCACAGGGTCATACTATATTACTATACCCTACAGGAATCACCCGATCACCGCGCCCTGCATCTGGATTAACCCCTTCAGGGGTCCCCCTCTCTGGGCACATTCATTTATTGATACAATTATTATTTTTTATTCTCATGGATATATCTCTCATGGTGCCTTACACCATGATGACCATGATGATGATTATATGTTGAGCAGGCACACAATCTATGTATTATTGTGAAGCCATACAATATCACAGTCGTTATACAAAACATATACTGTACCTATAACAAGATCAACTATATCACTGTACCCTACGAAGGGCATATTGTGGTACTGTACCCTACAAAGGGCATATTATATTATTGTACCCTACAGAGGGTCATATTATATTACTGTACCTGACGGTGCAAATTTATGTGGGTGTCCTCTGGGTATTTTTTCATGGCACACCACCTGGGGTGACCCCCCAGATATGCATGCAAGGTCACTGACAGACCATTACCTTTGATGTGGGTGTCCTCTGGGTTACCATGGCACACCACCCGGGGTGAACCCCGATCATATGCACGGAGGCCTACGCCTCAACTTTACCACTGATTACTACAGACATATATGGAGGTTTAACCCCTTAAGGACCAAACTTTTGGAATAAAAGGGAATCATGACATGTCACACATGTCATGTGTCCTTAAATGGTTAAACACTGCCTGTCAGTTTTACATTAAAGCAACAGTACCATGCCGGATGCGATTTGACGGCAGGATCACTAAGAAAACTGAATGTATTGCGGTGTACCCTTCACAGGGATACATATATGTATATTTACTGTGCCTAGTGTACATATTGAACGTGGGTGTCCTCTGGGTAATTTTTCATGGCACACCACCTGGGATGACCCCCAGATATGCATGCAATGCTTGTAAGGTGCCAATAATTATAATATGAGTGCCCTCTGGGTTACCATGGCACACCACCTGGGATGAACCCAGCCTAATAGACATGGGTCCTGCGGCTGCAGACCTTATGGAGACAGGCCCCATGCGCCTATATAATAAGCCTGTATAGTTAAAAACCGTGCATACAGCTCTGGCGTACATTTGTGGTGAACCCGGCTAGCCAGACCGACACCACTACCAGTCAGTCGCGCCTGCACCATGGCTCTCAGTAGCCAGATTAAACTAATAGAGGTGACCCCTCTACACTTGGCACGAGTATTCATACTCTCAGACATACTAAAGCAGGCTTTTCAAACCGTTTTACCTGGGTGATCCCCAGTTCTACCAGGAGTCTAACACCCCTACGTGCTGACCCTCACACTATCTCCCAACAGGACGGGAACGAGTCATGGTGGACACTCTCAACGTTCCCAAGATTTCTAGGCAATGATAAACGCCACAGTACGGCCTCAGTGGAGAAGGTTCTGTTATGAACTCTACCCCACACTGCTTGATGGAGACCTCAGGCTCACAAGCCTTCAAGTCAAAACGGCAAGGGAAGGGCTCCAGCCCCCCTGCCACTAAGGTCAAGGGCAAGACGCCCATCGAACAGACCAAATAGGCGGAGCACCGGGAATCCAAACCCCGTCCGCCACAATCTTCCGACAAAGAAGACTATTACCCACCACGTACTTTGGACATGGTAGATGAGCGACACGAAGACAGCTCACCGTCTGAGGAAATGGAACGGCAAGACCTTCCCCACACTTCCTCGAAGTACGTTAGGGAAACCTTACTCTGTGATGGCGGCTGAGGCAGAGATAACTGTAGCGGCACTAAACCAGAGTAGCCGAAGACGGAACGTTCCTGGACGAACACTATTGGCTGCGCAACCCTCGGGGGATGGAAGGATGCGCACGCCTCAAGACCGAGTTACCCCAGGGTACACAACTCAACCCTACCACCTCCAAAGAATGGTCTCAATGCTCGATATGCCTCCTGGGCAACGTAAATGACGCACTATGCGCCGACAGACGCAAATCTGTACTGGGCCGCATCGACAACACACTATTGGACTTAGGAACGACAAGAATTCGGCCCAAAAGCACAAGGCCTACTATTCGACGTAGTGTTCATTGCAGTACTCAAGAAACACGTGAATTTATTCACCACACTAAATTAAACCCAGACCTCGCTAAAACAAGTCTTCCACAACCCTACGGGGAAAGGTGTTTCTGGGAGGACTGGTCGGTAGCTGAACCGAGCCACCAGCCGCTTCTGGGCGACAGGTTCCAGATCGTATACACAGTCCTCATATTTCTCCCATCTACTACACAAAGGAACCCATCCGCTTCATCTACTAGTGTGTCAACCTACATAACTAACTGTTTCCAATATTATGACCGGCAACCTGTCTCTGTTTTACAGAATTGGGAGACGACTACCAAAGTCACCTGGGTTCTCCAGACAGTACAAGGCTATGTCATAGAGTTTTATCACAGCTGTGCAGGTCGCCCCTTCACCTCCATTACGCACGCTGGCGGAACAGGAATGCCTCGTGGACAAGAAAATCTGCACCCTCTTCAGGAGGGGCGCAATTCAACATGCACCGGAGGGGAAGGCTTCCCCAGCAAATCTTTCCTGGTCAAGAAGAAGCCAGGAGACTGCATCAATGGAACTCCTACATGGTATACAAATGCTGCAAGATGGAGGAAATTCGTCTTCTACAAGACCTCCTAGGCGATAACGACTGGTTTACACATCTGGACCTCAAGGACGCACGCTTGTCAGTACCCGTTGCCCTGGACTGCCAAAGTTTTCCTCCGATTCCAATGGTGAGGACAAACACAGCAGTTTACGACTCCGTGGTGCTCGCGAACCTACTGTAACCAGTGAGGGCACACATCCGTAAATTTGGGCGTGCGATGCCTCGTATACCTGGAAGACTTGCTGATTCTTTACGAATCCAGGCTACATTTGCAGACAAATTTGTCGTTCACTTTCGGGACTCCATGGGTTTTTTGTTGTACACAGATAAAGATCGCTTCTCCATCTGAATCGGGACAGTTCCTCGGTTTCGACATCGGCTTGGAGAACTACGTTCCACATCCGTCTACGGCAAAGAGCGCCTCTATAAGGATAGCTGTCGGATTGTGGGATTCCTCTCCTCCTCTCCTCCTCCATACAAGCGTTATTCCCTGGCCCACTACGACTGATGGTGAGATACGTATGCACCGGTCACTCATACGACCACTGGATCCCACTGTCAGCGGAAGTGAGGATGGAGTTTCGATGGTGATGACTTCACATACAAACTTGGATTGGCAAAACGATCTTTGACTCTACCTTCGGATACGGGGCGATGGATGAACCCCTGCAAACGCGACCCAGCCGTTCTCCACAATAGCAAGGGTGCTTCGATACACACACACCCACAAGATATCGCTCCTGCTCATGACACCCCTCGGGCAGGGCCAACCGTGATTTCCCGGATCGCCTGGAGATGTCTCGCGAAGACCCTCTACTACTCCCTACCTTCCCTCTACTTCTGACGGGACCTCGAGGGGAAGCCCACTCCCTTGTCATGGAAGGACAACTGGCACTAGTTGCCTGGACGGCTTCAGGGGCTCCTGGTCAGTTCACGACCTATTGCATCAACTAAGACCTCCTATGGGACTCATAGGCTCCCGGCACCAGGGAAGGCTATATTTCTGCCTGGTCGGCCTGGAGTGATTGGTGTGTGGAAAGGGATTCCGATCCCTTTACCGCACCTGTCCCACTGATCCTCAACTATCTGTCACACCTGGTCTCGTTGGGTCGGTCATATCGATCCCTCAACGTGATCAGATCCGCCATATCGGCGGCGCACGTTCCGGTACAGGGCAGACCAGTAGGTCAAGATACACTGGTTTGTCGACTACTGCGGGGTGCCGAATTGTCGAGATCCCTGCACCCAAATATTCACGCCTCTGGCAGGTGGATGTGGTGCTGAGATTCCTTAGGGAATGGCCGGACAATCCTTGTTTGTCACTGAAGCAACTTTCAGCCAAACTAGCCCTCTTATTATGCCTCGCCTCATTTAGACGGTGGCGGACGTTAGGGCTTGCGATATGGATGGTTTCTCTCTCACACCAGACGGGGTTACCTTTACCATGTCGAGACGAACTAAGTCTGATTCGTCTTCAGTGTCATACCCATGCTTTGTGTCAGACGCCACACTATGCGTGGTCAGAACGCTAATGGGGTACACCAATATCTCTACCCCCTTCGAACTCATTCGACGGATCACCTTCTGACTTCTTACGTAAACCCTCATGGACCGGTGTCTACCGCAACACTGGCCAGATGGGTCCGCTGGTTTTTGTCTTTAGCGTCGAACCTTGTTGCGGAGCCCACTCGGTCAGGGGAGCGGCGGCCTCACAAACCTTTTCGGACGACGCTTCCCTAGCCGACATTATACGCTGTGCGGACTGAGCGCGAGAGAGTACGTTTAGAACGTTCTATTTTCGGCAAACATCTCATGCTCCCTTCACATTGGTCAATTCAAAGCTTTAAAAATGCAAATATGAAGCCTCCTCTCATGTGGTAAAATTGAAGATTATATTAGCTTTAGTGTACTAATAATCTTAATTTTAGTAATGACAGGAGGCGAATATTTCCCACCCTATAGGATCCCTCCCATGTTTCTCGTGTTGAACAGAATATGTCCTTTATGTTCAGGAAGGTAAGTACATATGGTTTGTATGTTTGCTACTTAGACCTGTATCTTGTGGGTCTTGTATTGGCTGAATATT
>OW240924.1:17870241-17891910 GCA_933207985.1 Pelobates cultripes
TGTTTTTTTTAGAAGAATGCTAGTTAAAGGGAAAGATAATGCCAGCATGCTAACTCATTGCCTGAGGCCTAGTGCCATGTGATAGCATCAGAATGAGCTTATGTAGAAAAGTTCCCAGGACGAACTGTATTACCAGAGGCAATGTTGTTGTTTTCCAAGGCTTTCGCAATCTTCAGGCCAAGAAAGCAGCTACAATGTTGGTTATTTAGAAGGGGAACAGACCACAGGGCTATTTGAGTCCTCCGTCTCTTCACAAGATGGCGAAGATGGCTTGTATCCCCTTGCTGCAATTCGGGTAAAAGTACAAGCTAGGGTGGAAATGGATGGACTCCAGACATATGACGTGTCTTCCATCTTAGATTTTTGTTCAGCAGAACGTTGTTGTGGTCCAAGACTATCACAACAAACAAAAATGCTTGTGTGGGCTGGGATAACTCTCATGTCCCAAGGGGATCAGAGCGTGTGTTGTTACAGAGTCCAACAGGTTGATTTACTAAAATGAGAATTCAAAGTGTATTTCAAATTTAAGGCTATAGTAATTGAACTGAAAGCATAGCTGACTTAGAGAATTTTCTACTTCCCTATTTGACCGTAAAATTTTAATTCACTTTAAAGTCTCACTTTAATGAATAGCATTGTAAGGGTCGTAGTCGGAGAGGTCATCTCACTCACCTCAGACCTCCTGGTAGGCTGCAAAAACCACCTCTCCCTTACGTATGCTAACCCGACCGCAAAGCCAGTATCAAAGGGCTAAGAATACTCTTGGAAATAACTGCAATAAAAATAGAGCGGTCTTCACCAAATGAGGCTCTACCCTAAGCGTTTCTGAAATAAATTGTCCAATTAGCAAGCAGGGCTTTTGTGACCGGTGGCCATTAACTGTGGTGGTCTCTCTCCGTGCCCAGTGTAAGATCTGTCTCTAGCCCACTCACTGGTCCGTTCCCTCTTTAGATCCTGCCTACGTTACAGACATGCCGCCGGAGACCTTCTTGCCAATTGGAATGCGAGGGGTGATAAGATGCCCTGTTCGGTCCAATCCACCTCTGCTGTATGTCAACTGGACAAAAGATGGAGTTCCTCTGGAACTGGAGAAGGTACAGAATAATAAATCTCTCTGTTGGATCGTCCACATGTATACATAAGGACCATACCGCCATATTTAATATGATTTCTTCTTATTGTAAACCTCTGTATTTAAATAGGAACAGTCACTTTCAGGATTTATAATATTTTATTTAATCATCCCTATATTTAACAAATGTGGTGTGAAAAATAGAATAAAATGTAGAAATCCTCATCTCATTATCCTGTAACTGGACCCTTGCATCTTAGCTCCCTGTCAATCATTGTTCTGTGTTTTTTGCACCCAGCAATCCACATAGAGAGCACTCAGAGAAGGGGAGAGATTAAAGGGATGCTCTAAGCACAGAACAATTTTAGATTAGTGAAGTTCTTTTCGTGTATAGATCATGTAATTCTCTTCCATTTACGAGTTAAATCACTTTTCTTTCTATTTATGCAGCGTTAACCACACCCACCCTGGCTGTGAATGGCAGCCTACATCAGTGGTCCTCAACCCTGCCCTTAAGTACCCCAAACCAGTCCAGGATTTAGGGATTACGCGGTTGTGTCTAAAGTGTTTTGTTTTTCTTTTTGTAAAAACACCTTAGAAACAACAGGGTAATCCCTAAATCCTGGACTGGTAGGGGGTACCTGAGGACTGGGTTGGGAACCACTGGCCAACATGAATAAATGGTTTCCTTTGCAATCAGATCTGACAGAACAGTGTAAACTTTAATCACACATATGAGACTGCTGCTGGCTCTAGCAGGCGAATAACCTGACATTGAGAAATACATTTTTGCTACTCTTTCCTGTCTATGCTTACCTGTGTATGCTGCAACAGGAAATGACAGGTGCAGCAAAACAACCTTTGCCTGTAACGTCATTGTATCATGTATGTATGTGTATCTTGTTCTCCTTTAGCTGTGAATGGAATTTAATTGAAAATGGCTACATTTAGGGTTTTTTTTTGTATAAAAGAATGGGATTCAAGACTGAACTTGATGGACTTTTAGTCTTTTTAAAACCTGGATTACTATGTAACTATGGTAATGAATGTCCTCCATGTGTTTTATCTCCTTTAGTTCCCCAGATGGTATTTAGAAGAGGACGGCTCTCTTGTAGTGACCACGGGAAATGATGATGCCCTCGGCACGTACACTTGTACCCCCTACAACAGCTACGGTACGGCCGGAGTGTCTGCACCCACACAGGTCATCCTTAAGGTACCTTTTACATTGCGTCATTCGGATCTTTATAAATAATCTTTAATAGTGTTTTTAAAGTCTTCTTTTTGTGGAATTGCTTCCTCGGAATTCCACTGTTATAAATAACACTCCTGTCTCCCACCCCAGGATCCTCCAGCCTTCTCAATTCTCCCTAAAGAGGAATATTTTCAGGATGTCGGGAGAGAGCTAATTATTCCTTGTTCGGCACTTGGAGACCCAACCCCCGTCATCAGTTGGGCGAAGGTATGAATAGTTCTCCCAGTCTGTGGGTTCTTATAGTCCATTCCGATGCACTGACCATGTGATTGAAGAAAAAAAAATTACAAGAAAATTAGTTCGCGAACCTTGCTTCAAATTGATCTAAGACCATATAATGTGAAATTTCTAGTTCCCTATGTGATTTAGCTAGTACCATCTCCTATGTATCATGACAGTGTATGGGTGGGTGATTTTACCTTTTACCAAAGTAACAATGTATAGGAATTGTAGCCTCAGCTGTCAATAAGAGGCAACCAATGCATTGTTGCAGTAATGCCCCAGAGGACATGTTGAAATACACAAAAAAAGCACTAAATACACCATTTTCTATCCCCGCCATGTTGGACGGAATTGACGTTGACCACATGGAAGTGTAAATGCCACATTATCAGTATGGCTGAGAAGCGGGTGGACTGGAGCTGCCACAGAGAGTCCTGTTTTCTTTCAAATCACTTGTATACTTTCTGAAATAAAACTAGGGGCGAGTTGTAATATTAACCAAGCTGTAATGGTGATGTTACTTAGAGTGCCTATTTTAACCTTGCCATATTCTGGGTGCTGCTGCTATGAGAAGCCAGGGACTCTCACTCTGTGTTCTACTGCTGGAAAATGGTGCCAGGGGACTCCAGGCATTTTACTCAATTCAATAAGAGGAAATGGTTATAGTCATATTTTTTTAAGGTGGAAACAATTAAACTAGATGGTCCACTTAGTGCATATATATGAGGTTAACTTATTGAACAGATTTTTTTCCCATGTACCTTTTTGGATATGCGTTCCTTTTTGTTTATAATGTCAGTAATCTCCTATTTTACATAATAAACTTTGCTTCTTAAAATGAGTCTGAAATACATTAAACTAAACCAGTTTTTCTAGTCCTTCTACATTTCCATTACCCTATGTACTAACTGTGAGTTCCTTATTTCACAGGTAGGGGCTCCGGGGCGAAGTACTGCTCAGATGGATGGTAACAGCAGTCTGATATTTAGACCGCTCACTAAGGATGACCATGGAACGTGGGAATGCAGCGCAGCCAATAATGTTGCTAGAATCAGTGTTCCAACCTCCGTCTACGTGCTGGGTGAGGAGTTATTTCACATGATTTACATAAATTGGCAAAGTATGGCAGCTTCCCAAATCTATCCTGGAAAAGTTATGAATTCCTCTAGTAACCACCAGTGACTTTTAGCTCTATAATGTTCCTATTATTTGTTTGAACTACCCTTTCTATGAGTGGTTAACAAGAGATTTAACATAGACTGGGGTAAGGAACAAATTGGAGGATATTTATCAAAATGTTCAGAAAAATGGCGTTTAAATTAAATATGCTCTTCATCATATGCATTAAAGAATTCTAAAAGTGACCATTTTCTTTATAGTAAATTTATACCAGTTTTCAAGGAAATGTCTCTTTCTAAAGACTGCAAAATTTATTGTGGAAAAATTCTCCCACTTTTCTGTTGCAAAAGGTGATGGCTAAAAATAATAAACTGCGTCAATAAAAATTGCTGCACTTTCAGGAGTGAACGTTAAGGAGCAAAAAAAAGCAACAGATTTAAAAAAAAAAAAAAAAAAACTGACAAGTTTTATAAATTGTGCCACAATATTGCTGAATATTGGATTAAAAAGTGTTTGTGACACTTTGATAAATATCCTCCGTTTGCTTCTGTGTTTGTGTCCCTTCAACCCGCATGTGAACCCCGTCATGGCTGTGGGTAAGAAACTTTGCGCATCTGCTCTGATGCATTTCAATTCCTTCCAGGTACGAGCCCCCATGCAGTGAGCAGAATCTCCGCTCAGGCCTTGGTATCTGCTGTCAATGTGTCCTGGTTGCCCGGATACGATGGAGGTTACTTCCAGAGGTTCAGCGTCTGGTATGCCCCACTGTGAGTCTCCCTGCTAACCTTACTAACCAACCAAAGACAACCATTCTGCTCAAAGCACCATGTGAAATCTCATTTATTTAACTACCCAATCTGTGCTAGAGAAAACACCAGGCTGCACTGTTCAGCTGCTCTTTACACGGAATAAACAATGTTTTAGGAAATATCATTTTAATGGTTGAAATGTGAAAAGTAAGTGTGTTACCAACTGGGTCAGGAAGAAGTATTTAGTGATTAATCTTGGTTAATAGCATGCAGCAAATGGATAAAGATATTTCTATAGAAACATGGTTAAAAATCATAACTAAAAAAAATATCTTTTATTTTCTAGTGTTTCCATATTTACATACTATGCGGCCTTTCTTCCATTTCTTAGACCGTTTGCGTTTAGCAGATACGGAGCTCTGTTTTGTGAAGCTCTGTTGTCTTGTGTTAATTGAAGGAGCTGTCCAGCTGGCTTCTATTGGTTGGATCAATGCCAGTGTTCTTTACAGCCACCAGTGTTCTTCGAAATGAAATGGCCAGAAACTGTGCGTGCCGCATGCTGTCTTCATTGTATTTCATCGCCTCACAAGGCCCTGTGCTTGGTCTGATAACTGACCAGGATTTAATTGTATCTGAATCAGAGCTTTGATAGTCTGTATTTTTTATTAATTTATTCATCACAAGCAGTAAGACTATTACGTTACTATGTTACCTAGTTATGCCATCTAGAATACACTTTGACCTTCTTACTTCAGTCTTGATTTTCTTCCGGGTTTTCTCTGTCCATTTCAGCTGAACAAAATATGGGTCTTAAAAGTGGATTTGTCGGGGGGCGGAGCCAGCAGCCGAACCGACAGGTCGCATCTGAAGGGAGCTCCTGGCGATAACGGCCTAAAACGACCAATTAACCTTGGAAATATCACCCCCCAAAGCACCCCAGCTACCCACACAAGTAGCAGTAATGGGCAGGAAGACAAAAAAAAACAAGCCCGATTTGCCCCGGCCGGGCGCTAGCATAGGAGACCTATGGCGGCGGGCACATGGCGCACCAGAGCCTGACATGGCCGCTTACATAGAAGGCCTAGAAGACTCAGACGACCTGCTCTCTGACGCAGACGAGCCCTGCTCACCAGCAAGGTGGCCGCCGGAGAAGCCTAACCCAAAGCAGGCCGCGCAGCCTGACTCAGCTCCGGTCACGAAAGCCGAAATGAGGGAGCTACTGGCGGAACTCCGCCAAAATATTCAGGAGGACGTAGCCGACATGCGGAGAGACATAAAGGGCCTTACGGACCGCGTGGACACTGTGGAGCAGAACTCCCACACGCATACCAGGCAAGTGACCTCCCTCCAGCAGGAGATGAAAATGCTGCAGCAACAGCACTTGAAGGTAGAAGGGGCTATGGCGGCAATGGAAGACTCGCGACGTGCCCAGAACCTTAAGGTCAGAGGCATCGCAGAATCAGTTCCAGACTCTGAACTCCCCCACCTCATGCGGCGCCTGGTGAGTAAAATACTGCCACCAAAGCAAGCCAAGGGAGTAGGCCTCGACGGCATATTTAGAATCCCTAAACCACCAATGGCCCCATCAGCAGCAACTAGGGATCTAATAGTCAAATTCCAGAAGCGACAGGACAAAGAAGCAGTAATGGCCGCCATTAGGAACACTACTCCGCTCACATTTGAGGACATGACTCTCTCCTTTTACCCGGACTTATCCAGGGGAACCATGGCCTGGCGCTCAACCCTTAGGCCTTTCACCACCCTGCTCCACCCTGCTCCGCGAGCGAGATATCAAATACAGATGGCGCTCACCCCACAGCTTCATCAGGGAGACACCACGTACCTCATTGCGGACTTACAAGAGGCGGAGGCCCACCTTCCCACTCTGGGGCTCCCGGCAGACGCCATACGACGACGCCCCACAAACCCTAAACCACACAAATGGAATCCGGCTACCTCCAAACCTTTTGTTCCTGGGGGGTCCACCCACGCCGCACAGACTGTAGCCACCACCTAAGTGCTTCCGAAGGGGATGGCCGAGCCTCACCGGCTATTCACTTGTTGTTTTGGTCTTCTTATTCGTTAATTTACCTCTCTACGATTGCATTACATTTTGTATATAGTTTATGGTCTAACAGTACATTTTAGGGGGACAGGCCTACTTAAGAGGCTCACATTCACCATGGGCGGCACTGAGGCAGCACAATGCCATTAACCACACCTGGCCCAAGACGGGCTGACACAGGGGCTATCTGCGTCCCCGCAGGCCCTGCAACAGGGACACCGCGAGACCACACACTACAATAAGTTTTACAGTAAGGCTCTGGCACATAGCAGCAGAGCCGGTTAGCACAGGGGAGCAAACGCTGCAGCATATTAACCACAAGCAAATCACCCACTCACCATAAAGTCTTATAACAGCTACTATTCCATTGCAAAGGTGCTCCTGTACATGACAGCAATACCTCTTACAATTGTACGGATCCCACTAACTGCTCTCAACGATAAAACAACATACACGTAGTTTACCTTTTAAATGCATTTTCTCATTTATTAACTGCTAACCATGTTTACAAAGCTCGACTACGATAACGTAGTAGATCTAGCATTCATGACTAATCGTCTGTATATATCATGGCACGTTAGCAACACTTACTGCATCGACATGTATATTCTAGCATAACCAAAAAAAAAAAAAATGTGTATACGAATTCTCATGCCAATGTTCAAATGTTTTGTATCTTGCAATACGCTGTTGTGGCGACCGTCAACAAACTGTACCTACCTGCACAACAAAAATAAAGAATTAAAAAAAAAAAAAGTGGATTTGTCTCCTTTAGGGGTCTATGTATATTTTGCAAAGGCCCCAGAAGGTGACATCTCCGGTTAGAGTCTGGTGTCTGTGGGATGCAGTAGAAGTTAGTTGTCCCTCGTGCTGACCGCCATTTTCTTCCTGGAGCTCTTCCTCTGCTCTTGGCACTTCGTTTGCCAGGAGCCATGTGGGTAAAACCCTGAGGTCTAGAAAGGATCCCTGGAGATGCATTTGAATTTCTGTTAAATTCCAACACAGTCCGCAACAATATTTCATAAAATATATATCTTTATAAAATACTGAGTGACAGAGAGCATTAAAGGGAACTTGTCATCTGCAAAAGATGTGAGTGAGAAAAGGAGCTTCTATGTTGTGTACTAGGAAAAACGACCACCTAATATGTTTTTTTTTTAATCCCGGGGCCGAGTTTACCCCCATGTGTTGATTGATTATAAAAATATTGTATTGAAAGTATGCACAACAAAAAATGCTATTGAAGTGCTTGGATTTACTGCAAATCCCCTTGCCTGCAGCTTTTTCTGGAAGCTCCGCCCAAATTAGAAGTGGCTCAGCCAATCCTGATGCTTCAGTCAGTTTTAGTGGAGCTTCGCTTCGCTCATAAACTCTTGCCAGTAGGGGTTTGAAGAACGTGTATTTCAATACTTAACAGCATATTGCCAGCTGTATTTTAGGAATTTTAGGCACTGTTTTCAACTGGGGCTTCTTCACAGAGAGCTATTAATTAATATATTTTGCATGATCAGTAAACATTGAATGGCTGTCTGCCCGCTGTTTTATATGTAAAGTAGAGGAGAATTTCGGCCTAACACACTAACTGACCTGCTTCTAGTTTTGCCTATTTCCCTTGTCCCTCGTCTACTAAACTAAAAGAAACTGAAAGTGGATTTTTCACCTGATAAAAATGTTAATTTAATTTTTAAGAGAATTTTAATGACATATTCTCACATTTTGTCGTGGAATTTGCTGCCCATATTTTTAAAGTGATAGAATTCATTTACTAACTGCTGCAGGACTCAGCTTGATAGAAGACACTTGCATGAAACAGTGGTTAAAACATGAAACTTACAAAAAAATTTCCAAGTTTTGAAAAAAACAAACAGCCAAAAAAAAAAAACGAACACATTTTTATTGTTTTAAAAGTGATATATTGTAACAAACCATACCAGACACCCCCACAGTAGGTGCAATTTGTGAGTTAGGTTACAATGATGCTCTGGTGGTTTTATTTAATTTTTGTTTTTTAATCATCATTAGTTTTGCTACGTAATACTCTCTCTGCTCCTAACTCCCAACCTTCAATATTTCTTTTGCCTTGCTCAGATCTTAGTGCAGGAGATGTAGCACTAGGATTTTAGGCAAATACAGGAGTTTCAAGTCAGATAATTTTATTTATTTGTGTATTTATTTATTAAAAGATTTAGTCTACCACCAGCCTGGAGTGTCTCGTTAGCATTGTTTTAAAAAAAAAATGAAAAATCCAGTTTCTCTTCTCCCATCCTGCAACAAATACACAGGGTTATTCTCCAAAGTGTGAAATATCTGGCATTCCAAGCAAATTTGACATTTTCGGCCAAGATATTCAGACTTATTCAGAATTGTAAATTAACACATTAGCGATTAACCCTTTATGTGTTTTAGTTTGATTATATTTTGTCTCCAATGTTTCTTTTTTCCTTGTTTGTTAGTTTTCAGATTTTTTATCTCTTTATTCTGCCTTTGATCATAGATCATTCATGGTTGTGGTTTCCCCGCAGGGTGAAGAGTATGACGCGTGGTCATCATGAGTGGCTGTCCCTCTCTGTAGCCGCTGACGCCAGTCATTTGCTGGTACAGAATCTCCAGGCGGACACTGTTTACCAGTTCAGCGTCCTGTCCCAGAATAAGCTAGGCAGTGGGCCATTTAGTGAAATAGTATCCGCTTCCCCTCTCAGTGAGTATACACAAAACAGTGCTCTCTGTGGAGAGCTCTCTTCTCTTCATACCTTCCTTCTTTTTTCTCCTTTTCTCCTTCTTTCCTTGTCACTAACCCCTTCTCTCTTTTCATTTATTCTCAGTTTTCTTAATGAGATGCCATCATGATAAATATTTAGTACCCCATTCACTTTTACCGCATCAGTAAAAAAAATAATTCTAAATATAATTAGCGGTATAGGTTCCTTGTTTGAAGCATTGTAAATAAATCACTAATTTAGTATTTACAAATTGCTTGCATTTAGACCTTAAACTTTTTGTTCCCCCGTAGGAAATCATTTTTAAATGAAATATAGTTATTTTTGCACATAGAATGCTGAATTTCCCTCAATGATTATACTTTATGCATCATTTTGTTCCACCAGGATCTAATACTGAAATCGATAACAAATGCATCATTTACCACCCATACTTTGCAAACAGGTTTTTGTGTAGATTGCTGGCTATTATTATCCTAATGTGCTAAGTGCAATAATTCTAACGCAGAGCACTTAGAAGGAACATTTCATAGTTCAATGGCTCCTAACGTAGTCTACAAGGTCCATCATTTGTCAACATAACTGGAACACAAACATAACCTGGGCTGTTGGCATGTGCGGGTTGGGCTGCACAGACACAGTATTCGGCCTTTGACTGCCCCATCCTGAGCAATCACATTGTTTTCCAATTGAAATTCGGTAGAATCCCTTATGAAGACCCATTGTATGTAGAGTCCTACTCAGACTGTTGATCTCTGTTGAGAAGTTCTAATGCAGCTTAGCCATAAACAGGTTCTCATCATTGGCCAGCATATGGGCAGCAAAGGGTTGACATCCCTTATTCCCATTCTTTCTTTCTTATCTGTTCTATATCTTGACTAACCAATACTTTTGGCCTCTCTCAGGTACCCCACCAACCACCTTACCCCCTCCTATCCCCACCACAGACCCGCAAGACATCTTGTCCCCTCCGCGTTACCTATTTGCCAATGAGACGTCACGCGGTGTTCTGCTGCAGTGGGCTCCCCCTTTGCGTTTCTCTCTGCCCCTCCGTGGTTACGGCTTAGAGGGCAGGAGGGACGAGGGTGCTTGGGAACTACTGGATGAATCTATTCCTACATCTCAGACCCAGCTACTTGTTCCTGGACTGGTTAAGGTGAGGCAGTTTTTGAGCTATGAGAGAATACAATTATATACAAGTCAGGGTAAAGTGAGTTTTTAATTTTCATGGTGATCTAGATGTTGCTAAAATATAAGCAAACAACATGTTCAACTAAGGAGTGCTCCCTGGAGTGTCTCAGATCAGACGGAGCTTGCATGCATATAGTACAAGCAGTTGATATCAAAAGTCCCAGCAAATTAGTTAAACCAAAGCCACATATACACAATCATACCTTACGCAAAGTCTGTCCCAGGTGGTGGCCATCCCATGCAGCAAGCTACATCCCGCATTACAATCATTCCATGGGTTAAACTATCTACCATGTGGGTCCCATCCTCTAGTAAGAGCTAATTTCAATCTAGCTCTTATTGTAACTAATCCTGGAGAAGCATCGCCTAGAATTAGCTACTTTCTCAGGGGAGAACCATCCTATAAGGTGAACTTTGTACTGGGGAGAGATCCTTCTCATACTCATATGTACAGGGCGCACCATAGCACAGGGCAAGCAACATTCTTTGTAATAATCATTTAACGCCAGTTACAACCGACGATAAAGGTTCAAAGTTTATAAAAGTCAGTCTATATAGTATTAGACAGCCTTTTGGAACACACATTTTAAAGGACAACAAGTTGCAAGCCTTATTAGTGTGGTTTAAATTCAGTAAGTGTATGTGTGTATATATTTATAATGAATCAAAGTACTGTCATTATGTGTCATATAACCAAATGCAGAATATCCTTGCTGGGCTGGATGGCTATATGAAGGGGATATAGGAACTTACTATTCCTGGTGATAAGCAAAACAGTTTGAAATGATTCCCTCCATTGTGACTGTACGTTCTTAGAACCAGCACTCTTACTGACCAAAATAAAAGCGGATACTGTCCCTTTAAGTTACACCTAACTTGGCTGACATTACTGTGCACATGGCAACGTACAGTGACCTCTGGAAGAAGGAGAGTAGTCCATTCATTTCAAATGTCTCTTTTGTAGGACGCTATGTACGAGTTCCGTCTCGTTGCGTTTGCTGGTGATTACATCAGTGACCCAAGTAACTCTGTAAACATCTCCACTGCAGGTGAGTGCGATATGGAACAATATATCTAGATTTACATGGTGTGTGAAAACGTTACTGTACCTGCAGTGCTATATAATATAAAATACCACCCGCACTGGGGCAAATTATTATCCCAATTACACCATGTGTTACATTGAATTTGCCACTTTACAGAGAGTTTTAGATGATTTGCGTACTTCGTAAAATAGCAGAAGAAGTGAGTTCGTAATAAGAAAATTATGCTGTGGCTAATTACTGCCTAATTAGGGTTGCCACTTGTACTGTAGTTGTCTTTTTAAGAATTCTGTGTTCTGCCCGGGCAGTATTAAAAGCTCACATTCTGTTCCTGAACAAGCTACCATGATTAATTGTCTTCATACAAGAATCTACCGGACAGAGGGACAGAATGCATAATTTATAGACATTCCCAAAAATTGACAGTTTGTTAAGGCTATCACTGCTTGGCTTGACGTTTGCCTAGGTGTAACCACTAGAATGATTCTCTTTTTGCAGTCCCCTGTGTACTTTCACTAGCAGAACAACTGTCTCATCCCAAACAGATGACGTATTTTTAGAAGATGGTGTAAAGATCAGTTATAGTCTGTATTCATTATTGTTGAACACATTTGCTTGTGTCATAGACTCTGAAAGTGAATGCAAAAAAGTCTATTACATAGCACACCGTGGCTCTATCAAACGTGTCGATGATGTTATGTTGTGTGATTATATTGGGAGTGTATATATGAAGCGTGCCAGTGATGTTATGTTGTGTGATTATACGGAGCGTGTCAGTGATGTTACGTTGTGTGATTATTCGGAGCGTGTTGGTCAAGTTACGTTGTGTGTGTGTGTGTGTATATATGAAGCATGTCAGTGATGTTATGTTGTGTGATTATATGGAGCGTGTCAGTGGTGTTACGTTGTGTGATTATACGGAGCATGTCGGTGGTGTTATGTTGTGTGATTATACGGAGCGTGTCGGTGATGTTACGTTGTGTGATTATACAGAGCGTGTCGGTGATGTTACGTTGTGTGATTATACAGAGCGTGTCGGTGATGTTACGTTGTGTGATTATACGGAAGGTGTCGGTGATGATGTGTGTGTATATGAAGCATGCCGGTGATGTTATGTTGCATGATTATACGGAGCGTGACTGTGATGTTACGTTGTGTGATTATACGGAGCGTATTGGTGATGTTAGGTTGTGTGATTATACGGAGGGTGTCGGTGATGTTGTGTGTACATATGAAGCATGCCGGTAATGTTATTTTGCGTGATTATACGGAGCGTGTCGGTGATGTTATGTTGTGTGTGTGTGTGTGTATATATGAAGCATGTCGGTGATGTTACGTTGTGTGATTATACGGAGTGTGTCTGTGATGTTATGTTGTGTGATTATAAGGAGCGTATCGGTGGTGTTATGTTGTGTGATTATACAGAGCGTATTGGTTATGTTACGTTGTGTGAATATATGGAGCATGCACGTGATATGTTGTGTGTTTTTTTTTATTCTTTAGGAATGAAAGTATATCCATCTCACACCGAGCTCCCGGAGGTTCAACAAAAGCCTCTCCTGGCTGGCGTGGTGGGAGGAGTCTGTTTTCTGACCCTTGCCATTATCCTGAGCACAGTAGCAGCCTGTATGATGAACAGACGTCGCGTCAGGCGTCGCCAGAAGCGCAGACAGCAAGGTATAGTGTTTGGAGGGATGCAAACTTAAGGGGTGGTGGAGTGAGTGATTGGTATTAAGGTGATCTCTCCATGGCTTATCCGCTATAGTGACCAGAACAACTTTATCTTAAGGAAGAGGTTTTGGTGTATAGATCATGCTCCTGCAATCTCACTGCTCAATTCTCTGCAATTTGGGATTTACATCACTTTGTTTATGCAGTCCTAGGCACAGCTCCCTGCATGTGACTTGCACAGCCCTACTAATCACTTCCTGTAAAGAGACTGCTAAGGTTGACACTTCCTGTATTGCAAGTTCTGTTTAACTGAGAATTTCTTATCTCCTGCTCTGTTAATAGCTTGTTAGACCCTGCAGGAACCTCCTATGTATGATTAAAGGTCAAGTTTCAGAGCAGGAGATAAAAATATTTAAAGCACATAGCATCTGATTGAAAATGAAACCATTTTGTTTTCATTCAGACTATGTGAGTCACAGCCAGGGGAGGTGTGGCTAGGGCTGCATAAACTGAAACAAAAGTCATTCAACTTCTAAATGGCAGAGAATTGAGCAGTGAAACTTCAGAGGCATGATCTATACACCAAAAGTTCTTCATAAAGCTAAATTTTTTTGGTGATGGCTAAGGGACTGCTATATCTTATGGCCTTTCTTTCTGAAGTGCTACGTCCGTTGGAAATAGTTAGCATCCAGTACACTATTGTTCTGTCCATGTCCAGTTGACTGTTAGCTTGCCTCTGGCCATAAATCAAGTTATATAGCAAGGAATTGGAATTTAACATTCTGTAATCCGGAAGAGATATCCATAAGGCTAAATACTTGTTACAGTTAAACACCTGAATACACTCTGAAAAAAAAAACCTGTAAATTATATTTCCAGATTGTTATGAAGAATTGTATTATTCTATATAACAAAACGTGATAGTCTCTTTAAGACAGAAATAGGGCAGACACCAAAATCTCTTAACAAATGTCTGCTAAATCATATACGTATATTTATTCAAACTATTACAGTGAGGCATTATTGTGTTTGCAAGCACACAATGGTATTTGATTTAATTATGCGCCTACTGGTATATATTATTATTAGCTGCGAAGTTTGGACAGATCTGGGTTTCTGTGGTTGAGGCTCAATGCTTGCTCAGTGCTATCCTCCCCCTCATGCCATATCAGTGTCATTGTTTGGTTCTGCGTGTGTGTAAACCATGCATGGCTCAATCATCTTGCAGAACATTTAGGGAACCTCACACACCAATGTGCTTATGAGCCAGAAGAATTTAATCTGTGAATAGTTGGTTGGAAGACATAGTTCTCGGAGTTTTATGAAAGAAGCTGGTAGTTTAATTCATGACTTTTAAGAAGGAAGTCAAATGCTCAATGTGCAGTTTGTAGGAGAAAGCCGATAGCTGAACTACAATGCCCACGCACCCCTGCTGTGCACCTGCTCGTGATATTAAAGCTTTATGTAATGAGATCCCAGTGAATTGTATTTTTTTTTTTTTTATTAATAGGGTAATGCTGCAGTTTGGACAGAAGGGGGTGCTCATGTAACAAAACAATTGTGAAGTGTGCACATTAACCCCTTAAGGAATAAACTTCTGGAATAAAAGGGAATCATGACATGTCACACATGTCATGTGTCCTTAAGGGGTTAAAGGTGTCACAGAACAGTAGGTGATGATAAAAGTCAGGGATTCGTTTGTTGAATGTAACCTTGTAGGATGTTCAAACAAAGAGCACAAATGTATGACAAATGTTGAAATAACAGTCAGAGCTAACATTTGCATCCCAAGTGCCACTCATATGAACAGGACACATTTGCTTCCTATAGTTCTAAATAAAAACACTTACAAAATATATTCTGTGCATAAATTTAGAGACCCAATAGATTTGGTTTTGTACAGATAATGGTTTGCATTATAGTATTGATTATCAACACTTATGTTAGAAATATTACAAACTCCATGTGGCTCAGTGAACAATTCATGTCTTCATAGCCCTCATTAAGACATATTTAAATTACTATGTTTTTTTTCTTTTTCTTTACACAAAACCATCAGGAAAATATTGCAGAGTCCTTTTCTATTGATTTATACATGTCTGAAAACATCCTATAGGTCCAGCTGACCTAAGGATATATTCAGACAGCAGAGTGTGGTGATTTTACGTGAGGAGAGGCCGTGTCTTAGAAACACAAAATGGCTGCATACATGCAGGGATTTCATTTGACAAATTACTTCATTGTGTACATTTCTAAAAAAAAAAAATTAAAATACAAAAGTGCTAAAATATTTTACTTACAACATTGTTTCTGGTTATGTATGTGGCAAGAGGAATGGTCACATCTGAGAAGTAGTATTTTTGAATTTTTCACATAAAAAGTAGAGAACGTTGTAGGTAGACCTTATTTTCAAATGTCTGCCATTGCTAATTCACCTTGTGCCAACCTGGTTGAAAGGTGGGGATTTAACAAATTCTGGGACACTTGCACAGCAATAGTAAATCGTGTTTGTTTGCACAATCTCATTGTACTGGACATTCTTGGTAAAAGTAAATTTAGCTAAAATGATTTATTGGTGCATTTTCAGAAGGCAACTGTCACATCTGCATTATTTTTACATAAAAAAAAAATATATATCTATCAAAGACAATAACTACATGTATGTGAAATATAAAATAGCACACTTACCTGATATGTTTAAAACTAAAATCTCCACTCATATTTTAGAGTTGAGTTACAGGGTTTGTTCCCAGTGGCTCAGACTGAGAGCCCTTTAATAGCTAAATAACTACTACTGTTGAGAACATTTACCCTTTGTACTCCAAAAAGACATGGGTTTGGTATCAGGTATAGGCTTGTTAAACTAGTGAAACTGCTTTGTGTGTCCTCTACCATTCATTAAGCTTATAAAATCCTTAGAAATAAACATGTTGTTTGTTATTACAGATTAAGTCTTGTTGGTGCAATTTTGCACATGATACATGTAGACACTGGTCATTAGAAGACAAAGGTCACATTGTCACAAGTTTTTTTTTCCGTCATTTGATCCCTGTTGTGTTCTCATAACCTTCCAGATACACCAATGGTCTTCTCACAACCCAAGAACGCTTCTCCTTCACAGTAAGTGTCTCCCTGCTCATGATGTCACTTCCTGTCCACACATCTCATGCTGTGTGTCTGTAGCTTTTTCCATATTGGTCTCCCCTACGCTTTACGCTTTGGCTTTCCTTGTGTGGATCCAACCACTAAACAGACACTGGGGTTACCAGATTGCAAACAGGTCCAGGAAATATTGTGTTGAGAGGTTTTGTGTAGGCAAAATGTATCAACTGGTCCTCTCGAAAAATATACTGCTGACCTCCAAAAAGTATCTTAAAAATTCACCAAATCCATTGTTTTTGCAAGATTCAGCTGAATACAAAATGTAACTGTTGAGATTTGTCCACTTGCCAGATTAAATTACCTACTCCATGGAATGGTGTTGGCCTGACCAGATTGGTCCTGATAAATGGGTGGTTGGATCCAATCTCTGCTTGATGTCACCAGCAAGCATTATGTTTGACTGGGGTCCGATCCTTTCCTGTGGAGATAGAGTGCATGGCATCACATTCCACCCATCAGATTTTCACTAATTATCTAGGGAGTGATCTATAGCATGGTAAGATTAAGTCACAGATAAGAAATCAAGTAGAAAAAATGCTATTCTCAATCTATAGTAAATTCTTATATTCATAGAATTATATCCTATAAAATATATTTTTAATAGCGTTTTAACAGTTGTACATTTTCATCATCAAAGTTTTTTTTGTTTTTTTTCAATGTTAAAAAAAATTATCTAATAATAGACATTTTCTTTTATTTCTCAGAAATTCTCATGGTTCTGGCAGCCCCGACAGTCTCATGAGAGTCAAACTTCAAGTATCCCCTTATGAGAGTTTCCGGAGATCTATACAGTTAGGAGACAAGTCTGGAAATGACCTGATGTTGGGCCATCGGGGCAGTACAAGTGGAAAGTACACTATTTATGAGAGCCATGTTGGAGAGTCCATACCATTGGAAAGAATAAGTCGGGGACCCGATGGGCGTTTTGTGGTGGAGACAGAGACACAGCCTTCCAGAGGGAGCATCAGAGGCTTTCCCTATGTGACGGAAACAGACCTCTACCCAGAATTTAATGCCAGGCACTCATCAGACCTTAGCCAGTGCTCACAAGCCAAGACATACCTGCAGGTTTGCCAGCTTTCAGATAGGAGTGTAGAGTCATGTTATGATGAGGTGAAGATGAGACCAAAAGCCACAGGTCAATCACGTAAAGAGGCTCGAGATTCTGGCTATCGCCAAGGAAGGTATTTTGGATGCAGTAGCAGCCCAGTTGATGAGGCCAAACCCTTGAGAATTCCAGATATCAGTCCTGTACCATCTTCGGTGACTCTTCCTTATGGTAAGGTGGAGGAGCCACGATGCGGAGAATCAGCTCACCTTGAAGGTAATTTGGAGAGGACTATTTCCACACTCAGGGGTTCAGATCATGATGTTTTCTCAACATTAAATAGTGTTTTAAGAGCACCTTCCTCAATGCTGCAGCAACCCCTTGGAGTCAGTGATCAAGTGAGCCAGATGAGACACAGCTTGTCGACTCAAAGTGGCATTCTTCAATACCTCAGCCTTCCTTTCTTCAAGGAGATGAGTGTGGATGGAGACTGGCCTGCTGAAAATGAAGAACACCACAATGGAACCTCTGAGACCAGCTCTTCAGAAGCTACAGAGCAGGAAGCCACAAAAACAATGAGTTTGGAAGACAGGACTTTGATGGACGTAGATGGAACAAGCGGAGTTCGGAAGGAGGAGATTCACTGCATTCCCCACAAACTGTTACCTCTTGATTACTTGAACAGTAAACAAGAGCAGTTGGTGCCTATCAAATCTTATTTAAAACCACCAGAGCCTAATCTGGGGCCTGCAAAGGCTGTTCTGCCTGGCAGCCTGCAATGGACACATCCTCTAGAAAGCACTGAACGTTTAAATGTAGGTCAAAGAGCTCACTGGGGTCTGGGTGAGCTTCCCATGGACAGTAGAGTTGAGAAACCTCTCTCTTCTCACTGCAGATGTCCTCTGAAGGACCAACCTCTATCAGTGTTCACAGACTTCCAGGCCTTGGAAAAGCAGAGGCCGCCAGTTGACAAATCTCTGTTTCTGCACGGCTCGGAGAAGGTGATGAGAAGCAGTCTCACCAGTCAGAGCAGTGGCAGAGGGAGTGTCTCTTTCTTAAGGCCCCCCTCATTGGCACAATCTGTGGGGGGCAGCTACCTCAATTCACCATTAGGTGAAACCTCCAGCTGGAACAGTGGTGGGGGGTCCCAGGGCTCTAGTGCTGAGGACTACAGACACAGAAAAGACTCCTTATTGGCCACCATAAGCAACAGGTGAGGTAGGCTGTTGATCACTGTCCACAGAAACAGCTGCTGGTTACTGTCCCTAGGAACAGATGCATATTGAATATATTGGAGAACATATACATGCATAGAATGACCTATACATATATTACTTTTTAATCTAGTGAAGGAGGTATACAATACAGAACAAAATATAGTGTCCCCAACGTGAATGGAACACTGCAGTGCTTGTGGTGCCAGGATCGCCTTGGTGCTACCCAATGTAAGTAGTCAAACTGGTTTGGGTTTAACTTCTTACCTGGGGCTCGCCATTTGCTGCTCCCCCCCTCTACTACTTCCAACAGAGAGCCAGAAGCACTGTGAGCTCTCATGAGCAAAACCCTGCAGTGCTGAGCTAGCTCATTGCCTGAGTGTCAGCTGATCGCTCTCAGCCCATGAGCTAAACGCTGCTCCTCTGGGCCTAGTTCAGACAGAGAGCTTCTAGCTCTCTGTTGGAAGAAGTGGAGGCAGGGAGAGGACCTGGCAGACCCCAAGTAAAAAGGCAAACTGTTCTAAAATGATTGGATTACTTACAGTAGGGCTCACCAGGGCACTGCTGGCACCATAACTACTACACTAAACTGTAGTAGTTACGATGCTTGGAGTGTTTCTTTAAAGGAACAGTGCAAATGGAACAGTGCAAAGAGATGTTACAGAAAATGTTTGATAACTAGTTTGTTACAATACAGTGTTGTGTCCTGAACTAAAATTGTAATTGATTTGGCAAAGCATCATGAGAGTTGTAGTCCTGCAACAGCTGGAGATCTGCTTTTGTAGTGTAGTATGCTCCTAACTAAAGCCTTTGAGTTATACTTTCTTCTTGTTAAACTTCAGAGAAGGAAACCTCTACCCAGGGCTAATATTGGTGCATGTGATGTCATGCAGGTAGGACGTTGTGATGCAGGTTTGCGGGATATGGAGGCAGTATGACTGCTACACATGGCTTTCCTATTGATCTGGCTTATGCGATGCAGAAACCACAAGCCTAGAGAAAAGACTTAGGGGTTTATTCACTAAATACTACATTTTAATGAATTGAAAAAAAATTAACTGTAAGGTAATACTGGCAAGCAGTGAATATAGGTCAATAAACTATTTTTTCCTACATTTTGCCATTTCGAGGTTCAGTTCACAGCAAATCAATATTTAGTGATTAAACCCCTCAGACATAATATAGACTTGTCAAATATACATTTGAATATGCAACTGTTTTATATTTATATTTATATATATATATATATATATATATTCAACGCATTGTTGCAGTGATGTTACTAATGCAAGGGATTCTGGGTGGGCATATGCAAATTAGTTAAAAAAATTTGATTCTTTGTTGAAGCAATTTGCCTATACCCACCACCCAGAATCCTTTGCGGTAGTAACATCACTGCAAATCTGAGATTTCTGTGGGAAAAGCAAGTCTTATGGCTTGTCTCGTGTACAGATATGTGTTTAACAATGGATTGACTATCCACATACTTCAGGGGTTTTCAATCACTATTTTTCCCCACCATAAGTTTTTTGGTTACTTTAATAACTAAATGTTCTGAAACCACATAATCCATCACTCACTGCAAAACTGTTTAGGACTACATTTATAACAAAGATCTCCACATAGCCGAGCTTATAATTCTTATCTTATTTCATAAATTCATGTTAAATATCTCCACATTTAAAACTGCTCAACCTTTCCCTGACTTCATAAAGCCTGAATAAAACTGATTAAAGGAACACTATAGGGTCAGGAACACAAACATGTATTCCAGACCCTATAGTGTTTAACCCACCATTTAGGTGGCTTGCCCTCCTATAAAAGTTTAAAACTCACCTTATTTCCAGTGCCGCTTAGGTCTGCCGGTGCTGGCCCCGCACCCTTGGTGACATCATCACAATTGCCCATTTTTAGCCAATCCAATGCTTTCCGACAGGGAAAGCATTGGATTGGCTAAAATCAGCACAGGGGGCGGGGCCAAATGCCGTTTTGGCCAATCAAGACCTCCTCATAGAGATGCATTGTATCAATGCATCTCTATGAGGAAAATTCTGCGTCTCCATGCAGAGCTGCCTACTGTGCAGTGCTGAGCCAGGAAGCACCTCCAGTGGCCATCTGAGGAGTGGCCACTTGGAGGTGTCCCTAGGGGCAATGTAAACACTGCCTTTTCTCTGAAAAGGCAGTGTTTACATGAAAATGCCTGAAGGCAATGATTCTACTCACCAGAACAATTACATTAAGCTAAAGTTGTTCTGGTGACTATAGTGTCCCTTTAATGCAACATTAAAGTAACACTCCAAGCGCTGTAATAGTTATGGTGCTGGGTGTGCCTTGGCGTCCGACCATTGTAAGTAGTCTTACATAGGAGGCCACCGTGCATTGCTACCCGCCTCCACTACCAAGGCCGAAGAGCCAGGCTTTTCTAAGCAGGAACTTATATTAGTTCTCCTGAGTCCTGCTCTAATGTTAATGGTGATTGACGTGTTCATTTATAGTTGTTTCATGAAATGAAATCAGGGGAAAATTGAGCAGTTTTAATTTCTTTACATAAAACATCAGTGAATATCTGTCTACTGTAACGGCACCCCCAGGCATAAAAGGGTTAAACCGCCGTTTAGTAGATCTTCCCCTTCCAGAGACACAGGTACAGCTACTGCAGAACCCCAAACTCCCGAACAGGATGCAAAGTAGCACTCCAAACTCCCGAACTGGAACCTCACAAATAGCTGCTAGCAGCTGAACAGGAAAAGCACCCAAGCGGCTTACACTCCTGGCAATCAGTCTCTAACAGCATACAGTAAATCCCTCCAAGAACGAGACAAAGCTCCGTGTTGAGGGTCAAGCAGTGAACAGCCAGAGCTGTGGGTTTATTGTTCTCATATACACACATTCTTACACATTAGTACCACCCACAGGGTTTTGGAAAAACAACCAATAAACACGTACAATACACTCAGACACTCCCACACAAAATCCTCCCCTCTGCCTGTGATACAATTACCTTACACAATGGGTTAATGTAATTATCACAGGCAGAGAAATAGTTTTTCCACATTATTCATAACTTTAAAAGTATGCATCACATTCTCAGAATCAGCATGCACCAAATACAAACATATGTCAAAATCATCCAAATTGGTC
>OW240924.1:17902488-17920022 GCA_933207985.1 Pelobates cultripes
GAAAAATATGAAAGTGGTGTGTCTCCAATGTGCCCCTTCAATATCCACATAACCCTGAGAAAGGTACACATGGGGGTATTGTTGCACTAAGAGGACATAGCTGAGCAACATATTAGGTGTTATACTGTCGTAGCATACATAAAAATTGCAAAATATACAGTAACATATCCAAATGTGTGTCAAAAAGGCAGAAAATTGCTAATTGCAACTAGAATTGGTACAAACTAACAAAAAAAATCATCCTACACCTGGGGTGTCTACTTTGAGAAATGATAGGCCGTTGTGGGTTTTTTTGAACATTCAAACTGCTATAATACCCCAAATTGAAGCATAGGCCCATCAAATCCGTCTCTTAAAATTCTACTGTAACTTCTGAAATGGACACGTCTCCTATATGGCACTGTAGCTTCATGAAATAGTGCCAAAGACATACAATGGGGGTGTCATTTTACTGAGAAGACTTAGCTGAGCATAATTTGGGGGGGTTGAACTTAGTGGCACATATGAAATATACAAAATGCCCAGCAAAAATGCAATCCGTATGTAAAAAATGCACAAAATTATTTTTTACCACATACTTTGGCATCTATTGGTGAACAAATGGGGGCATGTTAAGGCACAATTTGCACCTAATGAGATACCCTGGAGTGTCTACTCTTACAAATGGTAGGCCTTTATGTTTTTTTTTTTGAACAGTCAAACTGTTATAATACCCCAAATGGAAGCGTAAGCTCATTAAATCCGTCTCTCAAAATTCTTCTGTGATTACTGAAAAGGACAGGTCTCCTATATGGCACTGTAGCTTCACGAAATAGTGCCAAAGACATACAATGGGTGTATCATTGTACTCAGCAGGAGTAACTGAGCACAAAATAAAGTTTGTACAGGAATAGCACACACCAACTTTACAAAATACACATGAGAAGTTCTTTGTTATAAGTTTGTGTGCCAAAAACCAAAAAACCCCCACAATTTTACTCCAATATTTAGCCGAGATTGGCGTTGAAATGGCTACGTAGAAAGTGTCAAAACAACCTTAGGTAAATAGCCCGTGATGTCTACGTTATATAAATATATACTTTTGCGTGGCAATTTTGTTTTCTTTTATGGCTATTAAGCTTACAAGACAAACATACCAAATTCTAAAATCGCTCCACATTAAAAGTTTATTTTACTCCTTGTGCTTTGTGACCTGTAACTACCAAAAAAAACTTAAAATCCCAGACACATTATATATTCTGTAAATCAGAACAACTAAATGAATTTATTTTTAATTGTGCACACATTATTATTGCAAAAACTGTAAAAATTGCATTTTTCTGTATTTTTTTTGGAATAAATAAGCATTTATATATATATATATATATATATATATATATATATATATATATATATATATGTTACATCAAATTAAAGCCCTTTCTGTCCTTTGAAAAGTATTTAATATGTGTTGGTGCAATAAATGAGAGAGATGCAGATTGCAGTTGAACGCAAACAGCAAGAAAATGCAAAAATTGCTTGTGTCATTAAGCGTAAGACAAGCTTCTGAAGCTGTCCTTAATGGGTTAATAAGAAACTAGGAAAGTCAATATGGACCTACTAATAGAACATAAACATTTGAGTACTTTTTCAACATATTACACAATTTTTTTTATTTTTTAAATGTAAACGTGTGTTTTTGTACTGTATTGTTTTTCACGGCAAAATTAAAAAACAGATAAAAAGGCAAACAAATGAAATAAAAAAGTAAGCAGCAAGTCACTATGGCTCCTTTGGAATCCAGATAATAATGTTGACAAAACCCACCTTACTCAACTTGGAATACCCTGTAAGTTTGTGGTATATGCTCCTGGAGTGTCCCAGTGCAGCTAGAGCACCTGACATCGGGTGGCTCTGGGTCCTGGTGAGATGCTCCTGGGCTGGGGGACTGAGGCCTACATGGGAGGGGAGTGGAGCGGACGGCCGCTGCCTCGCTCTCCGCCTCCGCTAATGAGAACCGCAATGCCTATGGACCGGAGGGGGTTATCCCGGTCCCCACCAGGCAAGCAAACATCTTGGCGGCAAGCCTGGGCGACCCAGCGCCGACAGTTTAAGGCTACCATGCGGCCCTCACAAAATGGCCGACAGCGACGCGACTAACTCGCTTCCTACCACCAAACCCACAGACCAACATTGGGGGAGAGCCCGGAGAGGTCCTTGCCACACACCAACTCCAGCATATTGCTACCTGCATCTGGACGCTATGAGCTGCAAAGCACCGCACCCGTACTCACCTAATGACCGGATACTGTGGACATGGCGATCTGAGGACACTTTGATCGAAAATGAAGCTGCGGAATACAGTGGGACCCTTGGGTACTCCGCGAGGGTCAACCCCAAGCCTGGGAACAGGATGCCTCTCAACAACTATCCCGATGCCAAAACCAACGACGATCCCAGCTCCTCATGACGAAAGGCATCTAAGGAGTACACCGCGGAACTCACCGACAGCCTTAAAAGATAACTCCCTGGCGATACTTGCCGATACATGGACATCTCTGTAATTATAATCACAGCTCATGTTACAGTAACTGTCGGTTTGGGCATCCTGTGTAACGCAGATGATAACCCATTATGCCAAAATCAGCCAGGTGGCATTTCATTTAAACACCTATCTTAACTAAGCTAGCGCTTCATAAAAGCGTCTGTGCATACTCTTGTTTTGAATATAATATAAACCACACATGCAGACTCAGGTTTCAAGCAAACTCCTATTATATTGCTTAGAAGAGGTAGTGAACCACTGAATGAATATGCATATGTAGACCTAGACAATTACACGTTTGACTAGCCTGTATGTCATTCTAAGCTAGATAATCAAAGTTAAACTTGAAAGGTTATGTTAGATACAGTGGTGTATCCTGGTTTTGTGCTGCCCTAGGCAGGCCAAAACTCAGGCGCCCCCTCCCCCCGTGCCACCCCGACCCAATCCTTCCCCCGCCCCACCTTCTAAATACACACACATTCACTGATAGATACGCATACACTAGCTAACAGAAACACACTCACTAACACACACTCACTAACACACACACTGACACACACACACTAACAGACACACTAACAGACACACACACACACTAATAGACACACACTAACAGACACACACAGTAACACACACATACACTAATAGACACACACACACAAACAGACACACACACACAGATATACACACACTCACTCATATTAACATTTTTTTTTATTTATTAAATCCCCCCCCCCAGCCTCCTTACCTTTGGGAATGCTGGGGGGTTCCCTCTCTTCCTGGTGGTCCAGTGGCTGCTGGGCGGGTGGCTGGCGAGGGAGCTCTTCCTCTGAGCTGTCTGCTCAGCTCCCTCGCGTGCCGCAGAGTGCTCAGAAAAAGAGCTCCCTCGCCAGCCGCCCGCCTGATCGGCATGTCTGTTAGCCGCGAGGCTAACCAGGCATTTGCCCTGGGCATTTGTGGGGCGGCTTTTTTTGCCGCCCAAGGCAAATGCCTTGTTTGCCTCGCGGCTAAAACGCCCCTGGTTAGATACAGATGTTGATACTTGCTTAAGAATATTAATACCTGCTGATTGAACCAGCCACGTAAGCTAAGCGACGAATCCAAAAATTTTGCTCATCACATAATTATAAAATTGTGCATGTTTTATAGCTGACCCAACTGTTATATATATGTTCCAAATACGCTTGAGGAATGTCATTGGGATACCTCACGCGGGGATGTTAAACTGATATGCACTGCAAAAAAAAAAAAAAACTTTTAGTAAATATGTCACAGACATACAAACACAGACATGCAGTCATATAGAATGTACACAAATAAACAAGTAAAAGTATGGCGCTAAAAATGTGATATGATATTACAAAATAAATACAAAATTATTTAGTAAGCTGCACTATATAACGTGAAAAAGCTCAACTCCCATATATCAACATAAACCAAACAATAAAGTGCGCTGTGTCTTGGAAACTTTAAATACCTTATATTAAAGGACCACTCTAGGCACTCGGACCACTTCAACTTAATGAAGTGGTCTGGGTGCCAGGTCCAGCTAGGGTTAACCCATTTTTTATAAACGTAGCAGTTTCACAGAAACTGCTATGTTTATAAATAGGTTAATCCAGCCTCTAAAGCCTCTAGTGGCTGTCTCATTGACAGCCGCTAGAGGCGTTTGCGTGCTTCTCACTGTGAAAATCACAGTAAGACGCAAGCGTCTATTGGAAAGCATTATGAATGCTTTCCTATGAGACTGGCTGAATGCGCGCGCAGCTCCTGCCGCGCATGCGCATTCAGTCGAAGAGGAGGAGGAGAGCTCCCCACCCGGCGCCGGAGAAAGGTAAGATTTTAACCTCTTCCTCTCCCCAGAGCCCGGCGGGAGGGAGCCTCTTAGGGTGGGGGCACCCTCAGGGCACTATAGTGCCAGGAAAACGAGTGTGTTTTCCTGGCACTACAGTGGTCCTTTAAAGGAACACTATAGTCACCTAAATTACTTTAGCTAAATAAAGCAGTTTTAGTGTATAGATCATTCCCTGCAATTTCACTGCTCAATTCACTGTCATTTAGGAGTTAAATCACTTTGTTTCTGTTTATGCAGCCCTAGCCACACCTCCCCTGGCTATGATTGACAGAGCCTGCATGAAAAAAAAAACTGGTTTCACTTTCAAACAGATGTAATTTTATTAAAGACACAGAGGCTCCTATTATGCATTCTCTTTCTTTATTATACTCCCAGCAGCAAGAAAAGTAAGTATGAGAGAATCATAGAAAAAACATAACAGCCTGGTAACAGTGGCACCAATCAGCATCCAGTATTATCCATATGGGTGTGGTGCTCCTTGACTCCTCCTCTTTCTTGCTGCTCCCTCATACAAGTTAAATACCTCATCTCTTGCTACTCCTGTGATTTTCATACATGTTTCTGTATTTTGTGACAGAATTTTTGGCTTAGTGTATGTTATGCTCATTTAATGCTCACTATTATTGCTGGTTTATTTCCTGCTGGTGTCTGGGAGAGCTGCCTATTGGGGTCTCCGGGACCCTGGTTTTCCCTCCTGCCCATACTTCTGAGTAGTGTTTTACTCTTTTCTTTCCCTGCTCGTTCAGTTTTATTGGTGGTGCAGCAGGGCTGACCTTAGCCGCTCACCGTTTATGTCTGCGGTCTATTCCGCGGTTTCGTACGGTCCGAGCATGCGCGATCGCTCATTTTACCGTTTTCCCCTTTCCTAACGGCCGTGCATGCGCAGTTCGTGCCGCGGCAGCCATCTTTTTGGTTTCTGTCGCCACATATGTAACTTTACTCGCAGCGGCCATTTTAAGTGCAATTTTCGGCGGGAAATTGCTGCGGAGCGATGCTTAAGGTGGATAACGGTCTCTCCTACCCTCCTGGCACACTCCCAGACCCATACTGTGTATATTTGCTGTTTATTGCTGTTATTACTGGTCAAACTGTAAGTGTTAGGGTGGAAGATTACTCTATCCTGACACCCTTTTTGTTCTTAGCCTTAGCTAGTATTATTTTCCCTACAGGTCACTTCAGATACTGTTCTTCTTAACCATTCAGCTACTACTAATAGCATTACTTCATTGGGCCCAGTAATTTTGACCCTGAGTGTACTTGGGTATATAATTTCCTGTGTGCTAATTATTGCTAAAATGCAAGATCAGAATGAGAGACCTGCAGGGTCTGTGTGTCCCACACCACGGGTTTCCCCCTCATTCAGGGAATGCAGGGCCGTCTTTAATTTTGATTGGACCCTGGGCAAGCATTTACTTGGGCCCCCTGACTACATATAGATACACACAAATACACTACCTGACACACATGCAGATACACACTGACTGCATATAGATACACACAAGAACATACAAATACACACAGACTACATATAGACACACTGACACACATACAGACACACAGATACACAACCTGACACACATGCAGATATACAGATACAAACACTGACACATACAGATACACACTGACTATATACAGATACACACACAAACACAAACGGACAACATACAGATACAGAGACACATTCTGACAGAGGTACTGACACAGAGACACACGCAGACAGCCATACTGAAACACACATACACACAGACAAACAGAACCACACGGACAATGACAGACTCACACATAGACATACCGACACACTGACAGACATACAGACATTCTGGCACACATACACACAGACAGACATACTGAAACACACAGACACTGACAGACGTACACACATACAGACATTTTGACACTCACAGACAGCCATACTGAAACACACATACACACAGACATACAGAACCACACGGACACTGACAGACTCACACATAGACATACCGACACACTGACAGACATACAGACATTCTGGCACACATACACACAGACACTGACTGACGTACACACATACAGACATTTTGACACTCACAGACAGCCATACTGAAACACACATACACACATACATACTGAACCACACAGACACTGACAGACAGACTCACACACACAGACATACTGACAGACATACTGGCACACATACACTGACAGACATACTGGCACATATACACACAGACATACTGAAACACACATACACACAGACACTGACAGACATATTGACAAACACAGACATACAGAACCACAAGGACACTGACAGACTCACACATAGACATACTGACACACTGACAGACATTCTGGCACACGTACACACAGACAGACATACTGAAACACACATACACACAGACACTGACAGACATACACACATACAGACATTTTGACACTCACAGACAGCCATACTGAAACACACATACACACATACATACTGAACCACACAGACACTGACAGACTCACACACACAGACATACTGACACACTGACAGACATACTGGCACAAATACACTGGCACATATACACAGACATACAGACATACTAAAACACACATACACACAGACACTGACAGACATATTGACAAACACAGGCCTAAGTGCATGGGCCACCCAATGGGCCCCCATAGTTTGCGGGCAGAGGGCAAAAGGAGCAGCTGTCTTGGGCCCCCCGAGCAGGGACAGGGCCCGGGGCAGCTGCCCCGTTTGCCCCGTGTTAAAGACGGCCCTGAGGGAATGTAAGGATGACGCCAGCCTCATGGCATCGGAGAAATTTCAATCTCTCCTCGATTCTACCATGGCGCAATCCATCAACAAGGCGTTGGCCTCCGCAATGGTGGTTATGTCATCCTCTATCACACAATCTATAACCAGAGCGCTGATGCAGTCTCAGAGTAGTGGCCCTCAGAGCACACAAAACCCGGGAACCACTAAAGTGGTACAGCTGGGACGCAAAGCTTTGGCGAAAAGCAAACATATTGCCTCCCCTCCAGAACTGCAGGTTCAGTCTGCACTGACTGACACGCCTCAGGCTGTCAAGGATGGCGCGATACCACCGCGCAATAGAGCCCCTGGCCAGGCAAAATCGTCCAGATCCTGGAAGCAGGCACGTGCCCAGTAGGACTGGTCCGATTCGGACCTGAGTTTGGAGGAGGAGTATGATGATTTATATATGGATCATTATGGTGTGGAATATTCCGATTCTGGGTCTGAGGTAAAAGCAAACTCTGCGACCCAGAAGGTTACGGCTCAGGGCGCTGAACCTGCCGAATCAGGGTAACCCGTTGTTTGACCCAGATAACCTCCGTCACCCTCGCTCAGCGGAATGGGAGCCGCCTGCGCACATTGCGAGATACCTCGCGCTAAGAGCAAGGAAACCTTTATCTAAGGAAGGACGTAACAAACTACGGGCGGATTGCCCACGGCCCATCCTTCCAGACTCAGTGGGAAAAAACCCTGACGTGGATCCCCAATTGGTCCAATTTTTAAATAAATCTGGTTGGAAACCGAGGAAAGGCTTAGACTTTTCTCTTTGGAACTGCCAGGACAAGTTCCTGGACACTTTGGGGCCCATCTCTAAGCTATATGAGTTAGTGGAATCTGCCCAATCGGGTGAGAGTGACTTCGATTTCGAAGTAGCGAAAGGCTGGTTGCAGAGGTTAGTCTGCATGGTGGGTAACGCCAATACGGCCATGGCAACCGAACGCCGCAAGGTGATTCTCCTGAAAATAGAGCCCAAACTGGTCAGTATGGCGACCAATGAGCCGGGGCCAGCTGCTAAAGGCTTACTTTTTGGCGAATCCTTCATTAAGGATCTTGGGCTGTACGTAAAAACATTTACAGCAATTGACAAAGCTCAGACTTCTCTTAAGAGAGTATTTGCACCTCGGGTTTTTGGAGGGGCCGGTAGGGGTAGGAGCCGTCTATCCGGCTCATTTAGAGCCGGCAAAGGCTCCTTTAATACCCAGAGACCGGTACCAGAGTGAACCTATACCCCGTTCTTCCCATCTCGTGGACACCCCTGGAACTCCCGCAGGGGTCTGTCTCAGGCAGACGACCTTATGGTGAGTACCGAGTATCTCCATTTTTCCCATATAAAAGTGGGGGGCAGATTGGCACTGTTTCACCATGCTTGGAAAATTCTAACCTCAGATGTTTGGGTATTAAATCAAATACAGGGGTACCTATTGGAGCTAGTCTCTCACCCTACTCAGGTGCAGTTCCCTCGAGAACTAAACATGGCCAACGACCACCACATTATGATCTCGGCAGAGATTGCAGATTTGGCGTCAAAACACGCTATTCAAAAAATCCCATGGGACACAGAAGGGTTCGTGAGCAACCTGTTTCTGGTCCCCAAGAAAGGGGGTGGGGTACGCCCAGTAATCCATCTCTGACCCTTAAATGCGTTTGTCCAATATCACCATTTCAAAATGGAGGGTATTCATTGCCTTCGGGACATCCTACTACCATCAGATTGGATGGTCAAAATAGATTTACGGGATGCTTATCTGACAATCCCTGTCGCAGAAGCGCACCAAAACCTACTGCAGTTTCAGTGGCAAGGAACGAAGTGGAGGTTTGTATGTCTACCATTTGGCCTGTCCTCTGCTCCATGCTGCTTCACCAATGTACTGAAGCCGGTGATTGCCTTCTTGTGCACACGAGGGGTCAGATTAATAATTTACCTAGACAATATCCTTCCCCTGTCTCAATCTCAGTCCCAATTACGTGTTCACTTGTCTTGGACAACCCACCTTCTCCAGAATTTAGGATTCTTGGTGAATTGGGAGAAATCAGTTCTTCAACCCTCCAAATGCATGGAATTTCTGGGATTTCAAGTGGACTCTGTACAACAGAGGTTGTGTCTACTCAAAGACGATTTCGATCAAGAAACAGATTAGATGACTTATGAATCGTTCGACCATTTCCCTCAGACAACTTGCAAGGATCATAGGGCTATTGGCATCGTCCATACAAGCAATCTTCCCGGGCCCGTTACATTATCGTGCCCTACAAAGGCTCAAAGCCTCATATCTGCGCTCCGGACACTCGTACGAAACCTATGTTACACTGGACGAAGATTCCAGAGAGGAGTTGACATGGTGGCTAGCCCACATGGAGGCGTGGAACGGACGGGCTATATTTGGGTCTACGCCAGATCTGGTTATATAGTCAGACGCCAGCTTACACGGCTGGGGCGCGCATTGTGGATCAGTTTCCACCGGTGGCAGATGGTCCAACAAAGAAACGTTGCTACACATCAACTGCCTAGAACTGTTAGCGGCATCCTTTGCCATTCGAAGCATGACCCCCACAGGCATCTCATGCTCTATCCAAATCAAGATGGACAACGTCTCGGCGGTGCGTTATATCAACCACCTAGGAGGAACGAAATCGGAAGTTCTGGCACTGATGGCTCGAGATTTTTGGCATTATTGTCTGAATACTCTTGCGACCCATTTTTTGCTCTTATTGTCTGAAACGCAGCATTTTGGTAATAGCGGAATATATCCAAGGATGAGACAATGCACTGGCGGATTGGAATTCTCCATATCTTCAAGATGCAGGGGATTGGCATCTCCACCCAATGATCTTGCAACGTCTCTCTCTCGACTTTGGGGGCCTTTTAACATAGATCTCTTTGCGTCTCGACTGAACACCCAACTCCCTCTGTTCTTCAGTTGGAGACCGGACCCAGATGCTCTGGCGACAGCCGCATTCTTACATGACTGGACCAAGGGCAAGAATTACGCTTTTCCACCTTTCAACCTAATCTCTCGGACCCTTGCATACCTTCGATATTCCAAATGGACTCTATTTCTGATAACCCCGATATGGAGGTCACAACCTTGGTTTCCACAGTTATTAGAAATGTCGATAGATTTCCCACGGCTGTTGCTGGACATACCTTACCTCCTGACCAATCCAGAGGGAATGAGTCATGAGTTGATCGACCAGGGACTACTTCATCTGATGGCATGGCTCCTTTCAGGAGAACATGGAATCTCAAGGATGTTTCGCAGACGACACTCAGTCTCTTGGCAGAGTCTTGGGCACCAGGTACCAGACATTCCTACGGGTCGACTTGGAGGAAGTGGACTGATTGGTGCGTGGGACAATCAGTGGATCCCATATCAGCTCCTGTGAAAACAATCTTGCAATTCCTGACTCTACTCTTTGAAGAAGGAAAAGCCTTTCGGACTATAAATCTGTACAGATCAGCTATATCAACGAGACATATGGGATTGGATGGTACTCCAATAGGTAAACATGCCCTCATCTGTCGTTTGCTCAAAGGCATCTGGTTTGCTCGACCCCCTCAGGTTTGGTATTCTTCCTTCTGGGATGTTAATGTTATTTTTCGTTTTCTCGTGTCTTGGCCTTTTGAATCACGAACTTTCTCTTAAACAATTATCAGCCAAGCTGTTGATGCTGTTTTGTTTACTTTCATGTAAACGGGTTGCTGATGTCAGAGCATTTGGATTGGCAAGCACGCGCTTTTGTTCCGAACGGAGTATCCTTTAATATTTCACGGAGGACGAAATCTGCGACTAAGGAGGTTTTCTACCCGTTGTTTCCACACAACCCAAAACTGTGCCCATTGTTATGCCTTAAGGAATACGAGCGCCGCACGAGCTTGCTCCGTTCAGATCGAACCCATCCATTATTCATCTCGTTCAGAGTACCTCATCTACCAGTATCTACTACTACTTTAGCTCGTTGGATCAAATGGTTATTATCCGTGGCAGGCATAGACACTTCATTTTTTTTCCTCACACTCCATTCGCGGGGCTATGGTGTAGCGGAGATGCAATATTCCCCAGGTTATCTCCGCTTATAATCCAAGTGAGGCTCAGGAACAAGTAAATAGTAAATCCACAGGCAAGGTTTCCAGCAGGTAAAATACAGCAATATCCCAACAGCAATCCCAATAACTGGACGACACACAGTTTCAGGAGCAGAACTGAAAGCTTTAATCCACAGTCTCCTTTTAAAGCATGCTCCCATGCAAGGGAGGGATTTACAATCATTAATACAGTAGCCAATCCTGTCCTGGTAACCTCCCACACATCTCCTCCCCTCAGCCAGCATCATAATCCCCTTATCCAGTACAGTAATTCCCCCCGTTTCTGGATGTACCCCTAAACGTAGGGGTACCTCTTTAAATCCTACATCCCCGGATAGCCCTGATCTGGGTGAACAACATATCCAAAAATCACCCAGATCAGACCAGGGGTTCGGGAAATGTATGGAGGGAATAAAATGACCGACCGCACTAACTGAGACAGCCGAATGAGGTTCCATGCGAATGGGCCCTGCGGTCGGTCCTGGCATAAGGGAACAAAATACACGAAAGCCTCTAGCTATAGAGGCTAGGGAGGGTTCGCCTGAATCCCCTCGTTCGGTACTTTCTATCTACCGAACGAGGGGCCGTTCGGTAGTTTGGAACCGAACGGACCGGGCTTGTGGAGGTCTCAGCGGTGTTCGCCTACTCGAGTGTCCGATTTTAGTTCCAGACACTCGACGGCAAAACACCGCTGTTCGGGAGTTTTAAAATGGCCGCCGCCACGTGTTCGTTTGTCGAATGGCGGCCACCCCCGAGAACAAAGGACGGCTACTTACTAGTCAATTACCCGTTCGCAACAATGTTGCAACGGGTAATTGAGGACACACTTCACACAGGGGAGGTCTGGTTGTTCGGTATTTTCATTCGAATAAACTAAGGGAATGAAACTACCGAACAATCAGAGGAATACAATTCTTTTAAAACACATATAATACAGCAGATCACACAAATGCAGTTATGTACAATATATTTGCAGGACAGCCCGGTGCCATCCGCTACACTGCTCCCCCTTGCCCACAAGCCGGCATACACAGTCTGATCCAACACGGATCGGCTTGGGGATGTCCGGGGAGGCTCACGGATCATTTCTATAGATCAGTTTGTCTTGACAACTCGTCAGCGTTTCCATTCTGTTTACCCAGGCGGTACTGGATATTAAAGTCCAAGGGCTGCAGCGCCAGACTCCAGCGCAGCAGCCTGGCATTGTCCCCAGCCACTCGGTTTAGCCAAACTAACGGGTTGTGATCCATGAGCAGGGAAAAAGCTTACCCGTACAAATACGGCTGTAATTTCTTCAGGGCCCACACCACAGCCAGGCATTCCTTCTCGATGGCGGCGTAGCTTACTTCTCGAGGTAACAGCTTCCGGCTGATATAAGCCACGGGATGTTCTACGCCATCGGCCCCGACTTGGCTCAGTACTGCTCCCAATCCAAACATAGAAGCGTCTGTGTGGACAAGAAAACGTTTAGTTGGATTGGGAGCTGACAAGACAGGGGCATTGGTCAATGCATCTTTCAACAGCTGAAATGACTGCTCACACTCCGGGGTCCAGGTTACTTGGCGGGGAAGGTTTTTACGGGTTAAGTCAGTGAGCGGTTTGACCAGGGCACTGTAATTTGGGACAAATTTCCGGTAGTACCCGGCCATTCCTAGCAACGCTAATACCTGAGTCTTAGTCCTAGGGGTAGGCCATTGAGCTACAGCCTCTACTTTGGCTGGTTCTGGCTTCTGCTTGCCGCATCCTACCCGATGGCCGAGGTATTGCACTTCAGCCATTCCTGTGCTGCATTTGGCTGGTTTCAGCGTTAAACCAGCGGCCCTAATCCTATCTAGGACCGCTCCTATATGGGTCAAGTGTTCCTGCCAGGTATTGCTGAAAATGGCAATATCATCGAGGTATGCGCAGGTATAATCTTGGAACCCATCCAGGAGGCGGTCCACCATCCGCTGAAAAGTAGCCGGGGCGTTTTTCATCCCAAACGGCATGACCTTAAATTGGTACAAGCCGAATGGGGTGACAAAGGCCGACTTAGGGATGGCGTCTTGTGCCAAGGGGATTTGCCAATACCCCTTACACAAGTCAATAGTGGTGAGATAGTGCCCCCTCGCCATCCGGTCCAGTAGTTCGTCTATCCTGGGCATGGGATAGGCGTCAGATACCGTCTTCTCATTCAATCTCCGGTAGTCTACACAAAAACGGGTCGTGCCGTCCCGTTTTGGTACTAGCACTACCGGGGACGCCCAGGGGCTGTCAGAGGGCTCAATCACCCCCAGCTGGAGCATCTCATCGATCTCCTTGTGCATGTTTGCCCGTACCGCTTCTGGGATGCGGTACGGGGTCTGACGCATGGGAAGTTGCCCTGGGGTGTCTACTCTGTGAGTGGCCAGAGGAGTGTAACCAGGTACATTAGAGAAGATATCCTGCTTCTCCCTCAACAGCTGTTGTACCTCGCTCCGCTCCTGTGGGCTCAACCGGTCCCCCAGGGTGACTTCCCCTAAGTCTCCAGATAACTGACCCTCTCCCAGCAGATCCGGGAGAGGCAGACTGTCAAACTCCTCTGAGTTAGGTGAGCATATGGCGGTCACTTCCTCAGAGCGCTCCTGGTAGGGCTTCATCATGTTCACATGGAGCATGCGTCGCCCCCCAGTCGCCCCCCAGTACCAACGCACGAGCCTATTATATAAGTGGTGTCACACCATTGTTCTACCACCTTATAAGGGCCCTGCCAAGCGGCCTGCAGCTTATCGTGTCGGACAGGTTTTAAAATTAACACTTTCTGCCCGACCTGAAAGCTACGATCCCTGGCGCCCCGATCATACCATGTGCGTTGGCGTGTCTGAGCCGCCTGCAAATTCTCGCGTACCGTCTGGGTTAAGGATTCCAGGCGGTCTCGGAATGCCAACACGTATGGTATGATGGGGGTGCCGTCAGTGCTCCGTTCTCCCTCCCAATGCTCTCTGATTAAATCTAAAGGCCCTCGTACCCTGCGGCCAAACAATAATTCAAATGGGGAAAACCCAGTGGATTCCTGCGGCACCTCCCTGTAAGCAAAGAGGAGGTGAGGCAGGAATCTCTCCCAGTCCTTGTGGGTCTCTGCGAAGGTTCGGAGCATTTGTTTCAATGTACCGTTGAAACGTTCGCAGAGCCCATTCGTCTGGGGGTGGTAAGGGGAACTAATGACAGGCTTAATGTCACAAAACTTCCAGAGGCGCTGCGTGACTTCGGCGGTGAATTGGGTACCCTGATCGGAGACAATCTCCCTGGGAAGTCCCACCCGGGAGAATATCTGCATCAGGGCTTCCGCTACTGTCTCAGCCTGTATATTCTTCAGGGCCACCGCCTCTGGATATCTAGTGGCATAGTCTACTACTGTCAGGATAAACCTTTTACCTGACAGGCTCGCTTTGTTAAGGGGTCCTATTAGGTCCACTGCTACCCTACTAAAGGGTTCCTCGATTATGGGAAGGGGATGCAACTTGGCCTTGTATCGGTCCCCCCTTTTCCCCACCCTTTGGCATGTATCGCACGTGTTGCAATACCTGCGCACTTCTTGGCTAATTCCAGGCCAAAAGAAACTTTGCGTTAACCTGTGCCGGGTCCTGCTAACCCCTAAATGTCCAGATAGCGGAATGTCATGTGCTATCCGGAGTAACTCTGCCCGGTACCGCTGGGGTACCACTAACTGCCTCATCACGATCGGGTCTGACCCAGCTACCCTCTTATCCGTCTCCCTATATAGCAGCTGTTTGTCCCAGATAAACCTTTCGCCCTCCCCCCCAGGAGTGTCTGCTGTCACCTTGTCCCTATACACCTGCAAGGTGGGGTCAGTCACTATCTCAGCTGCAAAGTTTAGCCTGGTCTGAGACCAGGTGACTCTTTACCAGGGTGATGGTAGCCCCTGAGTCGCGTAGCCCCTGAACTGCTTTACCCTCCAGATATACGGTCTGCCTGTGATGCTGGCGGTTGTCAGCATTGGCCTGGACTGGATCTGCCTCGTGCAGTACTTCCCATTGTTCCACAGTTGTAATGGGAACCGCTGAGCCATATGGGGTGGCCACGATATCCTGGTAGTGGTGGGCTGCGGCTGCTCTCGGTGGTGGTGGTGGACCAGGCCGGATCCAAGTGGAACGATCCCGCAGCTGGGGGCATTCCCTTTTATAATGTCCCCATTTCTGGCAGTGGTGGCAGGGGCCAGATGTGGGCTGGCGGAAACGTGGCTGTGCAGCGGGCGGTGGTGGTGGTGGCAGGAGTCTCGGTGGAGCTGGGGTGTAGCTGGTTCCCCCAAAGGTTTTAAACGGGACTTTTGGAGCTGCAGGTTTTTGCTGCCTGCGTGCATCCAGGTACACATCTGCCTTCCTGGCTGCTTCGGTGAGGGAGGTAGGGTTTCTGTCTCTTACCCACTCCTGTACCTCGCTGGTTACTCCCTCATAAAATTGCTCCATCAGCACTGTTAAGACACCTCCCGTGTCTTTACGCCAAACCGCCGTTTAGTAAACCTTCCCCGGCTGCAGTACAGTCTCTGTTCGCTTACTCTGTAACCCACGAACCAAATGCAGGGGAAGCGGCAATCTCCCGATCGAAATCCACGAACGGCTCCAAACTCCCGAACGGCAATATACGAACTACTAGGAACCGTCGAACAATAATATCCCCAAAGCGGCTTTCGTTCCATCCAGCAGTCTCTAACCGTGAAGAAGGAATCCCCCCAATAACGAGACAGAAGCTCCGCATTGAGGGTCAAATAAGATCTGGTTTTACTGTGGGCTACCTGCCCGTATTTATGCAGGTCTCCCACCTGGTGGACACTCCCCTAGGGGACCAAATGGAAGACTTAAATTACAGACAGATAGAAGGACATTTCTGACACACAGTCACATATCTTACCCACAGTGCATTCTGATTCCCTCCCCTCTGTCCTGGAGTTAATTACCAAGTAACTCAATTAACTCCAGGACAAGGACAGTCGCCATTTTAAACATAAAATAATAAAAGACATAAAAATGCATAACTACATGAAAACTGAACATTTCCCATTCGTATTACATGTCCCCAGATAGCCTGGATCTGAGTGCATATTATTGGCGAATAGCGCTCAGATCCCACACACATAGTTCAATCGCCATGGAGTCAAAGTTCTTACAGTCTTTCGGTATACGAATGACTCCATGGGAGGGCTATCTGGGTTAAGTCTTTCGTATGCTCTCAATCTCCCGAACAGCCGGTGTTCGCATGCTTTCGTGGAGGCAGCCCGACGTTCCCTTGTTTCAGCGGTGTTCGACAGAAAAAGTGTCCGTTTTCCGTTCCATAGAAATAGAGCCAAACACCGCTGAGCGTTCGCATGATTTAAAATGGCCGCTGCCTCGTGGTCGACATACGAACGACGACCACCCTGAGTTCGGTTTAATTGAGAAGTGTCTGCGGTTAACCACAACGTTATAATGGTGATCACTTCGTTAACCTGCAGCACACTCCTCACTTGGGTGGCCGTTCGTTCGGCGGTTTTGTTCGGGAAAAAGAGTCATTCGAATGGCTGGGCTATAGAAACCAGCCATTCATACGAACGGGGACAAACAGACGAACGGGCAAAAATCCAGCAGACAGATGGTTCTGTCACAAGCACCATTTGTAATACATCCTCCATGGACCGTGCCTTGCTCGCTTGCACCCACCCAAGGGCTGCCCTTTGTAACCTGCATGCCCACTCTGCGTGTGAGTCTTTCTCCACCTTCTTCAAATCCCTGAATCTCCGCCGGTATGCTTCTGGTGTTATAGCATACCTGGCCAGTATAATTTCTTTAACTTTACTATAATTCCTTATTTCTTCATTGGGTACAGTACGATATGCCTCAGCTGCCCTCCCAGTTAAACTTCCTGCCAAAATAGGTACCCAGTCCTCTGCGCTGATTCTATGCAGTGCACACAGCCTCTCAAAATCTTGCAGGAAAGCGTCTATATCTTCCTCTGCCTCCACATATGTTTTAAAAGCCTGGTACGGTATTTTAGGCTTACCTTCTTGTGGCATATTTACTGCAGAGCTGCGTTCTGGGGCTGCTGTTTGATTTCTCAGTATAAATTCCTGGACTTCCGTCATAGTTTTTGAAACAATCTCTGCTGGAGGGTGTTCCCCATAGAAAGATAGCCGAAATTGTAGCTGCCTCTGGAACTCCCTCTGTTCCGGTGTTTCTCCCGAATTCCCCTGTTCGGGAACCGAATCGCCGTCCATTCTGTACTCCGCCATAAGTTCAGTAATGAGTACAGCTTTCTTCTTATTGCTGGCTTGTATACC
>OW240924.1:17920122-17935186 GCA_933207985.1 Pelobates cultripes
TACTGCGAGGAGGCCGCCATTTGTGAAGGGCCATTCTTATGGGCAGCTATTATATTTACATCTCTGGTTGCTGTAAGCTGTGCTGTGCACAGATCTACTGGGTAACATGGCGCCCCTCTCCTTCTCACCATGAGAAATATATATACACGCTAAACACACACAGATATCTGAATGAATGTGTGCATTTGTGAGTTTCTGTATATGTCTGTTTGCACACAATCGTCTCACTGTGTGTGCGTGCAAACGTCTATGTGTGCAACTGACTTGCTATGTGTATGAGCATCTCTTGTGTAGTGTGTCTGTGATGTGGATATCTGTAATATAAGTGCCAGTGATGTGAGTGTCTTGTGAATGTCTGTAGTGTGCGTGTTTGTGGTGTGATCTGTCTGGTTAGTGTCTGTGTTGTGAGTGTCTGTAGTGTGAGTGCCTGTGGTGTTATTCTGTCTGCTGTGTGTCTGTGGATTAAGTGTGTCTGTGGTAAGTGTGAGTGTCTGTAGTGTAAGTGCCTGTGGTGTAATCAAGTATGTGTCTGTTATGTGTTGTGTAAGTGTCTGTGGTGTGAGTGTGTGTGAGTGCCTGTGGTGTGAGTGTATGTGATGTGTCTGTGGTGTGAGTGCCTGTGGTGTTATTCTGTCTGCTGTGTGTCTGTGGATTAAGTGTGTCTGTGGTAAGTGTGAGTGTCTGTAGTGTGAGTGCCTGTGGTGTAATCAAGTATGTGTCTGTTGTGTGTTGTGAGAGTGTCTGTTATGTGTTGTGTAAGTGTCTGTGGTGTGAGTTCCTGTGGTGTGGGTGTGTGTGGTGTGAGTGTGTGTGAGTGCCTGTGGTGTGAGTGTATGTGATGTGTCTGTGGTGTGAGTGTATGTGATGTGTCTGTGGTGTGAGCGTGAGTGATGTGTTTGTGGTGTGAGTTCCTGTGGTGTATGTGGTGTGAGTGCCTGTGGTGTGAGTGTGTGTGATGTGTCTATGGTGAGAGTGTCTTAGTGTGTGGTGTGTCTGCTTGCACTGTATTGTTGGCTGAAGGGTCGTGTAAAGATTATTGGGGTGCTCAGCCTGTTCCCCCCCCCCCCAGGCTCCCCACATGTTAATAGTGAGTGTCACATTAATTGCAATGTGACATGCAAACTGCAACACTCACTGCTTAGCAGACATGGGCTGCAGTACACAAAGAAAAACAAAACAAAACGATCTGACAGTTGTGAAACTTTCAAGTTTAGACGCCATAACCTGTTTTACTGTCACCTGTCACCTGTCACCACACCTTCACTTAACCCTGCCCTCCCCAGGCACAGAGCTGCCACCCATTGTGGGCAGGGAGGGGGCAGCTGGCAAGGCGGGTCCTCACAGACACAGACTGGGAATACATGTTTAACCCCTTAAATGGAGGAGACGTTTGGCTCAGTTTGATGCAGCAGAACGAATCACCCAGAAAGTAAAGTGTTAATCTGAGAGAAGTGTGGAGGGAGGAGAGACAGGAACAGGGGAGAGACAGTCAGAGCAGGCAGGGGGGAGAGACAGTCAGAGCAGGGGGGAGACAGCAAGAGCAGGGGAGACAGTCAGAGCAGGGGATACAGCCAGAGCAGGGAGGGACAGGCATAGAATCATAGAATGAATTGTGAACAGTGTTGCACTCTCTACTTAAAGCTGCATTTATTGCATTCCCTGGACTGAGCTGCATTTATTGCATTCCCTGGACTGAGCTGCATTTATTGCATTCCCTGGATTAAGCTGCATTTATTGCATTCCCTGGACTGAGCTGGATTTATTGCATTCCCTGGATTGAGCTGCATTCATTGCATTCCCTGGATTGAACTGCATTCATTGCATTCCCTGGCAGAGATAAGGTGCTATAAGGAAGGATGGAGAGGTCTCCCTGAGTTTCCCAGGCTGTGTACAGGAACACTGGAGAGGGTAAGGACTGATACATAGTAAATAAAATGCAGGGCAGGATACAAGGTGTGTGATATCTGGAGATATACTATAACGTCTGCACCACCATCCCCTTCCCCCAACTTTAATGTAACTATTGTACACACCTCCAACTGTTACTGTTACCAACATCCCCCAACTAGTACCCTGCACACATAAACCAACTGTTACTGTAACCTACATCCCCCCAACTAGTACCCTGCACACATAAACCAACTGTTACTGTAACCTACATCCCCCCAACTAGTACCCTGCACACATAAACCAACTGTTACTGTAACCTACATCCCCCAACTAGTACCCTGCACACATAAACCAACTGTTACTGTAACCTACATCCCCCAACTAATACCCTGCACACATAAACCAACTGTTACTGTAACCTACACCCCCCCCAACTAGGACCCTGCACACATAAACCAACTGTTACTGTAACCTACATCCCCCAACTAGTACCCTGCACACATAAACCAACTGTTACTGTAACCTACATCCCCCAACTAGTACCCTGCACACATAAACCAACTGTTACTGTAACCTACATCCCCCAGCTAGTACCCTGCACACATAAACCAACTGTTACTGTAACCTACATCCCCCAACTAGTACCCTGCACACATAAACCAACTGTTACTGTAACCTACACCCCCCAACTAGTACCCTGCCCACATAAACCAACTGTTACTGTAACCTACATCCCCCCAACTAGTACCCTGCCCACATAAACCAACTGTTACTGTAACCTACATCCCCCCAACTAGTACCCTGCCCACATAAACCAACTGTTACTGTAACCTACTGTAGCGGTTAGCACCAGGCGACCCTACAAATATACTGTTTTTACCTGCATTCCTGTATCTGCTGTATTTTCTATGTATTAAAAAGAATTGTATTCCTCTGGTTGTTCGGTAGTTTCATTCCCTTAGTTTATTCGAATGAAACTACCGAACAACCAGACCTCCCCTGTGTGAAGTGTGTCGTCCAGTTATTGGGATTGCTGTTGGGATATTGCTGTATTTTACCTGCTGGAAACCTTGCCTGTGGATTTACTATTTACTTGTTCCTGAGTCCCACTTGGATTATAAGCGGAGATACCCTGGGTAATATTGCATCTCCGCTACATTGGTTGGCAGCGCTGGGATCCAGACTCACAGAGGAACAAGCATAAATGGAGTACGGATGGAGATTGATTTTGCCACACTAAAACGCTCCACGCTAAAAGACCTTCTGGAGGCAAGGGGTACACAAGCCAGCAATAAGAAAAAAGCGGTACTCATTACTGAACTGATGGCGGAGTACCGAATGGATGGCGATTCGGTTCCCGAACAGGGGAATTCGGGAGAAACACCGGAACAAAGGGAGTTCCAGAGACAGGTACAATTTCAGCTGTCTTTCTATGGGGAACACCCTCCAACAGAGATTGTTTCAAAAACAATGACGGAGGTCCAGGAATTTATACTAAGGAGTCAAACAGCGGCCCCAGAACGCAGCTCTGCAGTAAATATGCCACAAGAAGGTAAGCCTAAAATACTGTACCAGGCTTTTAAAACATATGTGGAGGCAGAGGAAGATATAGACGCTTTCCTGCAAGATTTTGAGAGACTGTGTGCACTGCATAGAACAGCGCAGAAGACTGGGTACCTATTTTGGCAGGGAGGTTAACTGGGAGGGCAGCTGAGGCATACCGTACTGTACCTAATGAAGAAATACGGAATTACAACAAGGTGAAAGAAATTATATTGGCCAGGTATGCTATAACACCAGAAGCATACCGGCGGAGATTCAGGGATTTAAAAAAGGTGGAGAAAGACTCACACGCAGAGTGGGCATGCAGACTACAACGAGCAGTCTTGGGGTGGGTGCAAGCGAGCAAGGCACGGTCTATGGAGGATGTATTGCAAATGGTACTGCTGGAGCAATTTTATGAAGGAGTAACCAGCGAGGTACAGGAGTGGGTAAGAGACAGAAACCCTACCTCCCTTACCGAAGCAGCCAGGAAGGCAGACGAGTACCTGGATGCACGCAGGCAGCAAAAACCTGCAGCTCCAAAAGTACCTTTTAAAACCTTTGGGGGGAACAACTACACACCAGCTCTACCAAGACCACTGCCACCACCCCCACCGCCAGCTGCACAGCCACGTTTTCGCCAGCCCACGTCGGGCCCTTGCCACCACTGCCAGAAATGGGGACACTATAAAAGGGAATGCCCCCAGCTGCGGGACCGTTCCACCTGGATTCGCCCCGGCCCACCACCACCACCGAGAGCAGCCGCAGCCCACCACTACCAGGACATCGTGGCCACACCGTATGGTTCAGCAGTTCCCATCACAACGGTAGAACAGTGGGAGGTACTGCACGAGGCAGATCCCGTCCAGGCTAATGCTGACAACCGCCAGCATCACAGGCAGACCGTGTATCTGGAGGGTAAAGCGGTTCAGGGGCTACGTGACTCAGGAGCCACCATCACCCTGGTAAAAAGTCACCTGGTCTCAGACCAAGCTAAACTAAGTAAGACTGTGGCCGTCAGGGTAGCCGGGGGAGCAGTATACCGGCTACCTACAGCAAGGGTACATTTGCATTGGGGAGCGGGGGCAGGGCATGTGGAGGTGGGGTTGATGCCGCAATTACCGGCGGAGGTTTTATTGGGGAACGATCTGGGGAGGCTCACATCTGCTTTTGAGCCCCAGACACCCACCACAGGGGAAGCTCACCCTGTGGTTACTCAACAACAGGCCCGCACCCAGGACTACAACACACTCCCAGAGGTTCAGGTAAGAGATCCTTCCCCTTCCCTTGACTGTGTTCCCTGGGCCCCTCCTAACGAATTTGCAGCTGAGGTAGTGACTGACCCCACCTTGCAGGTGTATAGGGACAAGGTGACAGCAGACACGCCTGGGGGGGAGGGCGAAAGGTTTATTTGGGACAAACAGCTGTTATATCGGGAGACGGATAAGAAGGTATCCGGGTCAGACCCGATTGTGATGAGATAGTTAGTGGTACCTCAGCGGTACCGGGCGGAGTTACTACGGATAGCACATGACATTCCGCTATCTGGACATTTAGGGGTCAGCAGGACCCGATACAGGTTAACCCAAAGTTTCTTTTGGCCGGGAATTAGCCAGGAGGTGCGCAGGTATTGCAACACGTGCAATACCTGTCAAAGGGTGGGGAAAAGGGGGGACCGGCGCAAGGCCAAGTTACATCCCCTTCCCATAATCGAGGAACCCTTTAGCAGGGTAGCAGTTGACCTAATAGGACCCCTCAACAAAGCGAGCCCGTCAGGTAAAAGATTTATCCTGACAGTAGTAGACTATGCCACTAGATATCCAGAGGCGGAGGCCCTGACGAATATACAGGCTGAGACAGTAGCAGAAGCCCTGATGAAGATATTCTCCCGGGTGGGACTCCCCAGAGAGATTGTCTCCGATCAGGGCACCCAATTCACCGCCGAAGTCACGCAGCGCCTCTGGAAGTTCTGTGACATTAAGCCGGTCATTAGTTCCCCTTACCACCCCCAGACGAATGGGCTCTGCGAACGTTTCAACGGTACATTGAAACAAATGCTCCGAACCTTCGCAGAGACCCACAAGGACTGGGAGAAGTTCCTGCCCCACCTCCTCTTTGCTTACAGGGAGGTGCCGCAGGAATCCACTGGGTTTTCCCCATTTGAACTATTGTTTGGCCGCAGGGTACGAGGGCCTTTAGATTTGATCAGAGAGCATTGGGAGGGAGAACGGAGCACTGACGGTACCCCCATCATACCATATGTGTTGGCATTCCGAGACCGCCTTGAGGCCTTAACTCAGACGGTACGCGAGAATTTGCAGGCGGCTCAGACACGCCAGCGCACATGGTATGATCGGGGCGCCAGGGACCGTAGCTTTCAGGTCGGGCAGAAGGTGTTGATCTTAAAACCTGTCCGACACGATAAGCTGCAGGCCGCCTGGCAGGGCCCTTATAAGGTGGTAGAACAACGGTGTGACACCACTTATATAATCGGCTCGTGCGTTGGTACTGGGGGGCGACGCATGCTCCATGTAAACATGATGAAGCCCTACCAGGAGCGCTCTGAGGAAGTGACCGCTATATGTGCGCCTAACTCCGAGGAGTTTGACAGTTTGCCTCTCCCGGATCTGCTGGGAGAGGGTCAGTTATCCGGGGACTTAGGGGAAGTCACCCTGGGGGATCGGTTGAGCCCACAGGAGCGGAGCGAGGTACAACAGCTGTTGAGGGAGAAGCAGGATATCTTCTCTAATGTACCTGGTTACACTCCTTTGGCCACTCACAGAGTAGACACCCCAGGGCAACTTCCCATGCGTCAGACCCCGTACCGCATCCCAGAAGCGGTACGGGCGAACATGCGCAAGGAGATCGATGAGATGCTCCAGCTGGGGCTGATTGAGCCCTCCGACAGCCCCTGGGCATCTCCGGTAGTACTAGTACCAAAGCGGGACGGCACGACCCGGTTTTGTGTAGACTACCGGAGATTGAATGAGAAGACGGTATCTGACGCCTATCCCATGCCCAGGATAGACGAACTACTGGACCGGATGGCGAGGGGGCACTATCTCACCACTATTGACTTGTGTAAAGGGTATTGGCAAATACCCTTGGCGCAAGACGCCATCCCTAAGTCGGCCTTTGTCACCCCATTCGGCTTGTACCAATTTAAGGTCATGCCGTTTGGGATGAAAAACGCCCCGGCTACTTTTCAGCGGATGGTGGACCGCCTCCTGGATGGGTTCCAAGATTATACCTGCGCATACCTCGATGATATTGCCATTTTCAGCAATACCTGGCAGGAACACCTGACCCATATAGGAGCGGTCCTAGACAGGATTAGGGCCGCTGGTTTAACACTGAAACCAGCCAAATGCAGCATAGGCATGGCTGAAGTACAATACCTAGGTCATCGAGTAGGATGCGGCAAGCAAAAGCCGGAACCAGCCAAAGTAGAGGCTGTAGCTCAATGGCCTACCCCTAGGACTAAGACTCAGGTGTTAGCGTTCCTAGGAACGGCCGGATACTACCGGAAATTTGTCCCGAATTACAGTGCCCTGGCCAAACCTCTCACCGACTTGACCCGTAAAAACCTACCCCGCCAAGTAACCTGGACCCCGGAGTGTGAACAGGCATTTCAGTTGTTGAAAGATGCATTGACAAATGCCCCTGTCTTGGCAGCTCCCAATCCAACTAAACGCTTTCTTGTCCACACAGACGCTTCTATGTTTGGATTGGGAGCAGTATTGAGCCAAGTCGGGGCCGATGGCGGAGAACATCCCGTGGCTTACATCAGCCGGAAACTGTTACCTCGAGAAGTAAGCTACGCCGCCATCGAGAAAGAATGCCTGGCTGTGGTGTGGGCCCTGAAGAAATTACAGCCATATTTGTACGGACAAGCTTTTTCCCTGCTCACGGATCACAACCCGTTAGTATGGCTAAACCGGGTGGCTGGGGACAATGCCCGGCTGCTGCGCTGGAGTCTGGCGCTGCAGCCCTTTGACTTTAATATCCAGTACCGCCCGGGTAAACAGAATGGAAATGCTGATGGGTTGTCCAGACAAACTGACCTAGAGAAATGATCCGTGAGCCTCCCCGGACATCCCCAAGCCGATCCGTGTTGGATCAGACTGTGTATGCCGGCTTGTGGGCAAGGGGGAGCAGTGTAGCGGATAGCACCAGGCGACCCTACAAATATACTGTATATACCTGCATTCGTGTATCTGTGTGTTTTCTATGTATTAAAGAGAATTGTATTCCTCTGATTGTTCGGTAGTTTCATTCCCTTAGTTTATTCGAATGAAACTACCGAACAACCAGACCTCCCCTGTGTGAAGTGTGTCCTCAATTACCTGTTGCAACATTGTTGCGAACGGGTAATTGAACAGTAAGTAGCCGTCCTTTGTTCTCGGGGGGTGGCCGCCATTCGACAAACGAACACGGCGGCCATTTTAAAACTCCCGAACAGCTGTGTTTTGCCGTCGAGTGTCTGGAACTAAAATCGGACACTCGAGTAGGCGAACACCACTGAGACCTCCACAGCCCTGGTCCGTTCGGTTCCAAACTACCGAACGGCCCCTCGTTCGGTAGATAGAAAATACCGAACGAGGGGATTCAGGCGAACCCTCCCTAGCCTCTATAGCTAGAGGTTTTCGTGTATTTTATTCCCTTATGCCAGGACCGACCGCAGGGCCCATTCACATGGAACCGGATTCGGCTATCTCAGTTCGTGCGGTCGGTCATTTTATTCCCTCCATACTTTTCCCGAACCCCTGGTCTGATCTGGGTGATTTTTGGATATGTTGGTCACCCAGATCAGGGGTATCCGGGGATGTAGGATTTAAAGAGGTTTAGGGGTACATCCAGAAACGGGGGGAATTGGTGTGCTGGATAAGGGGATTATGATGCTGGCTGAGGGGAGGAGATGTGTGGGAGGTTACCAGGACAGGATTGGCTACTGTAATAATTACTGTAAATCCCTCCCTTGCATGGGAGCATGCTTTATAAGGAGACTGTGATTAAAGGCTTTCAGTTATGCTCCTGAAACTGTGTGTCGTCCAGTTATTGGGATTGCTGTTGGGATATTGCTGTATTTTACCTGCTGGAAGCCTTGCCCGTGGATTTACTATTTACTTGTTCCTGAGTCCCACTTGGATTATAAGCGGAGATAACCTGGGTACTATTGCATCTCCGCTACAATGACTACTAAGCTCACAGCACAGAATGTTTTATTTCCCATTGTATGACTACTAAGCTCACAGCACAGAATGTTTTATTTCCCATTGTATGACTACTAAGCTCACAGCACAGAATGTTTTATTTCCCATTGTATGAATACCAAGCTCACTGCACAGAATGTTTTACTTCCCATTGTATGAATACTAAGCTCACTGCACGGAATGTTTTACTTCCCATTGTATAAATACCAAGCTCACTGCACAGAATGTTTTACTTCCCATTGTATAAATACCAAGCTCACCGCACGGAATGTTTTACTTCCCATTGTATGAATACTAAGCTCACTGCACAGAATGTTTTACTTCCCATTGTATGAATACTAAGCTCACAGCACGGAATGTTTTACTTCCCATTGTATGAATACTAAGCTCACTACACGGAATGTTTTACTTCCCATTGTATGAATACTAAGCTCACAGCACAGAATGTTTTACTTCCTATTGTATGAATACCAAGCTCACTGCACAGAATGTTTTACTTCCCATTGTATGAATACTAAGCTCACAGCACAGAATGTTTTACTTCCCATTGTATGAATACTAAGCTCACTGCGCGGAATGTATTACTTCCCATTGTATGAATACTAAGCTCACTGCACAGAATGTTTTACTTCCCATTGTATGAATACTAAGCTCACTGCACAGAATGTATTACTTCCCATTGTATGAATACTAAGCTCACCGCACGGAATGTTTTACTTCCCATTGTATGAATACTAAGCTCACTGCACGGAATGTTTTACTTCCCATTGTATGAATACTAAGCTCACTGCACGGAATGTTTTACTTCCCATTGTATGACTACTAAGCTCACTGCACGGAATGTTTTACTTCCCATTGTATGAATACTAAGCTCGCTGCACGGAATGTTTTACTTCCCATTGTGCCGGACCGCTTACTTGTCTGTGTAAATTATAAAACAGTTTTAATAATAGCTGCACTGCACAGATAGGTTTGCATTAAGGGACATTTCACTGCCGAAATAAAAGATCTCTGTTTAGTAGATATACCCCAAACGAAAACATGCTTGCATTTAATTATGCATTTTTTTTTAGTTATATCCGAAAACCGCTTTGAAAAGCTGAGAATCTCTTGTCTGCCGCCTTTGCAAGCCCTTCCCTTCTAGAAGTCTTTGCAAGGCAGGTGCTTTGGGCAATTGCTGCCTCTCGAATATAGAGGCTAATCAAACCAGGAAGTAACAGGAACAGTTGTCTAATTGACAGCTGGGGGGGTGTAACCAGGTTAATGTATAAATGTGGCAATTCTTAATTAAACCTGCACTTCTTGTAAAATAAGAAAATATGTCACTCTGTTCATCACACATAAAGTACTTCAGCAAGCTTTATGGGTCTAGAGAATTCCTTAAACCAGGCTTCCCCAAACTGCGGCCCTCCAGATGTTGCTGAACTACAACTCCCATGATTCTCAGCCTATCCATTTCATTCATAGAATCATGGGAGTTGTAGATCAGCAACATCTGGAGGGCCGGAGTTTGAGGAAACCTGCCTTAAACCATTTTTAGTATATATTGTTTTGTTGAGCAGTCACTTATTCAAAAGGTGATCTGGAAAGCCAGGAAATGCATCCACACGCTGTTCAGAAGTTGGACGGCAGTCTACAATAGTGAGAGTATAAAACGACTTAATCTTACAGGTGCTGTAAAAGTCAGATACAACATGGAGTGTCCCCCATGTACTGTGAAGGAGTCATTTTGGATCACATATTACCATGTTTACTGTCACTTGGTAATATGTGACTCCCGCACCTTATCCAGCCTTAAAATTCAATCACTGTCACTCTAAACAGCCTATCAAATACTGTATATTAAACAGAATTTGAAATGAAGTATGGGTGGGGTATTTAGGATCTATCTGAGGAAGGTAAATGACCGTGCCTGCTATGATATATGCCCAATTAACAGCAGAAAGAGGCTCTGTGCAGTACAGCATGCAGACAGTGGAGAGCAGCAGAGCTCTGCTCAGATCTCCCAACACAGTGAAAGAATTGCCCTTTGTTAGAAAGCGCTGATACGATGCTCTGTGCTTTGGGAAGCCTGGCAGGCACAATGGATGTTTTCATATTGGCCGACACGAGTAAATAGGAATACAATGTGTGCCGCACAGCCCAACACCACAGCCTATTCACAAACTCTAAAGCCGGCACAGGCTGATTTCTGCTGTCGCCTGCACAATGCAAGCATGCTGAGAACATGTGTGTATCCATGGGAGTGCAGGCATGTGTGAATCCATGGGAGTGCTGACACACAGCGAGAGGGTTTCATTATTAGTTTATTTGTACTAAGAGCCCAGAGATAGACACATCATTGGACAACAGAGGGTGATGACACATGTGAGTGCACCATGTTTGTGTTTATAGCGAGAGTGAGTGGAGGGAAACATAAGGCGTGTGTTGATTTAAGTGTGACTGGAATAATGTGTGTTACTGTGAGACTGGAATGATGTGTGTTACTGTGAGACTGGAATGATGTGTGTTACTGTGAGACTGGAATAATGTGTGTTACTGTGAGACTGGAATAATGTGTGTTACTGTGAGACTGGAATAATGTGTGTTACTGTGAGACTGGAATAATGTGTGTTACTGTGAGACTGAAATAATGTGTGTTACTGTGAGACTGAAATAATGTGTGTTACTGTAAGACTGAAATAATGTGTGTTACTGTGAGACTGAAAAAATGTGTGTTACTGTGAGACTGGAATAATGTGTGTTACTGTGAGACTGGAATAATGTGTGTTACTGTGAGACTGGAATAATGTGTGTTACTGTGAGACTGGAATAATGTGTGTTACTGTGAGACTGAAATAATGTTTGTTACTGTGAGACTGAAAAAATGTGTGTCACTGTGAGATTGAAAAAATGTGTGTTACTGTGAGACTGGAATAATGTGTGTTACTGTGAGACTGGAATAATGTGTGTTACTGTGAGACTGAAATAATGTGTGTTACTGTGAGACTGAAAAAATGTGTGTTACTGTGAGACTGAGAAAAAATGTGTGTTACTGTGAGACTGGAATAATGTGTGTTACTGTGAGACTGTAATAATGTGTGTTACAGTAAGGGAGACTGGAGTAATGTGTGTTACTGTGAGACTGGAATAATGTGTGTTACTGTGAGACTGAAATAATGTTTGTTACTGTGAGACTGGAATAATGTGTGTTACTGTGAGACTGGAATAATGTGTGTTACTGTGAGACTGAAATAATGTGTGTTACTGTGAGACTGAAATAATGTTTGTTACTGTGAGACTGAAATAATGTTTGTTACTGTGAGACTGAGAAAATGTGTGTCACTGTGAGATTTAAAAAATGTGTGTTACTGTGAGACTGGAATAATGTGTGTTACTGTGAGACTGGAATAATGTGTGTTACTGTGAGACTGAAATAATGTGTGTTACTGTGAGACTGAAAAAATGTGTGTTACTGTGATACTGAAAAAATGTGTGTTACTGTGAGACTGGAATAATGTGTGTTACTGTGAGACTGGAATAATGTGTGTTACTGTGAGACTGAAATAATGTGTGTTACTGTGAGATTGGAATGATGTGTGTTACTGTGAGACTGGAGTAATGTGTGTTACAGTGAGACTGAAATAATGTGTGTTACTGTGAGACTGTAATAATGTGTGTTACAGTAAGGGAGACTGGAGTAATGTGTGTTACTGTGAAACTGGAATAATGTGTGTTACTGTGAGACTGAAATAATGTTTGTTACTGTGAGACTGGAATAATGTGTGTTACTGTGAGACTGGAATAATGTGTGTTACTGTGAGACTGAAATAAAGTTTGTTACTGTGAGACTGGAATAATGTGTGTTACTGTGAGACTGGAATAATGTGTGTTACTGTGAGACTGAAATAATGTGTGTTACTGTGAGACTGAAAAAATGTGTGTCACTGTGAGATTGAAAAAATGTGTGTTACTGTGAGACTGGAATAATGTGTGTTACTGTGAGACTGGAATAATGTGTGTTACTGTGAGACTGAAATAATGTTTGTTACTGTGAGACTGAAAAAATGTGTGTCACTGTGAGATTGGAATAATGTGTGTTACTGTGAGAGTGGAATAATGTGTGTTACTGTGAGACTGAAATAATGTGTGTTACTGTGAGACTGAAATAATGTGTGTTACTGTGAGACTGAAAAAATGTGTGTTACTGTGATACTGAAAAAATGTGTGTTACTGTGAGACTGGAATAATGTGTGTTACTGTGAGACTGGAATAATGTGTGTTACTGTGAGACTGAAATAATGTGTGTTACTCTGAGATTGGAATGATGTGTGTTACTGTGAGACTGGAGTAATGTGTGTTACAGTGAGACTGAAATAATGTGTGTTACTGTGAGACTGGAATAATGTGTGTTACTGTGAGACTGGAATAATGTGTGTTACTGTGAGACTGGAATAATGTGTGTTACTGTGAGACTGAAATAATGTGTGTTACTGTGAGACTGAAATAATGTTTGTTACTGTGAGACTGAAATAATGTTTGTTACTGTGAGCACTGGAATAATGTGTGTTACTGTGAGACTGGAATAATGTGTGTTACTGTGAGACTGAAATAATGTGTGTTACTGTGAGACTGAAAAAATGTGTGTTACTGTGATACTGAAAAAATGTGTGTTACTGTGAGACTGGAATAATGTGTGTTACTGTGAGACTGGAATAATGTGTGTTACTGTGAGACTGAAATAATGTGTGTTACTCTGAGATTGGAATGATGTGTGTTACTGTGAGACTGGAGTAATGTGTGTTACAGTGAGACTGAAATAATGTGTGTTACTGTGAGACTGTAATAATGTGTGTTACAGTAAGGGAGACTGGAGTAATGTGTGTTACTGTGAAACTGGAATAATGTGTGTTACTGTGAGACTGAAATAATGTTTGTTACTGTGAGACTGGAATAATGTGTGTTACTGTGAGACTGGAATAATGTGTGTTACTGTGAGACTGAAATAATGTTTGTTACTGTGAGACTGAAAAAATGTGTGTCACTGTGAGATTGAAAAAATGTGTGTTACTGTGAGACTGGAATAATGTGTGTTACTGTGAGACTGGAATAATGTGTGTTACTGTGAGACTGAAATAATGTTTGTTACTGTGAGACTGAAAAAATGTATGTCACTGTGAGATTGAAAAAATGTGTGTTACTGTGAGACTGGAATAACGTGTGTTACTGTGAGACTGGAATAACGTGTGTTACTGTGAGACTGGAATAATGTGTGTTACTGTGAGACTGGAATAATGTGTGTTACTGTGAGACTGAAATAATGTTTGTTACTGTGAGACTGAAAAAATGTGTGTCACTGTGAGATTGAAAAAAATGTGTGTTACTGTGAGACTGGAATAATGTGTGTTACTGTGAGACTGGAATAATGTGTGTTACTGTGAGACTGAAATAATGTTTGTTACTGTGAGATTTAAAAAATGTGTGTTACTGTGAGACTGGAATAACGTGTGTTACTGTGAGACTGGAATAATGTGTGTTACTGTGAGACTGGAATAATATATGTGTTACTGTGAGACTGGAATAATATGTGTTACTGTGAGACTGGAATAATGTGTGTTACTGTGAGACTGGAATAATGTGTGTTACTGTGAGACTGGAATAATATATGTGTTACTGTGAGACTGGAATAATATATGTGTTACTGTGAGACTGGAATAATATATGTGTTACTGTGAGACTGGAATAATATGTGTTACTGTGAGACTGGAATAATGTGTGTGTTACAATAAGTGAAGAGGTAGACATTATGTACCCAACAGTGAGTAAGGTGTGTGCACAGAGTCTTACAGTGAGTGGAGGGCTTGGCGTCATGTTTTACAGTGAGCTGAGGGCTTGGCGACACTTTGCATCCCCCCCCCCCTGGATTTTTCCATTTGTGCCTGTATTTATCTTTTTAGATTGAGAATACACTGCAATAGGTGGCCAGTAGGTGGTGCTTTGTGTGGAGAGAGGCAGGGCTAGGAAGCTACATCTTATCCCTGCTTTTCTCTCCTGACTGAATCCGCAGGGCAGCAGCACATACAGCCAGCAGCAACTCCCAGACTGCAGAGACAGCCTACAGATCAGGTAAGTGAGGGATGGGGGGCAGCCTACAGGTCAGGTAAGTAGGAGGGCAGCCTACAGGTCAGGTAAGTGAGAGATTAGGGCAACCTACATATCAGGTAAGTGGGGGATATGGGGAGGCAGCCTACAGATCAGATAAGTGAGGGATGGGGTGGTAGCCTACAGATCAGGTAAGTGAGGGATGGGGGGCAGCCTAAAGATCAGATAAGTGAGGGATGGGGTGGTAGCCTACAGATCAGGTAAGTGAGGGATGGGGGTGCAGCCTACAGATCAGGTAAGGGAGAGATGGGGGCAGCCTACAGATCAGGTAAGGGAGA
>OW240924.1:17939838-17956538 GCA_933207985.1 Pelobates cultripes
GATCTCTGTTTCCTGATTTCCTGTTAGTTTTATTTCCCTGCTCGCTACTGATCTCTGTTTCCAGATTTCCTATTAGTTTTATTTCCCTGCTCGCTACTCATCTCTGTTTCCTGATTTCCTGTTAGTTTTATTTCCCTGCTCGCTACAGATCTCTGTTTCCTGATTTCCTACTGGTTTTATTTCCCTGCTCGCTACTGATCTCTTCTTCCTGATTTCCTACTGGTTTTATTTCCTTGCTCGCTACTGATCTGTTTCCTGATTCCCTACTCGTTTTATTTCCTTGCTCGCTACTGATCTCTTCTTCCTGATTCCCTACTCGTTTTATTTCCCTGCTCGCTACTGATTTCTGTTTCCTGATTCCCTACTCGTTTTATTTCCCTGCTCGCTACTGATTTCTGTTTCCTGATTCCCTACTCGTTTTATTTCCCTGCTCGCTACTGATTTCTGTTTCCTGATTCCCTTCTCGTTTTATTTCCCTGCTTGCTACTGATTTCTGTTTCCTGATTCCCTACTTGTTTTATTTCCCTGCTCGCTGACCGAATCCTTCTTCCTGATACCATTCTGCTTTTTCTCCCCTGCATGCTTCTGATCTTTCCTTCCTCTATATTCATTGACTGCTTATTTGTTCTGAAGTAGTTTGTGTGTTTTGTCTGTTACTGGGCTCAACTGTCTTAGATGTGTAATAAGAAAAGAGCGTCATATTTTTGTTGAAAATTACCAAACTGGAACAATAGCTGAGTTGGACAATTTTTTGTTTCAGTTTTGCTGTCTTAGCCTACAAATTGGAAATCCCTAGTCCATTCCAGAGTCTAGAGAATAAACCTTAAAGATCTGGGGTTCTTTGCAGAGGACCAAAATGTTGACCAAGCATCCCAAGAAAAGTGTGTGTGTGTGTGTGTGTGTGTGTGTGTGTGTGTGTGTGTGTGTGTGTGTGTGTGTGTGTGTGTGTGTGTGTGTGTGTGTGTGTGTGTGTGTGTGTGTGTGTATTATATTCGATCCATTTTAAATATTCAGTTACAAACAGACATATGACTCTAATGTAAACCAAAATATTATTTTATATAAAACAATGAAAGGACTGTATAAATTCAGGGTTTAATTGGTATTGGTAGGTATTGTGTTATGTGTACATCCTTTCGGCATGGTTTTTAGATTGGGAGTCCTATAGGTATTGTGCTAGTTGGGAGCCAATAGGCATTGTACTAAGTTGGGGTCTATAGATTAAGGATATTTGAGGGTACTTTTGGCAATTTATTGTTTTGGGTCCTATTGGCTACGTGTTAGTTGCAGGTAGTCCATGGATAGTTGAGGATAACATTGCTTGTGGAGTTCTAATGCCGGTGGTTTAGAATTGGGTACAATCTGCAGTAGAATGATTAGTTTGTAATAGCCGCAGAGGGTTAGCCACTTTGGGTCCTGTGATATTTGATTGAATTGGCTTGTCTTTGGACACTTACATGGGAAGTGGTAGTTGCCAGCGTTGCTGATCTCCATACAGTGCTTTGTACAAGTGGACAGTGTGTGGGAAGGTGTGGACTGTGTAAACATTGACTCTGAGAGCCTAGGAAGCATTTGGCTCTTTATTACCTACTCACTCACAATCTAAGTGCCTCCCACCCCCTTGCTTTTTGTCTTAAACAGGTCTGTGAAGAAATGCAGAGACATTGCTCCCATTAAGAGCGGAGAACGAGCTGTGCTTTCCACTGAACTGGTTCCGCTGGATAGAAACGGATTGACTCAAAGATCAGCTCATGCATTGGGGTGATGCCCTGTGCCTTCCTGAGACCCCATCACCCTGTGCGCCAAGACTGACTGGACACTACCCGGGGGCAATCTGACATTTCCATTTATTTTTTATTACATTTTATAATTTGTGGAGCGTTGGGACAGAGTGGAGATTCCCGTGGTGATCTCCGAATGCCGCAGGAACGGCCGGGTAAATTTCCCATCGCTGGGTTCCTGTGTTTAGGGGGCAGATCTGTGCTATGCATTGGTCCCTCTGGTTTTTACCTCTCAGCCTGTTCACCTGCTGCACTGAAGGTAAGTGTCCCTCTTTAAATTAGATTAAAATAACCTAGATTCCTCTAAACCATTAAGAACCAATGACATGTCATGTTGTCACCACAATCTGATTTCTAAAGACTTGTGTGGTGCGTCCTGCTGATACACAAGGCAGAATTAATACGTCCACATTATCAGTTGTCAATTTCAATTTGTCAATTTTGTCTAACCTGGCAATGCAGTTTGTGTTCTGTACTCATAAAGTTCATTCATTTAACTGTAGCTCTTTATGTAACTGTGCCTGGTGGTCTCTGCATCAAATAATATGTCCCGTGCACCTGTTATAGATCTACCTGACAAGTTGCTCCTTTGTGAATTGTACCATGACTGGTGCAGGACTCAGGGGCAACTGTAAAATTGATTTGTACGATAGGATTTCTAGTGAAGGGGGGTTTATCAGTAACTGTTTAGCCTTTGCAGGGCAGGTAGATAAAAATGTATATTTTCAAATATTTAAATATTAAAATCTACGGAGCAGTTCTAATCGAAGATCAAAATATAGTCTTGATTAAATATAATTTTATAGGTGATGTGGCTGCTTTAAGATCATTCACAAGCAGTCACTGATTGTATAGCAGAAACTTGCTTGTCCACCTGCAGAGAGTACATTTGACATCTGACCTGTACTTCCTGTCTGCATCCCCCTTCACTACACCCCCCCCCCTTTTACTGTTCTTTAAAAGCAGAACAGACGTTCTGAATGGCCACTAAAAAGATCAATATGGCTGTCAACGGCAGATTATTCATTTAACAAGATGAGACGAGCAATCACAAAGTTTGAAATTTAGCAAAAATAAAAAATAAAAATAAAATAAAGGCTATTGTGGCTTAAAGTTTGCAACTTCATTTTACACCGCTGTGTGGGTAAATCCAGTAGGGATTTACAAATTGTGCAGTGATTAATAAAATAACTTAACGCTTCTGTGGACGCGGTCACAGCTCAGCTTAGTACATAGCCTTGTTCTGAAACATGCAAGACCGGCCCTGTTAATATGTAGCTCATTTACCTGTACCATCCCTGGTGAAGCTTGTCACGGCAACAGGAGCCTTAGTAAACTATTATCAGCTGTTATCTCCCGTTTCCTAAATTATAGGCCTGCTAATTCCCCAAACAGAGCTAATCCTGGCTCTGTCAATAACACCAGCTGGGATAGGGAATGTGTCTAGTCTACAACAAAGATGAATGAGCATTATTCACTAAACAAGGAGCGTTGAGGAAGGATTTGCAAATTTTAGTCCGAAATTGTCAGACTGGAAAATTTGCCAATTATCTTCCATACTGATTATTTTGGCCTGAGATTATCAACCCTCTTGACAGTTTCACACAATAGCCAGTTTTGGTGAATAAAGGTCTAGATGTGTAATGGACGGCAATTCTGTATCGTTTGATAAAGGTTCTGTATGTCGGCTGACTCTCGTAAAAAGCCAAACTTTGAATATTTGTGGTATACGTTCGCTGATGCATTTTTAACAGAGAAATGTGATGCTTATCGTATACCCAAATGCCATCTGCTTATTTGTAGCATTCACTAAACCTGGACTTGTCAAAAAGAACTGAACTTGGAACATTTTCAAAACTTCAAAGTATATTTGCTGCCCAGCTAATTTAGCCCAAACTTGACGTAATTGATGTATAAATGACCTGTTGTATTCTTGTATGTCTCGTTTTCTTTTTATTAAAAAAAAAAAAAAAAATCTTCAATTTCTTTCTCTCAATCTCTGGAAAGTAGTCTGGTGACCAGACACCGGAGGACAACTTGTCATTCCCAGGAAGTAAAAAATAAATGAAATACCGTTCTAAAACATGTGCAGTGCCAAGGTTAGGTTTGCTGATTACCCCACACAGATTGCAATACCTTCCCTGGCTTTCTAACAGCTATGTCTCTCCCGTGCAGGTACCATCCGATCAGACGCCCAGACGGTGGTTGGCCGCATAGGGGAGAGCGCGGTGCTGGGGTGCAGCCTGCTCCTCCAGGACGCGGGGCGCCCTCCTCTCTATGTCATTGAGTGGGTGCGCTTTGGTTTTACCCTTCCGATCTTTATCAAATTTGGTCTGTACTCCCCCCGCGTGGACCCGCAGTACCTAGGTGAGCCCTCTTTCTTTATATCTATTTAAAATATATGTTTACAGTTCAATAAACCGCATGCATGTTACCTATTTTAACTTAATCTTGATTAGCTGCAAATATTTTGTTACATTTAATCTTTGCAACATGGTACTACTGGTGCAAGACTCTCGGTTTGTCCTGAATAAGTCTCATCAATTATTATAGTGAAAGAAAAAAAAAAAAAAGCAGTACTTCCCCTTTAAATGCACAGTGTGTCTTAGTGCGCCTATACATTGTATTGTTTTATCGGGCACCTGTGTGTAACATGTATCTATAGTGGCTGCAACTATAATCCCATTCCTAGGCCAATTGTGACGTGATCCTCGCTACACAGTGCGAGATCCCTATCTGTCATCAGAGACCGAGGATGGGATTACAGTCAAACACAGGCCTATTGTTTTCTACCTGTTGTAGTCATAGAGTCGGTCTAGCTGGACAGGAGGGGCCTGGTGTGGGAGGAATGCTAAAGCCGGTGTTGTTTTGTTATACTCAAAGTGTGGTTCACTGACGTCCATCGTGGGTCATTGGTGGTTAATGACAGATCTGGCCGCATTACTTGCTACAGATATTCTCAATGAGCCTGTTAGTCTGATAGTGGCTGCTAGGGCTACGCTGTAACATTTTCTGTTTATTATTCTATAATTACAGCAAGCCGTTTCATACACTTTATTGACATCCGTGTGTCTGAACTTTGTTTGGGTCCCTTTTTTTAGACCAGTATCTGTAATGTTTTCTAGAATGACACCAGGAGGCCTTGATCCATCAGATAACTTGTTCTATAGGTTTATTTATCTCAATCTCAGGAAACTAGTCTGGTGATCGGTCACTGGATGAAAAACTCGTCATTCCCAGGGAGCTTTAGATCTTACTGAGGTCTGTCGAAGGGCACAATTTAACATCTCTTCACAGTGTGATTATACTGAACTATTAATTATCGACTGATGTGATAACTTCTGCGGTGCATTTATAAACAGTTTTATTACTGATACAATCATACACATAGCACATTACTGTGAGTTCTATTAGTGTGAAGCTCTGTGATACTCTCATACACATTGCACATTACTGTGAGTTCTATTAGTGTGGAGCTCTGTGATACTCTCATACACATTGCACATTACTGTGAGTTCTATTAGTGTGAAGCTCTGTGATATAATCATACACATTGCACGTTACTGTGAGTTCTATTAGTGTGGAGCTCTGTGATACTCTCATACACATAGCACATTACTGTGAGTTCTATTAGTGTGAAGCTCTGTGATACACTCATACACATTGCACATTACCGTGAGTTCTATTAGTGTGGAGCTCTGTGATACAATCATACACATTGCACATTACTGTGAGTTCTATTAGTGTGGAGCTCTGTGATACTCTCATACACATAGCACATCACTGTGAGTTCTATTAGTGTGAAGCTCTGTGATACTCTCATACACATTGCACATTACCGTGAGTTCTATTAGTGTGGAGCTCTGTGATACAATAATACACATTGCACATTACTGTGAGTTCTATTAGTGTGAAGCTCTGTGATACAATCATACACATAGTACATTACTGTGAGTTCTATTAGTGTGAAGTTCTGTGATACTCTCATACACATTGCACATTACTGTGAGTTTTATTAGTGTGAAGCTCTGTGATACTCTCATACACCTAGCACATTACTGTGAGTTCTATTAGTGTGAAGCTCTGTGATACTCTCATAGACATAGCACATTACTGTGAGTTCTATTAGTGTGGAGCTCTGTGATACAATCATACACATAGCACATTACTGTGAGTTCTATTAGTGTGAAGCTCTGTGATACAATCATACACATAGCACATTACTGTGAGTTCTATTAGTGTGAAGCTCTGTGATACTCTCATACACATAGCACATTACTGTGAGTTCTATTAGTGTGAAGCTCTGTGATACAATCATACACATAGCACATTACTGTGAGTTCTATTAGTGTGGAGCTCTGTGATACAATCATACACATAGCACATTACTGTGAGTTCTATTAGTGTGAAGCTCTGTGATACTCTCATACACATAGCACATTACCATGAGTTCTATTAGTGTGAAGCTCTGTGATACTCTCATACACATAGCACATTACCGTGAGTTCTATTAGTGTGAAGCTCTGTGATACAATCATACACATAGCACATTACTGTGAGTTCTATTAGTGTGAAGCTCTGTGATACAATCATACACATTGCACATTACTGTGAGTTCTATTAGTGTGAAGCTCTGTGATACAATCATACACATAGCACATTACCGTGAGTTCTATTAGTGTGAAGCTCTGTGATACTCTCATACACATTGCACGTTACTGTGAGTTCTATTAGTGTGAAGCTCTGTGATACAATCATACACATTGCACATTACTGTGAGTTCTATTAGTGTGAAGCTCTGTGATACAATCATACACATAGCACATTACTGTGAGTTCTATTAGTGTGGAGCTCTGTGATACTCTCATACACATAGCACATTACTGTGAGTTCTATTAGTGTGAAGCTCTGTGATACTCTCATACACATTGCACATTACTGTGAGTTCTATTAGTGTGAGCTCTGTGATACAATCATACACATTGCACATTACTGTGAGTTCTATTAGTGTGAAGCTCTGTGATACAATCATACACATAGCACATTACTGTGAGTTCTATTAGTGTGAAGCTCTGTGATACTCTCATACACATTGCACATTACTGTGAGTTCTATTAGTGTGAAGCTCTGTGATACAATCATACACATAGCACATTACTGTGAGTTCTATTAGTGTGAAGCTCTGTGATACTCTCATACACATAGCACATTACTGTGAGTTCTATTAGTGTGGAGCTCTGTGATACAATCATACACATAGCACATTACTGTGAGTTCTATTAGTGTGAAGCTCTGTGATACAATCATACACATAGCACATTACTGTGAGTTCTATTAGTGTGAAGCTCTGTGATACAATCATACACATAGCACGTTACTGTGAGTTCTATTAGTGTGAAGCTCTGTGATACAATCATACACATAGCACGTTACTGTGAGTTCTATTAGTGTGAAGCTCTGTGATACAATCATACACATTGCACATTACTGTGAGTTCTATTAGTGTGAAGCTCTGTGATACAATCATACACATAGCACATTACTGTGAGTTATATTAGTGTGAAGCTCTGTGATACAATCATACACATTGCACATTACTGTGAGTTCTATTAGTGTGAAGCTCTGTGATACAATCATACACATAGCACATTACTGTGAGTTCTATTAGTGTGAAGCTCTGTGATACAATCATTCACATAGCACATTACCGTGAGTTCTATTAGTGTGAAGATCTGTGATACAATTATATACATTGCACGTTATTGTTTTTTTTTTTTTTTATTGCCGTGGAGCTCTGTGATACACTCATACCGCTCATTGCTATAAATTGTTTTGCTGTGGAGCTCTGTGATACACTCATACACAGTGAATATCAGAACGCTTTTTAGTGCTGTGGAGCTTTGTGAAACACTCATAGACCGTGAACATTGCTGGGCATCTTATTGCTGTGGAGCTCTGTGATATACTCATTCACGATGTACATTACTGGGGGTTTTATTGTTGTGGAGCTCTGTGTTACATTCATTACTCAGTCTACATTGCTGGGGGTTCTAGTGCTGTGGAGCTCTGTGATACACTCATTACCCAGTATACATTACTGGGGGTTTTATTGCTGTGGAGCTCTGTGATACACTCATTACCCAGTGTACATTGCTGGGGGTTCTAGTGCTGTGGAGCTCTGTGATACACTCATTACCCAGTATACATTACTGGGTGTTTACACTCATTACCCAGTGTACATTGCTGGGGGTTCTAGTGCTGTGGAGCTCTGTGATACACTCATTACTCAGTATACATTACTGGGGGTTCTAGTGCTGTGGAGCTCTGTGATACATTCATTACCCAGTATACATTACTGGGGGTTTTATTGCTGTGGAGCTCTGTGATACATTCATTACCCAGTATACATTACTGGGGGTTTTATTGCTGTGGAGCTCTGTGATACACTCATTACCCAGTATACATTACTGGGGGTTTTATTGCTGTGGAGCTCTGTGATACATTCATTACCCAGTATACATTACTGGGGGTTTTATTGCTGTGGAGCTCTGTGATACACTCATTACCCAGTATACATTACTGGGGGGTTTATTGCTGTGGAGCTCTGTGATACATTCATTACCCAGTATACATTACTGGGGGTTTTATTGCTGTGGAGCTCTGTGATACACTCATTACCCAGTATACATTACTGGGGGTTTTATTGCTGTGGAGCTCTGTGATACACTCATTACCCAGTGTACATTGCTGGGGGTTCTAGTGCTGTGGAGCTCTGTGATACACTCATTACCCAGTATACATTACTGGGTGTTTTATTGCTGTGGAGCTCTGTGATACACTCATTACCCAGTGTACATTGCTGGGGGTTCTAGTGCTGTGGAGCTCTGTGATACATTCATTACCCAGTATACATTACTGGGGGTTTTATTGCTGTGGAGCTCTGTGATACACTCATTACCCAGTGTACATTGCTGGGGGTTTTATTGCTGTGGAGCTCTGTGATACACTCATTACCCAGTGTACATTGCTGGGGGTTTTATTGCTGTGGAGCTCTGTGATACACTCATTACCCAGTATACATTAATGGGGGTTTTATTGCTGTGGAGCTCTGTGATACACTCATTACCCAGTATACATTACTGGAGGTTTTGTTGCTTTGGAGCTCTGTGATACACTCATTACCCAGTATACATTACTGCGGGTTTTATTGCTGTGGAGCTCTGTGATACACTCATTACCCAGTGTACATTACTGGGGGTTTTATTGCTGTGGAGCTCTGTGATACACTCATTACCCAGTGTACATTGCTGGGGGTTTTATTGTTGTGGAGCTCTGTGATACACTCATTACCCAGTGTACATTGCTGGGGGTTTTATTGTTGTGGAGCTCTGTGATACACTCATTACCCAGTGTACATTGCTGGGGGGTTTATTGATGTGGAGCTCTGTGATACACTCATTACCCAGTGTACATTGCTGGGGGTTTTATTGCTGTGGAGCTCTGTGATACACTCATTACCCAGTGTACATTTACTATAGACGTTCAGTGGCCACTTCCACTCCGACTCATATATCAGTGGAACAGAATATACTCTATGGGACTCAATCTTTTCCTGAAAATGTTAGGGGTAAAAACACAACAAAAAAAACAAAACCCCTCTTTATAAATATCTTATCACAACATGGAAACAAACTACTGACTTATTTCAGTGTCTATATGCACAAACACTAATTATTATTATAATTATTTTATTTATTTATAATGCACGGCCATATTCTGCAGCAGTGTATCACGAGTAAACAAGCCATAGAAGGGATTGCGACTAAATATGTTTATTGTACAGGAGCAAGGGGAGTGAGGGTCCCAGTCGGTAATTAATTCACAATATTGAAGAATGTTGCAGGCGTGGGAGTTCAGTATAAACTTTTGAAAGATTCAGGTACAGAGCGAGCGGATAGGCCAAAAGTGTATAACAACAAGTGTTAAACTGTTGGGAAGAGATAAATGAGGAATCTTCTCTCTGGGGAGGGCAAAGCATTGTCTGCTATGAATTGGCTCCAAAACACCAACAAAGACATGTTTTCTTTGGCTGTCAAGAGGAGGGGCCCCTGGCTGTCATTGATGAAGCCAACGGTCAGTTATTAACTAGGTTACAGCGAGGTATCTGGGGTGTGGCGCATTTCAGTTACGACCAGAAGCACAAAAAGTTCAAATTCAAATCAAATCACATGTCCACGCTTTGTGGTCACATGGAAAACTCTTTACTATTTCTGTAGTTGTGGAGTCTCTGTGTGCTTTATAGATAAATAGTGGCCCCTCTATCGTAGACAAGTAAGGGACATAATGTAGCAGGCTATGTGACAGAGAGAACAGGGTTGCTGCGATTATATCAGAATTCACTAAATCGTACTGTTAATACCTAAATAGTATGCCCTTGGAGAGTGTTTGGCTACCCCCACTGGCATTGTGCTAGATAATCCGGTTCCTTAAATTGACAAAGATTTTTTTTTTTTTTTTAAAAGGCTTATTTAAAAAAATTATTTTAATTCTTACGTTTATTTTAAGTTCATAACAAATGTATTCCTATGCAGCTAATTGATCAATTCAAATTATTGAATAAGAAAGATTCTCCAATCATGCTACTACATTTTTCATATTAATTTGCCCGTACACCACAAGACTGTTTATTAGTAAATTAACCTCAGGGTATTGGGGTGAAAAAACAACCTCGTCCCCAAGATGAGTTATGGTCATTTTTTTCAAAAAGGGCTGGCGTTTGCATGACGCAGCGCGCACTTTATGTCAGATGGCGTAATGGAATACATGGGGACTTTTGTTGTCTAATGAGCAATTTGCCACCTCCCATTCTTACTGTAGATGAGCGTTCATATTTTAGTGTAAACCCTGAAAAGAGACAGAAATTGTGCAAGCAGATCCCATTATGCTAAATAATTACCGGTATATACGCTTAAATACAAAATGACTGTTGCCATCTGGGTTTACCCACTGCTATAGCCTCTGACATGCACAATACATCGAGAACTTTAAATGCTATGTAAATTGTGTTGGACGTATAGAGAAAAGTACTGATGGTTGTGTTTAACCCTTCTCTTGCATTTCTGGCTCCCAAGAGGTTAAAGGATACCTGATCTTTTGAAACATACGTTCTCCTGTCCCAGGTATCACACAGCCTGTGTATTGTTAGAGCATACAATGTAACCGCATATAAGAAGGGCAGTATGTGTCTATTGTGTGTCTAAAAGAAGAAGAATAATTGTTTTGATTTTAGCACGAGATGTAATATGAACATTTATTCTCTAAACAAGTCATACTATCTATTTTAAATGTACATTGATCAGCACACTATGAGGTCATCAAAATATAGATAAAATATGATGCACTTTTAAAGAAGATGCCATTCTTGTGATCTGAACAGTGAAGGGTTTTAAAAAAACCTGTTCCTCTACCTAAAGAGCTTGCAATCTAGTGTTATAATCTGTTAAATTGCAATATAGTGCTTACCAACTGAGATAATCTGTCCTGGTGAGATTACAGTCTAGTGCAGATCCAGATTAGGGTTGCCCGTTGCCCTCTGCCCGCTGCCCGTTGCCCTAGGAAGTATGAGAGAGAGTGTAAGTGTTGTGTGGGTAATTTTTTAAATTTGTCATGCTCCTGCTTACCTCTTAGCAGGATGTATTGTAATTTGTGATGGTGCAGTGTGGGGTGAGCTGAGGAGCTGAATCCATGGTGGTCCTGTGGGGGAGCTTTGTGGTCTGCACTAATATCAGGTGCAGATCACATTAAGAGATCCCTCATGGTTCCCGAGTTCAGTTAAAGAATCAGAGCTTAGTCATTGAGAAGCGCTGGGGGACTGAGAGCTTCACTTGTACAGGTACAGAGCACTAAGCTCTCTTGAACAGGTGAGGGGGCACAGGGTCAAGCAGGGAGACCTATTGATCTCCCTGCCATTTTATGTTGGGTCTCTTACAGGCATAGCTGGTGAGGGGGCCCAACATGGGCAAACTGGGTCCCTGTCTGAGCCTGGGCCCTAGGGGACCACCTATGTTGCCTAATGGGTAATCCAGCTTTGGTCTATAAAGGAAGAACCAGTTCTAATGAAATTACAGCCTAGTGTTATAATGTGAGAAATTGCTATAAAGTGCATACATTCAAATGGTATAATGAGATAATCTGTGCCAGTGAACTTACAATCTAGTGGTATAATTTTAGGACCTGTCCCAAGGAGTTTACAGTCTTATAATGGGAAATTCTTTCCAAAGGAGCTTGTAGTCTAGCGATATGACCATAATGGGCCAGAGTTTCTTATTAAATGTGCCAGGCACGATCAAGAACAGTTTGAAGAACGATGAAAAACATGATTGCAGTACCTACGTTCTATAAGGGGGCAACACCCCCCTACAGAGCCTTCCTGTACCATCTTCGTAAATTATTCTCTATCAGTGGATCCTGTGGTCACTTAAACTGCCCTGTATTGTTTAGAAAGATACAGGCAGATTATCTAGAAGACTTGGCTTAACTCGAGTCAGTGATCTGGGGTATCAGTCTGGCTCGTCACAAGGGCATCCAATAACTAAATACTTAGATCAACAGGAGAGGTAGTCCTTAAACTACAAATTATGGTGAGCCAACTACTCCAAAATTGTAGAGTAAAAATTTTTTTTTAAAAATCTCCCTTTTCAATTACCTAAATTTTCAAGGTATATGTTAACCCCCTCGTAATGCAGTTTTAGTGAATAATGCAGAGACAGCAGTAACACTGGTTAAAATTTATTTTTCTGGTTTTTGTACAGCACAAAATAAAATTAATTTGAAAAACATGGTCCTTTAAATTTGTCCTTGGGCTTCCTTAATAAAAACGCAATAAAAACTTTGTTTCTGATTTGGTCTGAGCGATGCATTAATGTGTTGATATAATGATTTTATTGCATGATGAAACACGTGATTTAAAGGTTAGTTTAAATAAACCCTGCCCTGTGAGACATTAGGCGGAAAGAAAAACCTATTAAATTTTGCGAAAACGTGCAGATGATAGAGCAGAGACCTTTGTACTTTAAAACGCATCTCTGACCTCAGAAAACCTTTACATTGCTTGATAGTGTAAACTACCAACATGTTGTTTCAGCAATTTGTGAGATGTGTGTAATAATGGCTAGGGCCATTTAATCCATACACCTAACGTTCCTTTTTTTCTGTTGAGTCCTGCACTGGTTTTAAAAGTTATTCCAAAGGTTTACAAAGATTTATATATACTGACTAGCCAGTCACGAAATGCAGATTGGGAGGATCCGTGCTAAAAAAGGGGTTAAAGTAGTGTAAACTCATATATCGTATTAAACATATCTGCTAAGAAGTATTTTTTTTTTTTTTTTTTTTATAAAAAAAACAAACTCAGATGACAGAGCACAGGACAAAATACTTTTCAAAACTCCCAGTGGCAGATATTGGTAAGTGTGAAACATAGCCCTGTGCGTTTCATGTAACCTGTCCTCAGGCACACTATGTGTGCATACCCGTGGGTATATATTTTTTTGTTTTCTGGTGCTCCTTCTGCTGTGCCGTATCTTTAAGATTTTAGTGTTGATCCGTGGGAAGATTTTGTCAAGTTTCTGTCTTGGCTACTTGATCCCTACTGGATATTACACAACAAGCTACATGATATATGCTTAAAGAAACAGTATAGGTTTAGGAATATAAACATGTATTACCAATGCTATCGTGTCTTACTAACTATTTAGGTATCCGTCTCCCATTTCCAGTAAAAAGGCTATTTAATCACCCTACTGGACTTGCTGCGCAGGTCTCTGTGCAACTGATCACATAGGGAAGGATCGGGAGGCTAGTGCGCATGCACAGCACGTCACCACACTGCACCAATCAAACACTCTCTAGGATCTGCCTAGTGGCAGCATTGACTTGATAACGGAGTCTGGCTAGGCTCTCACAGGGGACACTCCGTTTGTAGCTGTGAGGAATGCTACCTCGAGGTGTGTTAGTCCTGCATTCACAACATTACCGTATCTACTAAACAGCATTGCAGAGTTAAAACTAAAGGACCACCGCACCATGACCACTTCATTGAGATGTTATTACTAGAAACGGAAGGGTGTTCGTCAGGTAAAGGAAAATCCATTGTAAGAATGTTCTATTAGAGAGCCATTTTCCCTTTAAGACAAAATAGTTAAGTAATCACTGTATACATTTTTTACTTTATTTTTTATATGGACTTTTCATATTGTGCTAAGTAGGGAACGGGAGATTAAAAACAATTGTCCTGTATTCAAGGACTACTTTCTGTCTAATGAGTTTATTTGCTGAATTGCCAATGATAAATACCTCCCAAGTGTCCCTATTTAGGAGGCACAGTCTCTATCTTGGTCCCAAATCCCTCTGTCCCTCTTTTCTAGGAGCTCCTTATTGTTGTGTGTCTGAGTGTATAACAGAGCTCCACAGCAATAACACTCCCAGTAATGTGTCTCAGTGTATAACAGAGCTCCCCGGCAATAATACTCCCAGTAATGTGTCTGAGTGTATAACAGAGCCCCACAGCAATAATACTCCCAGTAATGTGTCTGAGTGTATAACAGAGCTCCACATTAATAATACTCCCAGTAATGTGTCTGAGTGTATAACAGAGCTCCACAGCAATAATACTCCCAGTAATGTGTCTTAGTGTATAACAGAGCTCCACAGCAATAATACTCCCAGTAATGTGTCTGAGTGTATAACAGAGCCCCACAGCAATAATACTCCCAGTAATGTGTCTGAGTGTATAACAGAGCTCCACAGCAATAATACTCCCAGTAATGTGTCTGAGTGTATACCAGAGCTCCACAGCAATAATACTCCCAGTAATGTGTCTGAGTGTATAACAGAGCTCCAGTAATGTGTCTGAGTGTATAACAGAGCTCCAATAATACTCCCAGTAATGTGTCTGAGTGTATAACAGAGCTCCACAGCAATAATACTCCCAGTAATGTGTCTGAGTGTATAACAGAGCTCTGCAGCAATCCACAGCAATAATACTCCCAGTGATGTGTCTGAGTGTATAACAGAGCTCCACAGCAATAATATTCCCAGTAATGTGTCTGAGTGTATAACAGAGCTCCACAGTAATAATACTCCCAGTAATGTGTGTGAGTGTATAACAGAGCTCCACAGCAATAATACTCCCAGTAATGTGTCTGAGTGTATAACAGAGCTCCACAGCAATAATACTCCCAGTAATGTGTCTGAGTGTATAACAGAGCTCCACAGCAATAATACTCCCAGTAATGTGTCTGAGTGTATAACAGAGCTCCACAGCAATAATACTCCCAGTAATGTGTCTGAGTGTATAACAGAGCTCCACAGTAATAATACTCCCAGTAATGTGTCTTTAAACTACAATAAATGTGTTTATAAATCAGCGTGTGTAAATAAGATACATTGTCCTTGTTCTAAATTACATTTTAGTGGTTTAAATTATTATTAGGAAGTCACCTAATATGTCTCAGAACTGTCCGCCCCTGGCCACACCCCCACTCACACCCCTAAAATGAAATGTCCCCCCCCCCCATGTCCATTTGAAATGTTGGCAGGTATACAGTCGCCCACCCAGTGCTGGGATTTCAGTATTTGAGCTGCTCTCTTCCCATCTCCTGTCATTGATCCCAGTTAGGCTAGGTTGGGCTACCAGTGGGAATCATCATGTCAGCTGGCGGGAGTATAAATACTACTGTATTTTTTGCCCCATCCCCCAAAATGTTTTTGGCCTAAATCTTTGCTCTTTACTGTTTTAGTTCTGAATATTGCCCATGTCGTACCATCCATCTTTTGGCGATTACTCTTTACGTACCCACAGAGTGGGGAATGTAGTCCTGTGATCAGATCTCTCTCTGTAGACTGAAATCTGCCTCTCGATTTTTCTCCTGGCTATTTAATATAAAACGCGGCTGCCGTAGCAACAGGCTGTTTATTTTCAATCCCGAGAAATAAAGGAGTGCTGTGTCTGTCCTCGGGAGGAGCAGGCAGTCTTGAGGCCGTGTTACAATGGATTTGGGGGTGGGGGAGGGAGAGAGATTGGGGCAGTTTTCATGGGTCTAGCCTGGCATTGTCCAAATGCTTGGGTTTAAATCCCATCGCCATGGTTACCAGGTGGACGGGGAGGGGTGGGATGCCAGCGTTTTGAGGCAGGGCCAAAGACGGGTGGGGGGGGTTACACTTTTGCATTTTCCGAAGTCACAAATCACTGCACAGAAGCATCACTTTGCATTGTGTGGACCCACTGGAGTACGGAATTAAAGGGCTTCACTTTTAAACACAAAAAAAGGAAGAGAAAGCAGAAAAGGGAAAATTGAAAGATTAAGAGCTGCTTGCTTTTTTGGCAGTGATCTTATGTCATTTATTATATATTGCGTTCTTTTTTTAGATATGTGAATGTATTTTTTTTTTTTTGTTAACTTATCATTATTATTATTATTATTGCTGTTGTTTTTAAAAAAAAAAAAAAAAATGTATTAGATGCATTAACCTCACATTTTTTACCTTTATTTTTAACTCATACGATAGTAAACGTGTAGAGAGGAGAGATAAACGACCGATTTTAAAAGAAACACTTTCAGAATGTTTAGAGAATAAATTTAGCACATTTTACGGTAAAACCGACAAGTTAGAAAAATTCTTCAGTACTATATCGTGGCCTACAATTTGCAATTCCTTTGTTAATTTGTCCCAATTTCCAGTTTAGTGTTCAGATAACCCCTGGATATTGTTTTAATGGACAGCAGGCAGGATGTGTTTATAGGCTGAAGCCTGCCAATTAATACCAAATCATCACTCAATCAGTAATTCTGCGCTGGCACAAAGTGCTCCTAATGGGAACAGGAAAATTCTTCTTCCAGCACAACGTGATCTTTTATT
>OW240924.1:17958085-18000007 GCA_933207985.1 Pelobates cultripes
ATAGGAAACCATACGAATAGGTTTACCCTCCTAGCAGTCAAACTGGAACAGCATACAATAAATCCTTCCCCCAATAATGAGACGACACTTCACTTTGAGGGTTAAAACAGGAACTCAAGTGCTGGCACACCCAGCCTGGTTTTTATTACAATCCACAAAACATAGTACAGCCCACAGGGCGTTACAAAACAACCAATCAATCCGTACAATGCACCCAGACACTCCCACACAAAATCCTCCCCTCTGCAGGTGATATGATTACTGAACACAATGGGTAATCTCATTATCACCGGCAGAGGAATACAGTTTTTATACAATATTTCTAACTTCTAAAATATACATGTCACAAACATAAAACATACATTTTCATAATCAATCCATTCAGGGGAACAACATATTAAAAAATGGCACGAATCAGACCAGGGGTTCAAAAGTTAAGGGAAAGTCCTTTGTGACTAAATGAAGCATGGCTTTCCGGCCCAAACCAGTTTCAAAGTCTTCTATCCTGGAGATAAGTAATTCAATTATCTCCCAGGACAGACACAAGACTCCATTAAGCACATGGTTGCAAAAGACACAAAACACTTTAAAATACATAAAGTCACATTTTACACATAACACACAGACATTTCACATATCCCCAGATAGCTCAGGTCTGAGCGCACATTATTAAGTGAATGGCGCTCAGACCACACGAATACAGTTTAATCGCCATGGAGCCAAAGTCTTTACAGTCAGTTTCATACAAATGGGCTCCATGGGATTCCTATCTGCGGTATAACACATTCAAACACATCTACCGAACCCCAGGCAGAAAAGCACGAATACAGCTTTTCTGCAGGCAAAAATAAAGTCTTTTAAAAGGGGGCCATAGTCAGATGGCAGGAGGCTGGCAACCAGGCTTCTCCAGTGCACAGTGGCGAGGTTGGTTTCGCCACATATATATATATATATATATATATATATATATATATATATATATATATACACACATATACAGGGAGTGCAGAATTATTAGGCAAGTTGTATTTTTGAGGATTAATTGTATTATTGAACAACAACCATGTTCTCAATGAACCCAAAAAACTCATTAATATCAAAGCTGAATATTTTTGGAAGTAGTTTTTAGTTTGTTTTTAGTTTTAGCTATGCTAGGGGGATATCTGTGTGTGCAGGTGACTATTACTGTGCATAATTATTAGGCAACTTAACAAAAAACAAATATATACCCATTTCAATTATTTATTATTACCAGTGAAACCAATATAACATCTCAACATTCACAAATATACATTTCTGACATTCAAAAAACAAAACAAAAACAAATCAGTGACCAATATAGCCACCTTTCTTTGCAAGGACACTCAAAAGCCTGCCATCCATGGATTCTGTCAGTGTTTTGATCTGTTCACCATCAACATTGCGTGCAGCAGCAACCACAACCTCCCAGACACTGTTCAGAGAGGTGTACTGTTTTCCCTCCTTGTAAATCTCACATTTGATGATGGACCACAGGTTCTCAATGGGGTTCAGATCAGGTGAACAAGGAGGCCATGTCATTTAGATTTTCTTCTTTTATACCCTTTCTTGCCAGCCACGCTGTGGAGTACTTGGACGTGTGTGATGGAGCATTGTCCTGCATGAAAATCATGTTTTTCTTGAAGGATGCAGACTTCTTCCTGTACCACTGCTTGAAGAAGGTGTCTTCCAGGAACTGGCAGTAGGACTGGGAGTTGAGCTTGACTCCATTCTCAACCCGAAAAGGCCCCACAAGCTCATCTTTGATGATACCAGCCCAAACCAGTACTCCACCTCCACCTTGCTGGCGTCTGAATTGGACTGGAGCTCTCTGCCCTTTACCAATCCAGCCACGGGCCCATCCATCTGGCCCATCAAGACTCACTCTCATTTCATCAGTCCATAAAACCTTAGAAAAATCAGTCTTGAGATATTTCTTGGCCCAGTCTTGGCGTTTCAGCTTGTGTGTCTTGTTCAGTGGTGGTCGTCTTTCAGCCTTTCTTACCTTGGCCATGTCTCTGAGTATTGCACACCTTGTGCTTTTGGGCACTCAGTGATGTTGCAGCTCTGAAATATGGCCAAACTGGTGGCAAGTGGCATCGTGGCAGCTGCACGCTTGACTTTTCTCAGTTCATGGGCAGTTATTTTGCGCCTTGGTTTTTCCACACGCTTCTTGCGACCCTGTTGACTATTTTGAATGAAACGCTTGATTGTTAGATGATCACGCTTCAGAAGCTTTGCAATTTTAAGAGTGCTGCATCCCTCTGCAAGATATCTCACTATTTTTGACTTTTCTGAGCCTGTCAAGTCCTTCTTTTGACCCATTTTGCCAAAGGAAAGGGAGTTGCCTAATAATTATGCACACCTGATATAGGGTGTTGATGTCATTAGACCACACCCCTTCTCATTACAGAGATGCACATCACCTAATATGCTTAATTGGTAGTAGGCTTTCGAGCCTATACAGCTTGGAGTAAGACAAAATGCATAAAGAGGATGATGTGGTCAAAATACTCATTTGCCTAATAATTCTGCACTCCCTGTGTGTGTGTGTGTATGTATGTGTCTCTATATATATATATATATATATATATATATATATATATATATATATATATATATATACACACACACACACACCCTTTACAAATAATGTAAATATTTATTTTACTTTCTTTTATTGTAACAAAATTTATCAAATGCAATAACTGCAACTTTCAATTACATAAAATTACTAATACACATACAAAATACTTAAACAAGTTTTAAAAAAATACAATAAAAATACTTTGAAAAGAATAAAAATTGTGCTTTATACCAAATTTCTTATCTATTTTCTATATCCCACAGTACACACCCATACAAGTTTCCGCTGAGACGTGACAACGCTACTCTCCAATTCAATAACATCCATCCATTTATTTGATTTTCACATTACGTATGAGTTATTTTTACTAGTAGCCAATCCCATTTTACTTCGGTATAAGGCTTGAGCCTAAATTTCCTTTAATTATGGAATGCTACAGCTTCTACAATTTCTCGCTAGTACCAACTTGGTGGTCATCAGAATATGTAGTTTAATAAATAGTTTGTGTAAAAAAAAATATATATCCAACAGTATGCCGTTTGATTTACAATATTTATAGCCTTGAGCCAATCATCGGCTGATATCTCTCTATTCAGGTCTTTTCCCCATACCACTTTGGCATTAAAACTGTTTAACTGTCTATTTCTCTGATCATATCTACCTAGATATCAGCCCTCTTGAATTTGGACTATTGAGAATAGTTCTCAGACTTTTATTCTCCTCTATTATATTATCCTGTTGGTTTTCCAGGAAATGTTTGATTTGAAAATAATAATACAGATAATGTAAGTTTTTGATGGTATAAAGCAATATATTTTTTTGTTTAATGTTATAAAATAGGAGAACATGCTCTTTTTGATGTTCGAGCAGATCCTGTAGACATGGCCATCTCTATCTTCCTTGTTGGACGCCTCTACAGTACTTTCATTCCTGACATTTAGGGATAGTGAAAGACGGGCCACTGATGACATAGTTTTCAGTTACTTCCCCGTGTTGCCTGTCTCTGGTGTCTGCAATATGAAGGGAAATGTAATTAGTTTAGCATCATATGGCATTGTCTACTTCTTACATATAAATAACAATGTACAGTTTCTAATGGTTACATTAACGGTGGGGAGAAATTAATCCAGTACTTCTTTAGTTGAACCCCTGCTGGGATGTGATTAATGGAGGATTAAGGAATCGTTTTTTAATAATAATAATAATTAAGGATTTATTATTCTATATAATCCCTTCTCAGTTTGTAAATACTGATTCTATGTGCACTTACTAGCAATGTCAGGAATGGACAGCTCACTTTACCCCTCTCAAGATCTTCCCAATTAATGTCTTTGAAGAAGGGGTGCTCCCGAATGTTCCTTCCCATCACAACGCGTGCACAAGGGTCCTTATCCAGGAGCTAGTAAGAGAGAGAGAGAGGGGATACACGGAGTATAACACTAACTTTGTGATATCTCTGAACTGTAACATTTTAATGTACAATGTAATAATCTATAACGCAAACTACAAGTTATCACCCCTGTTGAAGGAAGCCATTTTAACCTTCTATCAAACCTCAGATGAGGCTGTGTTTGTGTAAAGTTTGTTGAAAATTGTTACATCTCATACCAGCAACTCTAATTCTTTATAAATATTTTTTTATTTTATTGAGGCAATTAATTGGCATCACATAGTAATTAAAATAGGGAGTAGGTACATCACTTTGATATATATCTAAACAGCAGATAAGTCATTCAGCAAGCACATATGCAATTAAACACTAGATGGTGCCTACTCCTGAGCAAAGCTGCCTCTTTTTATTTTTTTTCCTGTCGGTATAAATATATTTGAATAAAGATTTCCTCTTGTGTAGTCCAATAGAATCAGAAAATGGCTTCTCCATTTGTCGGTACGTTGCAGGTAGATAGTAATAGACAAGATTACATTTTGTAAAGTATATGTCTTGTTTTATTCTCACTATTAACAGTTGGTTCTATAACCGGGTTAGTACATACTGCAATAAATAGAGCCAGTATCTATTACCACCGATATCCTATATCTTCTCCAGTAACTTCTATCCGTCTTCTTTACAACCTGGATCATTATATTCAATTAATACATTAACTGGCACATTCTCTATTACCGGCTTACAGTGTATCTGCTCCTATCACAGCCTGTTCCTTACCTTGCTCAGGAGGTCTATAGTATCACTGCCCAGCCAGGTTGGGTAACCTGGGTTAGCTTTTAATACTTCATTTATAAAATGCGTCTTACTGATCTTGGTGTTGAATGGAATATGCCCAGTTATCATGTGATAGAGAATGACGCCAAACGACCACCAGTCTGCTGAATGGCCATACTTTTTGTAGCTTAGTACCTGGAAAAACACATGAGACATGTCATTTTATTAAACGTGGTATTAAATGGACACATCATTACTATATTTCTACTTGGTGATATTCTCAAACTCCATATCAAACCCATTGCAGTCTATCTTACAGCTTTTCATATTATCCCCATCATTTTATTCCAAAACTAGCCTAAACACATTCCTCTCAGTCCACCCACTGCTATTCTGATAGTGCCCTAATCTCCCTACCGATACTCGGCTCTCTACTGCTCATGAAACCTATAGTGTTCTCATACCGCTACTCTTAACTCCTCCCCCTACAGCTTACATAACCACACCCTCTAACTAACCTCTGGTGCCATGTACTTGAATGTGCCAGCTCGTCCATTGGTGGTTGTATCCGTAAAAATATTCTCTTCCGAGAGGCCAAAATCCGCTATTTTGACATAGCCCTTGGCATCAAAGAGAATATTGGCTGGCTTCAGATCCCTAAATAATTAAGACAGATATAAATGTGAGATAAAGGAAAGAGCAGAGATATAAACACATTATTTCTCATTAGACTACGATAGTGCTTTCTAAATCAACAAACGCTAATACTGACCTATGAAGTATCCCTCGGGAATGGAGATACTGGATCCCACAGACAAGGTTTGCGGAAATGAACCTGGAAAAAAGAATAGAAAGAACATCAAGCAATCTGCCCAAAACAATAATATTAAAACAACATATAACACGGTAGAATATTTCAAATTATTATTATTACCTGCTATAGCTATTAATGACTCACCTTGCTTCCTCCATGGACAGTTTTTCCTTCCCAGTCATATAGGATTGGAGACTGTCCCCTGGTATGTACTCCATGACCAGGGAGGTGGTCTTCTGTTTCACAAGAGAGGCAACACATTCCCAGTTAATATATACTGCATTAATATTAACAGAACACAATCAGCCATATAGACATATCTAGAAATAAGGAAACATTATGGGCACGGAGTTTCATACCGGGGTCTGGAAGGAAGCAAGTCCATGACACAGGAACGAACTGCCACTCGCCATTTGCAGTATTCGATTCTCCTTCTGAATGGTCTTTGCCTCAACTTTATCTTTCTTTATTATTTTAATGGCAACAACCTGACCTGTGTCCTTGGTGGAAGCGAGCACAACCTGAGCATCACATAGAGAGAGTAGAGAGCCTCGTATCAAACACAATGTCACAAAAGAAGGTGCGAATTTCAGCTACTTTTTATTTTAAAACTTTATTTAAACACTGGGGACATAATACAGATATCACTTTGTAACATCGCTTCAACACCACCTGAGGGATGTATTTACAGGATTTGGGGGCCTTCCTAATAGCTCTGTTTAAGGGACGTGTATTCAGAACTTGGAAACCTACCTGTGAATCCTATATAAGGGATATTAATACAGACCTTGAAAACCTACCTGAGAATCCTAAATAAGGGATATTTATACAGAGCTTGGAAACTTACCTGAGAATCCTATATAAGGGATATTTCTACAGAGCTTTGAAACCTACCTGGGAATCCTATATAGAGGGGGTATTTACACAGAGCTCTGGGACCCTCAACCTACCTATGATTTCTATGTGATACCTATATACAGGGCTGGAATGGAATAAAAATTTAGCCCGAGCATTTGAAGGCAGAGCAGCCCCAAGAGGACCACTGCCCGAGATGGAGCATGTTGTGTCATCACCGATCACATGTATGCCTCTCAAAAGTGGGGATATCGGTTTAATGTCCCTGAGGGTAGCCCAAATGTAATGTGTGGGAATAGGGTATGTATGTGTGAGGCGGGAGAGAATTGAAGTTGGGGGGGAGATCTAGTATGTGGAATGGGTACTGTCTGACAGAGGGGGACATGGGTCTACAGGGTGTGAGAGGAGTACATAGGCTGCTGTGTGAGAGGGGGAGACGAGGCTTCTGGGTGTTAGATGGATACATGGAGCTGCTGGGTGCGAGAGGGTAACAAGGGGGAGACAAAGGCTGGGTGTGAGAACAAGGGTTTCTGGGTGAGAGGAGAAGGGGTTGCTTGGTGAAAGGGGACATGGGGCAAAAAAAAAGAAACAACCTTACATTTCATAGAATGTTGGCCCAGTGTAGATCCAAATAGAGGAAATGGGGAACAGATAAGGGGGTAACGCTAGGGTAATTAATAAATAAATGAAGAAGAGTAATGTGTCCCAGTACTATCATAGAAAAGGTCAATAAAATCCTTTATTAATTAAACTAAAAACACACGCACAGATGCTTAATCACTAGTCACTTCCGCCACCATTATAGTTAATTTGAGCAGAATATGTGACAAGATCTAAATACGCTAAGTGAGGAATATATACAAAAAGGAGGGGAGTGAAATTTAACAAATAAATAAATGGACAAAATAAGGGTAGAAACCCAGTAGGGGGTTAAGCAGATACTCCCCCGAAGCAGTAGCTGCGCAGTGCATGCAACACCGTTGCAATTGACTAGCTAGATAACTAGATCGTAATATATAGAAATAAGTGTAGTGAAATCTATTTGGATAAACAAATAAATAATAAACACAATGTTAGCAAAACAAAGAAGATACTAAATGAGGGTAGTGCTACGTGCTGTATTAGCAAGATAGCATAAATATGCTCATTGCTGATAAATAGGAACAGCTAACAAGGTTAATGCCCCCCTCCCCCCCAAAAAAATAAAAAGACCAGATGCAATACCATGCTCTGAAAACGCAAATAAAGACTGAAATGCATATAAGTCTGTAGCAATATCTCAATCTATGAGTATATAATAAAAATTAGCTGACACATGTAGGAACATAGCCATGGATAACGCACAATCTCTGTAGATTTCCTGATCTCTGCCTTCAAGGGCACCTGTCTCTAAGTAATAGATAGTTAACTGGCTAACTGCTCCATGAGATAGCTGGATAGACGGTTAGCACTGAGATATACTTGTTATGGTAACGAAAGAGCTAAACTGGTACACTGAACTGGTAGACTAATCTATTACAAAAGATCTAGTAAGATAGTCCGTAGAAATGTCCTGGGTGTAGCGATATAAATCAAGAATATACATTTAAGGTAGCAAGAGAAATGTAAATATTTGCACTGAAGAGGACCAAGTATCAGGAGCCCCGACGTGCGTTTCACCGAACAAAGGCTCATCAGGGGGAACTGACTCCCCAGACAAGGTGAGTTTAAATAACCCGCCCATAGTCCTCATTGGACCATAGGTGATGACATCACACTTGCGGTTGGGACATTCTATCAAATTCATCTCTAAGGTTTTATTACCTCACTGGCCTCCTTGGGAAATATCAGCTTAGATTTTTTTCTTTTTGGCTCAAAATTTTCCCCCTAATTTATAAAGTGCTTTTACCCCATGACTGACCTGTTGGAAAAATTGGGTGGTCCCAATTTAAGCCAGGATGAGATTACAAATGTTTTCTCCATTAATTCACTATCCACCAATGATACTATAAGTAATGATATTAACATTGCTCTTTTTGCTATTCAAAAAATATACCAGGAACAAATCAGGAGTTTCTGGGAGCTGACTAGTCTTAAACAATATTCACAACAAAAACTAGTGCCTAGGGGCATACACCCGGACATTCTCTTGCCAGATAAAATTCAAACTGAGGAACAGCTCAGTGAATGGAACACGATTTTATTGGTCTGTTCTTTTTGGTTGATGGATTTTCTGATTAAATTAGAAACCACTAACTTTGACGAAACCAATCAAAAATTGCAAAATGAAATCACACAAATAAAAAACTTTAAGTCCAACAGTCTTTACATACCCATGGAAAATAAGTTACAGAAAAATATTACAAGTTTCAGACAACATTTAAAGATCAAAAAACATAATACATTTCAACAGGACTTTAAAGGGGAGATTTTCAGACAAAAGAGAAAATTTAAAAGAAGACAGAGTAATCACAGAGGATCTTTCTCTGGTGAGACTGATTGGTCAGACCAAGATCAACCCTCCAGACCCAGACGTAGATCTTTCTAATAGGAGTACTGACCGTAAAAGGGACCTTAGTGCCCAACCTTATCAGAAGAAAAGTATTCTCAGGAACACTGATAAATCTGTGTCATTCTTGGATATACCAATCCCCCTGGAGACTAATAACTCTTCGACTCTGTCCACTACACCATCAGCTACTTTTTTAGAGCAGGACTACCCCCGCCAACAACGGGGGAGACTCAGGGACAGAGATCGTTGGGCTTACAGAACACAGAGGACATAGCCAGCAATAGAATTATTAATTTGTCAGACTTTTCATTGCAAACACGTCATATTACCCTCCTTAGTAGAGGACTCTCTTTTGTACATACCCCTAACTGCAGTAAATTTAACTGGTCAAAAGACCTACATTTATTTGGCACGAAACTAGTTCTAAACATTATGCATGCTTAAAAAGACCAGCAGCAGGCAAACGATCTAGGTCTTTCCCCTAACGATTATGAGCTCTCCAAAATATTGACAAGTCCTCAGGACGAACAGGACCCCCTAAGACCACTTACAAACTTTAAACCGTCAAGTTGTTTTACACCTAATTTTAACGATAAACCTCACGTAGACCTTTTCGTAGAAATGTCCTTAAACCAATTTGAGATGATGGCTAGCTACGCCCCCACTCCTAACAATTTGAGTTTTCAGGAGCGTTTAGCACTAAAAGAACTGAAATCACTTGACAACATAATTATCAAGCCAGCGGACAAAGGTGGCAATATTGTCCTTTTAAATAGACAAGAGTACATTAATATGTGCATGGCCCACCTGGATGATAATTTATGTTATAGGATTCTTCCCTCGGACCCCACCACTCAGTTCCTAAGTGAACTAGACATTCTACTAACGGAAGCTAAGACACACAAGGTTATAACTCCAGACGAATTTAAATTTCTCTTACCCCACAAAAATCCGACAATTGCTACATTTTATTGTTTACCAAAAGTACACAAGGGTACCCGTCCTCCACCTGTGAGATCCATAGTGTCCGGGAACAATTGCTAAACTGAACGCCTTAGCCAATTTATTGATAACATTTTACATCCAATTATATTAACGTTACCCTCTTATCTCCAGGATACCAAAACAACCCTGCAATTCCTACAAGACAAGACAGTCCCTCCATACACAATGTTGGCCAGCCTGGATGTGGTTGATCTTTATACTAACATACCCCATCAAATGGGGCTTAGAGCATGAAAATATTTTTTGGAGAATACTTCTTATAATGATTCTCAGAAAAAGATTATTATTGCTGCCCTACATTTTATACTGACCCACAATTATTTCACCTTTAACGGCCAGTACTATTTACAAATTTCGGGGATGGGTATGGGTACTACGTGCGCACCCACATACGCCAATTTGTTTCTGGGATGGTGGGAGCAGCATGTCGTCACATCAGCCAAATTTGACTGTTTTCACGGCTACATTTTGAGCTGGCACAGATACATTGACGACGTGCTGCTCTTATGGACAGGTCCCACTCAGATGTTTGAGGAATTCGTTCATGTCCTTAATGACAACGAGATAAATGTAAAACTAACGTATGTGATCGACGAACACGAACTCGTGTTTCTAGACCTAAAAATCTTACTAACACAAGATGGCACTATCCAAACCAAATTATTTCGGACATCTACCTAGACTAATAGTCTCCTTCATTGGGGAAGCCATCATCCCTATAGATTAAAAGCATCTATTCCATTTAGCCAATACTTATGGGCGAGAAGAAATTGTTCCGAAGATTCTACTTTCTACAAAGAATGCCAACTCTTAAGGTCTAGATTCAAGGAATTAGGGTATCCTAACCGTGTTCTAAAGCAGGCTGGATTCGAGGACCCCAAGGTGTATTGCCACTTTTGATCAAAGCTGGAACACTGTCGCACATACTCCACAACAATTGGCCAATACTACTCCATAATCCATTTCTCAAAAATATCTTACCTAACCATCCACCTCTCACAGCACGCAGACCTACCAATCTACAGGACCTACTTGTCCACAGTCACCTAACATTACCTTCTCCACCCAGCAATTGGCTATCAAGCACAAAAGGAACATATAGGTGTGGACACTGCAAGGCATGCCAGTATATTACACCTTCTAAGACTGTCCAATCAACACAATCCGAAATCAGTGTAGCTACTAATGTCCTGGTGAATTGCAGCACTACACGTGTCATTTATCTTATAACGTGTAGTTGTGGCATCCAATACATTCGTAAGATGTTGCAGCAGTTCCGTAGGAGAATTTTACAACATATAACATATATAAATAACACCATCACCCCCACACCGGTGGCTAGACACATCAACAATTTCCATGAAGGCAAATCAGAAAATCTAAGATTCCAGGCAATAGAAAGATTATTGCCTGTGACGAGATCAACCTCGCCACATTGCATTGGAGAAGCCTGGTTGCTCGCCTGCTGCCTTTGGATTATGGCCCCATGTTAAAAGACTTTGTTTCCCCTGCAGAAAATACTTATTTGTGCTTTTCTGCCCGGTGTTCGGTAGATTCAATCTACCGAACAACCGCACGAATGACTAGACCACCTGGGAGCTGGAGTGTGCCGGCAATTAGCCTCCCAGAAGCTGCGGTTAACCGCAATTGACGAATACTGGGTGGCCGCCATTCGTATACCGAACACAAGGTCGTGGCCATTTTAAACACACGAACGCACAGCGGTGTTCGACGCCTAACTCATGGAACTAAAAACAGACACAGTTTGGCGCGAACACCGCTGAAGCCGCCGACCTCCCTTCTTGTTCGGTGGAAGTGCATGAACGGCCCGGTATTCGGTAGTTGTACCTGACTGCACTGTACCCCAGATAGGAATCCCATGGCGATTAAACTGTATTCGTGTGGTCTGAGCGCCATTCGCTTAATAATGTGCGCTCAGACCTGAGCTATCTGGGGATATGTTAAATGTATAGTTTTATTGTAACTTGTGTCACATTGTGTATTTTAATAGTAATTCTTATTTTAGTATCCCCACGTGCATAATGGCGATTTGCCTTTGTCCTGGGAGATAATTGAATTACTTCTCAGGGCAGAGGGCAGAGGGGAGGAAGCCAGGATGCATTGTGGGAATATAATGTGACTGTGTGTCCTATTTTGCTGATTCTGTCTTTTGTCCCAGTCTCCCATTTGGTCCCCTAGGGGAGTGTCCACCAGGTGGGAGACCTGCATAAATACTGGGCAGGTAGCCCTCATTAAATAGACCACCGCTTGACCCTCAACAAGGAGCTCTGTCTCGTCTTTGGGGGGATTTACTGAATGCTGATAGAGACTGATTGCTAGAAGTTTAAGCTGCTTGGGTGCTTTTCCTATTCGTCTGCTAGCAGCTATTCGTATGGTTCCAGTTTGTGAGTTTGGAGTGCTATATTGGATGCCGTTCGGGCGTTTAGAGCATTCCCTTATTTGCGGTTCGGGAGTTTGGTGTTCTACAGTAGCTGTGCCTGCATCTCTGAAAGGGGACGATCGCCTAAACGGTTTTAACCTCTTGTGTGCAAAACGGTCCGTTACATTGCCCAACCCAAGAAAAGGCAATTTCAACAGAATTTTGTTGCAAAAGGAATCCAAATGGATTTATTCCTTTAAGACATTGGTCCTGTAACGGAGCTCCCTGTACTCCGACCGAGTACCCTCCGTTGATGGATGCTCCTAGTGCTTCCTGAGGACTCCAAACACTGCAGCAGACACCACAACCACCGCAGACTCCACAACCGCCGTAGCTTAACTGGAGTCTCGCCGTCTTCCTTCCACCCTGGATCAGCTTCTGTCCTCCAGGACCGTGTGGGGGAGACCTCTCCTCCAGGAGAACATAACAGGAACAGCTCTTAAAAGAGCTAAGTGATTAAAAGCTCAGGGGAATATGCAGAGCATAGCAATCCCCAGTGTGATATAGCAGTTCCCTCCAATAACGAGACAAGGCTACGTATTGAGGGTCAAGAAGATCTGTTTACTTGGCACCAAAGGGCCTTCTTTTATGCAGGTTTCCCTGAGATAGGACCACCCACAGGGGTTTACAGAATAACCAATCATAAACGTACATTACAGAAACACTCCCAGCAATTACACACAAAAATCCTCCCCTCTGCCTGTGATCTAATTATGGCACACAATGGGTTAACATAATTAAACACAGGCAGTAAAAATACAGTTTTTATACATGTACTATAACTTTCAAACTACACATACAATCTTCATAAAATTACATATTTAGAATCAATCCATTCAGGGGAGCAACATATTAAAAAATGGCACAAATCAGACAAGGGGTTCAAAAGTTAGCAAAAGTGTCTTTTGGGGCCTGGCTGGCAGCATGGTTTTCTGGCCCAAACCGGTTTTACAGAGGCCTCTATCCTGGACAATGGGGAAAGTAATCCAATTATCCAGGGACAGAGGCAGACTCCATTAACCACATGTTAGCAAAAGACACAAAAAGACACAAAAATACATAACTCCTATTGAACTGAACAGAACCCCCACATTCAACCTATCCCCAGATGGCTTGGATCTGAGCGCTCAATATATCCAAACAGCGCTCAGATCCCACAAATACAGTCAAATCGCCATACACACTAGGTCCATAGTCATGGGGCAGAAGGCTGGCAATTAGGCTTCTCCATAACACAGGGAAGCAGGGCAATTTGTCAAATAAAATAACAGTTACAAATGACAGTTTGTAACATATCTCCCCTTTTGGAGGGAGACTAACCAGGCACCTGACCTCCTGTAGGTCAGTGCCTAAGTTAGTCTCGCAGCCCACCCACAAATAACAAGTAGCAAAGTAGCCCCCCCACAATAAACAGTACTGGCCTGTAGGTTCCAGGTTGTAGGATGAAAATGCAGCATCCTCTGCCTTCCTGGTGCAGCTGGGCAAATAGCTGGTGGTACTTGGGGGGCAGAGGCCAGCGGCGCTCTGCCCTGATGCCCGCACTTCTGCTGGGGGGAGGGGGTTGCAGACCAGTCCTGTAACAAAGGGGTCGGTAGGGCAGAGGCCAGCGGCGCTCTGCCCTGATGTCAGCTCTTCCGCTGGGGTAGCCGGCAGAATGTCACGCTCTGTACAAGGGACACAGGGAGGGCAGAGGCCGACTGCACTCTGCCCAGCTGCCAGCTCTTCCGCTGGTATAGCCTGCAGGACATCAGGCTCTGGACAAGGGACAAAGGGAGGGCAGAGGCTGACTGCACTCTGCCCAGCTGCCAGCTCTTCCGCTGGTATAGCCTGCAGGACATCAGGCTCTGGACAAGGGACAAAGGGAGGGCAGAGGCCGACTGCACTCTGCCCAGCTGCCAGCTCTTCCGCTGGGGTGCTGGGAACATAGTCCGGCTCAGTAGCCAGGGGAACATGGGAGTCAGTGGGGGTTAACATCTCCTCTGTTAACCCTGGGGCCAAGTTAGGAGTTAGCTGGGGAGGGGAATTCGTACTTACCCCCTCTTCCTGTTGTCCCTGTGAGGGTAGTTGGGGATCTGGACAGGCTGTCCAGCATCCCTGTAGGTCAGGCACAGAGACCACGGTCCCATCTGCGCCATCTGGGAGATTGGTGTCTCCCCTTGGTAGGGTAAGCTGCCGCTGGGAGATAGGGTGCTGTGCTCCTCTCCCTGAAACACAGGCTGCCGCTGGAGAGGGAGACCGCCTGTCTCCACTCCCATAACATTGTCCTGCTGCTGGAGAGAGAGACCAACTGTCTCTGCTCCCTGTAGGACACACTGCTGCTGGGGGGGAAGGACGACACCTTCGGCCCCCTGGAATTCACACTGCCACTGGGGAGGAAGGACGACACCTTCGGCTCCCTGTAACTTGCACTGCCGCTGGGGAGGAAGGACGACACCTACGGCTCCCTGTAACTTGCACTGCCCTGGTGGTACCTCCAAGGTATACTGGGACTGACTGGAGCTGAGTAGGCACTGGTAATCCTGTTCCAGTTCCCATTCCTGGATGGCCAATTCAAACAGGTCTGGCTCTAGGTCTTCATCCAAAGGGAGATCTAGAATGGTTTCTCTGGATTCATATATGTCCCATAGCCGTGACTCTGCAGCATCCCCGAACCTTGGTCCGGTACAGGCGTACCATAATACGCCAGGGCCATTGTAATCCTCGCCCTCTGGTCTGTCGCACTTAGCCATCCCGGGAACACGCTGAACTGCATACCAATGTAGTGCCTGGTATGCATCTTCGAGCCCCAGTTCCTTCCATGCCAGAGAATTAAGCTGCATTACCAACTCCCACCTGGGCTGTTCTCCCATCATAGGCATCCATAGGGCCACTCGGGCCTGTAGTCGCTGCTCCTCGCTGGGGAGACGCTCACCTCGCCAATGCTGGACACCCTCCAGGGCTTCGTCCCACATCTCTTTCCTGGCGCCCTCTCTGCAGTCCAACCTGGTTGCCTCTGATACTGGCTCACCCACTGAGGCCAAGAGGCTCTGTAACCTCCAGTCGAACTCATCCTCCACTTTGAGCGCTGTCCAGGGACTTGCTGGCTCCATATCGCTCCGTAATGATTCCGGTGTCTCTGAGCTGTTTCTCCTCGCACTAGGACGCCATCCCACCGCTGCCACCAATGTAACGGAGCTCCCTGTACTCCGACCGAGTACCCTCCGTTGATGGATGCTCCTAGCGCTTCCTGAGGACTCCAAACACTGCAGCAGACACCACAACCACCGCAGACTCCACAACCGCCGTAGCTTAACTGTAGTCTCGCCGTCTTCCTTCCACCCTGGACCAGCTTCTGTCCTCCAGGACCGTGTGGGGAAGACCTCTCCTCCAGGAGAGCGTAACAGGAACAGCTCTTAAAAGAGCTAAATGATTAAAAGCTCAGGGGAGTATGCAGAGCATAGCAATCCCCAGTGTGATATAGCAGTTCCCTCCAATAACGAGACAAGGCTACGTATTGAGGGTCAAGAAGATCTGTTTACTTGGCACCAAAGGGCCTTCTTTTATGCAGGTTTCCCTGAGATAGGACCACCCACAGGGGTTTACAGAATAACCAATCATAAACGTACATTACAGAAACACTCCCAGCAATTACACACAAAAATCCTCCCCTCTACCTGTGATCTAATTATGGCACACAATGGGTTAACATAATTAAACACAGGCAGTAAAAATACAGTTTTTATACATGTACTATAACTTCCAAACTACACATCCAATCTTCATAAAAATTACATATTTGGAATCAATCCATTAAGGGGAGCAACATATTAAAAAATGGCACAAATCGCATTGGTTCAGAATAACTTATCTGATAACACCATCCACAGACTACTTGATATGACACGAACATGATCCTGCCACAAATAAAGCCAAATCGCTAAGGCCACACTGAATCATAGTCATGGGGCAGAAGGCTGGCAATTAGGCTTCTCCATAACACAGGGAAGCAGGGCAATTTGTCAAATAAAATAACAGTTACAAATGACAGTTTGTAACATATCTCCCCTTTTGGAGGGAGACTAACCAGGCACCTGACCTCCTGTAGGTCAGTGCCTAAGTTAGTCTCGCAGCCCACCCACAAATAACAAGTAGCAAAGTAGCCCCCCCACAATAAACAGTACTGGCCTGTAGGTTCCAGGTTGTAGGATGAAAATGCAGCATCCTCTGCCTTCCTGGTGCAGCTGGGCAAAAAGCTGGTGGTACTTGGGGGGCAGAAGCCAGCGGCGCTCTGCCCTGATGCCCGCACTTCTGCTGGGGAGAGGGGGTTGCAGACCAGTCCTGTAACAAGGGGGTCGGTAGGGCAGAGGCCAGCGGCGCTCTGCCCTGATGTCAGCTCTTCCGCTGGGGTAGCCGGCAGAATGTCACGCTCTGTACAAGGGACACAGGGAGGGCAGAGGCCGACTGCACTCTGCCCAGCTGCCAGCTCTTCCGCTGGTATAGCCTGCAGGACATCAGGCTCTGGACAATGGACAAAGGGAGGGCAGAGGCTGACTGCACTCTGCCCAGCTGCCAGCTCTTCCGCTGGTATAGCCTGCAGGACATCAGGCTCTGGACAAGGGACAAAGGGAGGGCAGAGGCCGACTGCACTCTGCCCAGCTGCCAGCTCTTCCGCTGGGGGGCTTGGGACATAGTCCGGCTCAGTGGCCAGGGGAACGTGGGGGTCAGTGGGGGTTAACATCTCCCCTGTTAACCCTGGGGCCAAGTTAGGAGTTAGCTGGGGAGGGGAATTCGTACTTACCCCCTCTTCCTGTTGTCCCTGTGAGGGTAGTTGGGGATCTGGACAGGCTGTCCAGCATCCCTGTAGGTCAGGCACAGAGACCACGGTCCCATCTGCGCCATCTGGGAGATTGGTGTCTCCCCTTGGTAGGGTAAGCTGCCGCTGGGGAAATAGGGTGCTGTGCTCCTCTCCCTGAAACACAGGCTGCAGCTGGAGAGGGAGACCGCCTGTCTCCACTCCCATAACATTGTCCTGCTGCTGGAGAGAGAGACCAACTGTCTCTGCTCCCTGTAGGACACACTGCTGCTGGGGGGGAAGGACGACACCTTCGGCCCCCTGGAATTCGCACTGCCGCTGGGGAGGAATGACGACACCTTCGGCTCCCTGTAACTTGCACTGCCGCTGTGGAGGAAGGACGACACCTTCGGCTCCCTGTAACTTGCACTGCCCTGGTGGTACCTCCAAGGTATACTGGGACTGACTGGAGCTGAGTAGGCACTGGTAATCCTGTTCCAGTTCCCATTCCTGGATGGCCAATTCAAACAGGTCTGGCTCTAGGTCTTCATCCATAGGGAGATCTAGAATGGTTTCTCTGGATTCATATATGTCCCATAGCCGTGACTCTGCAGCATTCCCGAACCTTGGTCCGGTACAGGCGTACCATAATACGCCAGGGCCATTGTAATCCTCGCCCTCTGGTCTGTCGCACTTAGCCATCCCGGGAACACGCTGAACTGCATACCAATGTAGTGCCTGGTATGCATCTTCAAGCCCCAGTTCCTTCCATGCCAGAGAATTAAGCTGCATTACCAACTCCCACCTGGGCTGTTCTCCCATCATAGGCATCCATAGGGCCACTCGGGCCTGTAGTCGCTGCTCCTCGCTGGGGAGACGCTCACCTCGCCAATGCTGGACACCCTCCAGGGCTTCGTCCCACATCTCTTTCCTGGCGCCCTCTCTGCAGTCCAACCTGGTTGCCTCTGATACTGGCTCACCCACTGAGGCCAAGAGGCTCTGTAACCTCCAGTCGAACTCATCCTCCACTTTGAGCGCTGTCCAGGGACTTGCTGGCTCCATATCGCTCCGTAATGATTCCGGTGTCTCCGAGCTGTTTCTCCTCGCACTAGGACGCCATCCCACCGCTGCCACCAATGTAACGGAGCTCCCTGTAATCCGACCGAATACCCTCCGTTGATGGATGCTCCTAGCGCTTCCTGAGGACTCCAAACACTGCAGCCGATACCACAACCACCACAGACTCCACAACCGCCGTAGCTTAACTGGAGTCTCGCCGTCTTCCTTCCACCCTGGATCAGCTTCTGTCCTCCAGGACCGTGTGGGGAAGACCTCTCCTCCAGGAGAGCGTAACAGGAACAGCTCTTAAAAGAGCTAAGTGATTAAAAGCTCAAGGGAGTATGCAGAGCATAGCAATCCCCAGTGTGATATAGCAGTTCCCTCCAATAACGAGACAAGGCTACGTATTGAGGGTTAAGAAGATCTGTTTACTTGGCACCAAAGGGCCTTCTTTTATGCAGGTTTCCCTGAGATAGGACCACCCACAGGGGTTTACAGAATAACCAATCATAAACGTACATTACAGAAACACTCCCAGCAATTACACACAAAAATCCTCCCCTCTGCCTGTGATCTAATTATGGCACACAATGGGTTGACATAATTAAACACAGGCAGTAAAAATACAGTTTTTATACATGTACTATAACTTTCAAACTACACATACAATCTTCATAAAATTACATATTTAGAATCAATCCATTCAGGGGAGCAACATATTAAAAAATGGCACAAATCAGACAAGGGGTTCAAAAGTTAGCAAAAGTGTCTTTTGGGGCCTGGCTGGCAGCATGGTTTTCTGGCCCAAACCGGTTTTACAGAGGCCTCTATCCTGGACAATGGGGAAAGTAATCCAATTATCCAGGGATAGAGGCAGACTCCAGTAACCACATGTTAGCAAAAGACACAAAAAGACACAAAAATACATAACTCCTATTGAACTGAACAGAACCCCCACATTCAACCTATCCCCAGATGGCTTGGATCTGAGCGCTCAATATATCCAAAGAGCGCTCAGATCCCACAAATACAATCAAATCGCCATACACACTAGGTCCATAGTCATGGGGCAGAAGGCTGGCAATTAGGCTTCTCCATAACACAGGGAAGCAGGGCAATTTGTCAAATAAAATAACAGTTACAAATGACAGTTTGTAACAGGTCCCATTGGAACTGAATGAAGAATTTAATTATACTGCATTTATTCATTGAAAATAAGCACTTTATCTGATTATAGATTACCTTTTAATTTGATCAGCACTTATTATGATGATATGATCTTTGTAGTTAATATAACTATCTATTAACTCACTCTAACAACTCTATTTCCGCTTAGGCGACAGACTATAAAACTGCTATGACATTTGATTAATATGAATTATTCATCAACTACACTCATTGCATATACACTAATATCGGAATGAGCTTCTCCTCTCTACATCATTACACTTTGGTCAGAAACTCACATTTCGGTAAGTTATTCTATTCTTTATTTGGACACTGGGATTCATCCCTGTTAACATCCTAACGAGTCACTCTAACATATGTTCACAATATAGTTTCTAGTACCTATATTTATTTGAACATCATTATTCTTAATATGACCAGTGTACATGTATTAGTTTTACCCTAGTATGAAGTCTTCAATGACTGTTGCAATGGAGTGTATGAAAACATAACGACTACGTGGACTCCCATGAAATGCACGTTTCACACTGTTGATCGTGCTGAGCTACCGTAGTCCGTAATGATAGGTGATGACCTCACACTTGCGGTTGGTCCAATGAGGACTATGGGCGGGTTATTTAAACTCACCTTGTCTGGGGAGTCAGTTCCCCCTGATGAGACTTTGTTCGGCGAAACGCGCGTCGGGGCTCCTGATACTTGGTCCTGTTCGGTGCAAATATTTACATTTCTCTTGCTACTTTACATGTATATTCTTGATTTATATCGCTACACCCAGGACATTTCTACGGACTATCTTACTAGATCTTTTGTAATAGATTAGTCTACCAGTTCAGTGTACCAGTTTAGCTCTTTCTCACTAGTCATTGATAGGTGCCCACGAAGGCACAGATTAGTGTAGTTGTTACCTTTACCATAACAAGTATATCTCAGTGCTAACCGTCTATCCAGCTATCTCATAGAGCAGTTAGCCAGTTAACTATCTATTACTGAGAGACAGGTGCCCTTGAAGGCAGAGATCAGGAAATCTACGGAGATTGTGCCTTATCCATGGCTATGTTCCTAGATGTGTCAGCTAATTTTCATTATATACTCATAGATTGAGATATTGCTACAGACTTATATGCATTTCAGTCTTTATTTGCGTTTTCAGAGCATGGTGTTGCATCTGGTCTTTGTTTTGGGGGGGAGGGGGCATTAACCTTGTTAGCTGTTGCTATTTATCAGCAATGAGCATATTTATGCTATCTTGCTAATACAGCACGTAGCATTAGTTTTGTATACCCTCATTTAGTATCTTCTTTGTTTTGCTAACATTGTGTTTATTATAATTTATTTGAGGATCCAAATAGATTACAATCTAGTAATCTAGCTAGTCAATTGCAACTGTGTTGCGTGCAGTGTGCAACTACTGCTTCGGGGGAGTATCTGCTTAACCCCCTCCTGGGTTTCTGCCCTTATTTTGTCCATTTATTTATTTGTTAAATTTCACTCCCTTCCTTTTTGTATATATTCCTCACTTAGCGTATTTAGATCTTGTCACATATTCTGCCCAAATTAACTATAATGGTGGCGGAAGTGACTAGTGATTAAGCATCTGTGCGTGTGTGTTTTTAGTTTAATTAATAAAGGATTTTATTGACCCTTTCTATGATAGTACTGGGACAGATTACTCTTCTTCATTTATTTAACCTTACATTTCAAATTAAGTTATTGGTTTTTATTATAACTTTTTTTACAAAAAATCCACTATTTCTCTTCTTTACCTTGATCCTTGGCAGGAGGGGTAGCTGGGGAAGAATACTTTTCTGAATGGTCCAGTGGGTGAAATATCTGGTCTACACCCCTGGCGGATGTAGCCCATGTGCACCAGGCCCGCACTGTGCTAGTTATCAGGCTGGCATGCCTGTGTAGGCTGGTGAGGGAGATCTTTGATCTCCCCAACAGCCACATAGCTCCCTTTATGGGCCTACACACAGGCAGCACCATAAAGTTCTCCCCTGTCAGCCTCTGCCATGGCTATCGCAGCCCACTGGGCATTTGCCCTGTTTCCTTGATGGCCAGTCTATGCCTGCATATATATGTTTTGAGAACCTAACGAAGGCCACAATTTTCATATGATGATATTCTGCTAGAAAAACTAACTTTATAAATTATTTACAGGCAACAAATTTCAAGCGAACTTAATGATGAAATCTGTAGATTAATGTGGCAAACCGTGCCACTAAAGAACTGACAAGAACCTTTTCTATGTGAATAAACTTGGATTATAATGGCCGTATGCTTGCTAAGGCAGTAATTACCAGAGACTCGGTTCACAAACTACCTACACTGCGGTTTATGCGAACACCGGTAAACTACCGAATGAGGGACCACCCCGGTGTGGTCGTGTGTCCCTCATTACCGAAGGCAACAATGTTGCAAAGGGTGCTAATTGAGAGTTTGTGTGCGGCCGCCATTTCGCCTACCGAACACGTGGCGGTGGCCATCTTACGCACGAACAGCGGTACTTGGTCGTCGAATGCCTGGAACCCAAATCGGGCATTCGACTAACCAAGTACCGCGAAGACCTCCAGCACGCCTAAAAGTGACGAATGAACCACCCGAACCGCCCAACATTCGGTATGCGGAATCCCACAAACTAGGGGATTCATCCGAATGACAAGTTAAGGCTGGATGCCAAGGACTTTCGAGACTTTTTATTCACGAAAAGAGACTGGCCGCAGGGCCAGAATGCATGGAACTATTTTCGGCTACTGTTCCCGTGCGGTCGGTCAAATCTTCCTCCTGCAATAACTCCCGAACCCCTGGTCCGATCTGGGTGAATTTTGAGTATGTTGCCCACCCAGATCAGGGCTACCGGGGCACCCCTCATTCAAAGGTGTACCCCCTGTATTTAGGGTACATCCACGAATTGGGGAAAACTGTGTACTTATTAATAAGCTTAACTGTTAATCTAAGGGGAGGAGATGTGGGGGAGGTAACCACTATGTGATTGGATACTGTAATAATTATGGAAGTTACCTCCCTTGCATGGGACAAATGCATAAAAGCAGAACTGTGAATAAAGACCTCAGTTGACTCCCAGACTATGTGTCGTCTAGTCCTTGGGGAGGGTGATTATGCTGTGTTCCTGTATTCTTGAATGCTGAAACGTTGTTCCCAGCGCAGAGCTCTTGGATTAACCCCTGCTACTCCGCTACAATTAATCATTTGTTGTTGGTTTTTTCCTAAGATATTGTGATAATTTGCAAAGCTCATGCAAAATTAGTACATTGAGACCCATGTTTGGTATTCTCCTGTGAATGATAAAATTTTTAAGAAAGACAGGAAGATTTAACCCCTTCCCACTGCAGATGGAAATTTTCCGTCAACCTTGTCCTTCAGTTAAGGACCGTTGACGAAAAATTTCCGTCATTTACTAATGTTAACCCCAGATCGCGGCGATCGCGGGGTTAACGGTGCTACGGTCCGATTGGGCTGCCCCAGCACTGGTGCTCGCTCTGACAGGCTGTCAGAGCGAGCACATGTGCTCAGTGTACTTACTTTCCGCCTCCCTGCACTTCCGGGTGAAGTGCAGGGAGACGGATCAGAGCTGATCCTCTTCTCCCTCTGTAAAAAAAAAAAATTTAAATCCCCCCCCCCCCCTTTCCCCTGCTTTAATAAAATTAACCCCTTCCCTGCCAATTGATCAATACAGTGATCAATTGGCAGGGTATACATTTTAATGTCATCTGAATTTTTTTTATTTTTTTTTAACACTCAGGTGTTAAATTTAGTTTATTAATTAAAATATTTAAAAATTATATATTTAGCTAGCTGGGATGGGTGGACGTTAGTGGGGAATTTGGTGTTAGGCTAACTAGTAAAAAAAAGTTTTAAAATAAGCTTTAAAAAGGTAAAAGTTTAAAAAAAATGTTTTAGTAACGTTTAAGTAAAAAAAAAAAAAAGAAGACAATACCATCCCCTTTACCCAGTCTAAATAAAAATTAACCCGTTCCCTGCCAGCTGATCACTGCCTACAGTGATCAAAATACAGATCACAGTATTATACTGTAATCTAATTTATTTTAACCCCTGAGGATTAACTTTTATTTACTTTTTAACCCTCAGGGGTTCAATTTATTTAATTAATTTAAATATTTTTATATATATATATATATATATTGCTAGCTGGAGTGGGTGGGAGTTATGGGAAAGGGGGGAATTTACTGTTAGTGCTGCTTACTGCTAGTTAGAGGTTAACGGTAAAAGAAAAGTTTAGAAAAAAATTTAAAAGTGTAAAACATTTAATAAGTAAAAAAAAAGTTTAAAAACGGGTTTTACAAAGTAAAAAAAATACATTAAAAAAGGCTCATTACCACTACACTTGGTACAAGCTAGCGGAAAAATTATCCCACGCCAAGGTTCAAAATAGGCCTTTTGAATTGCCCTGGGATGTCTTCTTTAAGAAATGGCATGCCTTTTTGGGGTAATTGGATTATATAGCTTTGTAAAATACTCTAAAATGGGACATGGACACAGCTTAAAAATTCAGTTTGAAAAGAACTGGAATGGCTGTGTCCCAAATGTGCCCCTCCGATGTCCACATATACCAGGCAAAGGTACATACAGGGGTATTGCTGTACTCAGCCGACATAGCTGAGCAACATATGAAGTATTGTACAGTGGTAGCACGCGTATGATTTGCAAAATATACTGTGCAAACTCACTTTGTGTGTCAAAAAGGAAAACAAAGCTTATTACCACTACACTTGGTACAAGCTAGCGGAAAAATTATCCCACGCTAAGGTTCAAAATATGCCTTTTGAAATACCCTGAGATGTGTTCTTTAAGAAATGGTATGCCTTTATGGTGTAGTTGTAATATGTAGCCTGCTCAAGTGCTCCAAAGTGGGACACGGACGCATCAAAACCCTCCATGGAAATTCACACTTAAAAACCTTAACTTTTCACGTCTCTTTTACAGCAGTGTAACTTCACAAAATAGTGTCTAGGTCATACATTGGGCATATTGTTTTACTCAGAAGACTTAGCTGAGCATAATTTGGGGGGTTTGGTTAGTGGCACATATGAAATGTACAAAATGCCCAGCAAAAATGTAATCCGTATGTAAAAAAATGCCCAAAATTATTTTTTACCACATACTTTGGCATATATTGGTGAAAAAATGGGGGCGTGTTAAGGCACAATATGCACCATATGAGATACCCTGGAGTGTCTACTTTTACAAATGGTAGGCCTTTGTGGGGTTTTTTTTTGAACAGTAAAACTGCTATAATACCCCAAATTGAAGCATAGGCCCATTAAATCTGCCTCTCAAAATTCTACTGTAAATGTTGAAACGGACAGGTCTCCTATATGTCATTGTAGCTACGCGAAATAGTGCCAAAGAAATACAATGGGGGTATCGTTGTACTCAGCAGGAGTAACTGAGCACAAAATAAAACTTTGTACAGGAATAGCACACACCAACTTTACAAAATACACATGAGAAGTTCTTTGTTATAAGTTTGTGTGCCAAAAACCCCAAAAAACTAAATTTTACTCCAATATTTAGCAAAGATTGGTGGTGAAATGGCTACATGGAAAGTGTCAAAACATCCTTAGGACAATAGCCTGTGATGTCTGCTTTATATCAATAAATACTTTTGTGTGGCAATTTTGTTTTCTTTTATGGCTATTAAGTTTACAAGACAAACATACCAAACTCTAAAATCGCTCCACATTAAAAGTTTATTTTACTCCTTGTGCTTTGTGACCTGTAACTACCAAAGAAAACTTAAAATTACAGACACATTATATATTCTGTAAATCAGAACAACTAAATGAATTTATTTTTAATTACTTTCTTTAACCTGCACTAATTAGGCACACATTATTATTGCAAAAGCTGTACAAAAAACACATTTTTTGTGCCTTTTTCTGTATTGTTTTAATAATAAATAAGCATTTATTTATTTATATATATATATATATATATATATATATATATATGTGTGTGTGTTACATCAAATTAAAGCCCTTTCTGTCCTTTAAAAAACAGTATATAATATGTGTCGGTGCAATAAACGAGAGAGATGCAAATTGCAGTTGAACGCATACAGCAAGAAAATGCAAAAATTGCTTGTGTCATTAAGCGTAAGAAAAGCTTCTGAAGCTGTGTCCTTAAGGCTTTAATAAACCTGTTAATCTAAGAGGCCATGTTAAACATCACAGAATAGAAGTCCTGGGTATTTTATTTGGAATCTCGATAACATTTTCTAAATACTTTGCAGATGCTATTAAATTGTCACTCATTCATGGATCACACACGTGCCAAAGATGAATAATACATTAAACCCCAAAGAATTGTTATAGGAATACAATGATAATAAGAACTTCTAATTGTTCTCCACTAGATCAATAGATGTATTAAGATGTATAGATTGTTTGAGTAGGCTCACCTTTCCGAAGCTCCCCTGTCCCAGCACTTTATGGACTAGGTAACCAGTGACAGACAGAGGCAGTGGCTTCTTTGATTCAACCACTGGCTGTGTACTTCTTCCTTAAAGATTTTAATACATATAGCATTAGCCCCCAATTCATTATAAACATTGGAACCAGCTTAATTCTCTATTACTCTAGAACCGCTATACAAATCTTCCCATCCCACCCAGTTATATGAAACGATAATATGGTTTATAAATATCACATCATTGATAATTTCATTAAGAAGACATTTTAGTTTGTGGTAAATTCACTTAAGAATAACATTGTCTATTCCAAAATGGAGGGATTAATATTCTAGATCTATCAAAGGTCTTGAAATATTGCTCTATACCATTACTTAGTTTAAAACCCCATCGCCTGAGAACTCGTAGTAGCTAAAGTGTTGAAAATATTGATTAATTAGAGATGGTGAATGGGTACAGAGTATGTGGTCAATTGAGGGTAAAATATCTTATACTTTATAGTGGCAAATCTCTGTAAAATTTGTATTTTCTTCATACCTGTAATACATTCATCGTTGCCCTTTGGCTTGTTTGTTTTCTCCTCTTCCTTTCCAGAGGAGACCTTTCCCTTTTTCTGCCTGACTTGTTCCTCGTCATCATCATAGTCCCTGCTTCTTTTCAGGGCTTTATTTCTGGGTGGAGATGTCTGACCGATCTTTCCAGCAGACTTTCTCTCACTTTTCTGACCCAGTTTGGCAGATGAGGAGAGCTTTGGTCTTTTCTGCATGACCTGCTCCCCATGATTGTATTCCCTGCTTCGTTTCAGGGCTTGTTTTTTGAGTGGAGATATCTGACCGCTTTTTCCAGCAGACTTTCTCTCTCTATTCTGACCCAGTTTGGCAGATGAGGAGAGCTTGGCTCTTTTTTGTATGACCTGCTCCTCCTCATCATGACTGGAGTTCCTGAATCGTTTTTGACCCTGATATCTGCTGGGTCCCTCCACAATGACATGTTTATTGGGCTCTCTTCCTCTCTCAGTATACTGCTCATTGCAGCTCCTGCTTCTCTTTCTCCTGGAATGTCCAAGAGATGTCTGCTCTTCCTTTTCTTTTGACCTGTTACTGAGCTTTCTATATTTGGTTTTATATTCCTCAGAAGTGTCCTTATTAGAACGCTTTCTTGATCTCTTCATTCTTATTATACTGTGTAAATATATTGATGTTCAATTCACAAATATATTTAGCAATCAGGTGAGTGATAATAGTAATTAATAAATTATTGAAAATAGCACTTGACCAATGCAGTAGCCACTGTCCACTGTCAAGGTGTCCAGTCACTCTGACTGTAGGTGAGTTTGACATTGTTTCATCAGATGATGTCAGAGTGTTTATGATGTCACAGTACTTGACCATATATGGAGATAGGAAAGGGCTAGTAACAGAAAAACTGTTTGACATTGATTGTTTCATCAGATGATGTCAGAGTGTTTATGATGTCACAGTACCTGACCACATATGGAGATAGGAATGGGCCAGTAACGGAAAAACAAATATTATCTAATCCTAATTTTAACTACAGGTAGACAAATGTATGGGATATCTAAGTGTTCCAATTATAGTTAAACTGTAAATCCCAGGAACACCGTCCAATGGTGAGCTTAGAGTCCTAAAAGAACATTATTTTTTTATATATATATATATATATATATATATATATATTCCTGCTCTGTTGGGGCGATAGGGAGATGTGACACTTCTAGCAGGATTATTTTCAACAAATATATCAATACACCAATTAATAAATAATAAAGGCACTGTCCTGGATCCCTTCAGTCTATGTTGTGAAAGCTGCGTTTCTCCAGTAATTACAATTTGCCGTATACTAACAATACCCCCCAACTTCTGGTGTTTATTATTGATGTGGAATCAATCAATTAATTGATTATCTTGCATATCTGCCCCCGGCCAAATTAAAAAAGATGCGTGCACGCTCCTGAAGTAAATCACACCAGACACAGGTTTCGGGTTAATGAAAACTTGAGGAATGTTTATTCTGGGGGGACGGCATGCCCCTTATAAAGCAAAATTACATCATATGCATTGTCAGAGATAACATGGAATAATACATCAATAATTGGTTAGGTGTTAAGTGGTTCATTTATTGCTCTTCCTACCGGGTGTAATGTCACTGGTATCTTGGAGGTCTCCCCCAGACTCCAGCGCCATCTTGTTAGTGAGGGTGTTGTTAGTCGATGTCAAGAAGAAACTCCCTAGCGGCCATTTTAGGTAAACCACATATTAGGTTGAATAATGCTGATTGTGGTTATGCTGAGTAAATAGGCATTTTATTAACATGAATTGGGTTAATATTTTTGTCCACAACAATTATTCTACATTAAATCCCTCATGGGTGCTACCAAAATAGTGAGACACACATGCACACCTGCATACAAAAGCATACACTCACACACACGCCTCCCAGACACTCATACTCGGACACCAACATCACACACAAGATTGAATTAAATGACTGAGATTTATTTTCAGGGCTGGCTGTTGATCAGTTTGGGTGTTTAATCTCAGTTCATTTGAGCTACAATGTTACTGGGTTTTGAGAATCCTAAATTCTCAGGAACAATAATATATTAACACTATATCTTCCCTTTCTTATCCAGCTGAACAATGGGACTATTGAACCAAATGATCAATATAGGCCATAAGCTAGACTTTCCATTGCTTTCTGTTTTTATCCTTATGAATAGCCATTACTTCTTTAGAAGTTGACTAGTAGTTAGTAGCTCCTGTCGATGATTTAGACAGGGAGCTCAGAAAGGGACTGTTATCAGAGCAAGGTTTGCAGCACATCTAATACCCCTCTAGGTGCAACATCTCCGATTTCTCTCACTTTCTGCAGTTTTCCAGTATTCATGCGGCTGCATGAATATAGCAATGTAATGCTAACATTTACATAGCCACATTGCTGACAAGAGACATGCGTCAACTTCAGTCTTTCTAACATCTGTTTCTACTAGGCAAAAAAAAAAAAAAGTTTGAAGCGCTTCCAATTGTGCAACAAATTAGGAAAAAATTGATGAGCACCACTGTGGCGTTGGGTGGCTCAAGTTAGAAAAACGTAGTGTTCCTAAAAAATATATGGCGTTGACTGCCTTCAGGTGTATGTCTTTATCAGACCTTAATATAAAGCATAAAATTACATCTTTGGGTGTCAAGATGTTGGTATTGGGCCTTCCTGGGATTCTGTAGAGTCCATCTAAAGATAGTCCCTTTGCCTGTTTAGGTGGTAAGGTAGCGGAGAGCAGCCTCCATATGAATTGCGGTAGTTCCACCGAGTCAGTGGTGTCAGGTATCCCCTGCACCTTCAGGTTGAATTGACGTGCATTGTCCTCTAGCTGTCTGATTTTGGCACTGAGCTGCAGACACGTGTTGGTAACTTCCAGTAGTTTCGCTGCTGTTGAATCTTGTTTGATCCGTATATCGTGGATATCTTCCTCTGTGACTCTTATACGTCCTGTCAGCGTGCCCAAGTCCTCCCTCAGCACTGCTATCTCTGAGGCGAAGAAGGCTTTGAGGCTTGTCACCATTGAGTTATGATCAATTTTGGAAGCCCGTGGAGGTTCAGGTCTTGGTTGTGCCCTGCTCCTGCGGCAAGATAACTTCGCCATCTTGGGCCTACATGGCTGTGATAAAAACATGCTAACATCTCCATATGCCCTCAGGATTTTCGGGAGTGCTTTCCCATGGAATACTGGTGCCTTGTAAGCTGTTTGCAAGGGCCCAGGTGTGTGGAAAATTGGCCTTAAAGCGATATTCAGCAGGAGCTGAGGCGAAATGCACCTAGCTGGTTAGCTCTGCCCGCCTATTTGTATAATTCTAACATATCCTCTCTGAGGCTCCGTTTTTGTAAACTAAAGAGATTTAAATTTGTTAACATTTCTTAAATAAAATGCTCCATTCCTTTTATCAATTTTGTAGCCCACCTCTGCACTTTTTCTAGTGCCATAATATCCTTCTTTATAACAGGTGCCCAAAATTGCACTGCATATTCAAGGTGATTTTATAAAGTGGCAACATTTATATCTTTATCCTAAAAATGAATGTCCCTATTTATACATGACAATACCTTACTGGCCTTAGCCACTGCTGATTGACATTCCTTGAGGGACATCACTTACCACTTTTGTTCAGTTTGAACATTTACGATTAATGAGAACTCTCTGTACTCTATCTTTAAGCCAATGTTTTACCCAAGAACAAGAATTTTCATCTAGACCAATTTCTTGTAGTTTGAACACTAACCCAATGTGAGGAATTATCAAACTCCTTGGCAAAATCCAAGTAAACCGCATCCACTGCAACACCCTGATCTATACTTCTACTTACGTCTTCATAGAATACAATTAACTTAGTTTGACATGACCTATGTTTCATAAAATCATGCTGATTATTGCCAATGAATTTCTGAATAGTATCCCTTAATAATCCTTCAAAAATGTTCCCAACCACAGAAGTTAACCTCATAGGTCTATAATTTTCAGGCAAAGATTTTGAACCCTTTTTGAATACAGGATCCACATCTGCCTTCCTCTAATCCCATGGTACAATTCCTAAAAGAAAAGAATATTGAAATATTAAATACAGAGAGTCACTTATTTCCACACTTGACTCCTTAAGTACTTGTGGGTGAATACTGTCAGGTCCTGGAGCTTTGCTTACATTAACTTTTTTTTAGCTGCTGTAGCACCTTGTCTTGAGTCATCCAATCACAACTTTTCTGCAAGTATTTAGCAGCAATCATTTGCTTATCTTTTTCAATAGGATTCTTCAATATATAGTGAGAAAAAAGTTATTTAAAATGTCTGCATTTTACTTGTCTTGATTAACCAACAGTGTTTTCAGTGTAAACTAGTTATCTACCTTTTTTTTCTGTATTTTATGTCTATTAGTAGGACAAGAGGGATCCCTACTTTTTGGGTTAGCTGCTAGTATTTTTACTTCCTCTAGTTAGATAGTCTAAGCACTGATCCTTCCCTCCCATTTATGTAGTGTTTTTTTTCAGTGTAGCTACACTTTTATTAAAAAATTTTTTAATAGAATTAATATACTTAAAAACATTTGTGGGGGCAGAGCTAGACCTCTGCAACAAGTGGTCACACTAGCCTGCAGCTCCGGGTTTCTCAAGAAGAACAAAGCAAATTATACTAAGAACTCACCTCATTACCTGGACTAGGGGATCCCAAGGGGACGAAAATCAATAAAATCGAAGTGGACAAACCTACCTACGAGCTGACAATAGAAGACATATGGAAGCATGCGCATGGTGCTCCTGGGGCCAAGATGGCGACGCTATCAGGCAGCTGCTCTGACCTCTCGTGGAGTTCTCAGAAGAAGCAGAAAAGGAGTTCTTACCTGCTCTGGCTCCAGCGCTGAAGGCCCCACTGGGTCTGGATGCCTCCCTGGTGACAACCATGGTCCTAAAGGCCCTCCTTGTGGACCTGCACAGGAATATCTTAGCAGATGTTACAGTGGTCCGCAGTGATCTGCGGGGCCTAACGAGCCACATAGGAGCACTTGAAAGCACCTCTCAATCCAGCACACAGCAAATAGCCACACTCCAGCGGGAGGTGCAGGAATTAAGGCAGCAGACCCAGTCTTATGATCGCCGCTTTGATGCTCAAGAGGACACCTGATGGCGAAACAACCTCAAAGTCAGAGGGGTTTCGGAGGAGGTCTCAGAGGCTGAATTACCACACTGCGTAAGATGCTTGTTAACAGCCCTACTCACCCCGAGACAGGCCAAGGCCATTACCCTGGACGGAATCTTTCGGATCCTCAAACCTGCCAAGGTGCCGGTGGAGGTCCCCAGAGACCTAATCATCACCTTCCAAAATGGAAGAGCCAAAACGGCAGTTCTCACAGCCTTGAGGGAGAACTCGCCCTTTTAATTTGAGAATATGTCCCTAACGTTCTATGCTGATTTCTCAAGCAGCACATTGGCTTGGCGAAGATCAATGAAACCACTTACCTCCCTGCTCTGTCAGTATGGAATCCACTACTGATGGTGCTTGTCCAGTACACTACTTATTCAGAAGAACAACAACATGCACACCATAAAAGACCTTCAGGGTACAGCAGCATTACTTCAAGACTTGGGCCTACCCCCAGACTCACTAATCCAGCTGGAGAACCATACAGCGCCCCAAGCGGCTCATCACTGGGATCCGGCAAGGAGTGCCCTATTCATCACGCAAAGGGCAACCCTGGAAACTTACGATCCTGTTACCATCTGTATCGGAACTCACATGGCCCATAGGGTACTGTTTTAACTGTTTCCTAGTTCAATAGCCTAAGTTAATATACTTTTTGTTTACTTTATGTTGTGTTGTTACACCAATGACCTCCCTGATCATAAGGACTCCGGCCCTCCTAGTAGACCAGGAGCTGACCGTTCGCCTTAACTTCCACCCTAGCCGCCCCCCTTTTCCTCAGGCCCATCTAGTTCCTGTTATTGCCGCTACCTATCGGCAACACTAAGCCTAACATTACATGCCTAAATTTAACTTACCCAGTAACTGACTTACCTGCCAGGGCCATAAACTGCATACTGCCCACCATCCAGAGTTTGGGGTCCCTTTCAGGAGGGTATAGGCCGACTGATTAACTCTCCCTCATGCACAGGACACAGGGGCTATCCCCCAGGCACACTAATGATGCAACGACATATCATTTTATGTTTTATTCTTTTATCACGCTACATTCTGCCTTACCTTACAGTTGCTCCAATGACACTTGAAGCACCAATAGCATACCCACTAATTTAGCTAAGTGTCTTTACACCGCATACCTCGAATAATAGCTGAATGCCCAGACTGACCTAGGACGGCAAAAGTTGCTGACACTACAGTGCAATACTCTTGTCAAAATTTAAGCTTTTCCCAAAAACAAAATATTGTGTGGTTATCTCAAATCCATAATATTGTTCCACCATGTTGTTTATCCTGTGCTTGTCCATGCTGTCGTGGCAGAGCAAGCTCATTTGTTATACTATGCACAAAGAAAAATAAGGAATTTGTAAAAACAAAAAACACCACCACATTTTTGGGGTTGGCTTGGCAGTCTTTAGCTATCAATTTCTCATTTTCTAGTTTAGCCACTCTAATTGTATTTTTTTTCATGCATTATTTGCTTCCCTATATCTTATATAGGATGTTTCTAATTTGTCTGATTTAAATGCTCTTTTCTTTTATATTTATTACCCAATGGTACATACTGAGAAATGTACCTTTCGTATATTTGTCTGAAGAGAATCCATTTATCTTCAGTGGGTTTTTGTTACTACAATCAATGTTTCAAGGCTGTCCTTCTTTTGATACTGGCCTTTTTAAAATCATGCCTTTAGGATATCCCACGTGCTTTTGCTTTTCTGAGTATATTTCAAAAGCCACTATATTGCGATCACTGTTTTCCACTATTTCCCTAGTTGAGTGTTGATCAAAAGATCAACATTGTCCCTTTTCTCACTAACGTTCTCCTTACTTTAACTCTTCTACAATGTATATAGCTACATACCTGAACCCACCTCTTTTACCAACGACACTGCCTCCCTATTGGTTGGCCTTGCCACAGCCGATCTCACTCCAGACAATCCCAACAGCGTCCCTAACACTACAAAACGCGACGAACCTCTACTCTTTCCCAAGACTAAAGGACATTCACCCACTAGGCTTACAGCAGTCCATATTCAAAAGTAATAGCAGAACACTATGACCTCTACCACACCTTTCCCCCTTCCCAGTTCACCCGTGTTCACACCCATCACCTACCGTAAACTATAATGACCGTATGGTGCCCTGGGACCAGACTACCCCAAGAATTAACACTGGACAAGGCAAGCATATATACCTGCGCGCCGCTTGTCCGGATCCACAACCCGGAAACAAGCTAGGATTTCTAACCTAATAAGATCTAATATTACTCATATCAAACTGAGAGATGCATATGTCAGATTAAGACAATAATGCCTACTGTCTTGATACTGTCATTTCAAATATCGACCTGCTCTGAGATTTTAGGCTGTGCGGCCGGTCTATTTCGACAAATGCACAAACTGCTCCCCCTGGCTCATGGTAGAGATTGTTCCCCTGGTTCGTGGGAACCAAACTACCGAACAGCATTATCCTAGCTGTTTGGGAAAAGGAAGCAGGCATTTGTACAGTTTGACCGGTGTTCGGGAAGTCGAGTGTCCGATTTTAGTTCCACTATATGAACGTCGGCTAAACCGGGAGAGCACTTAATCAACTGATCTCTTTGAAGTTAATGAGCAAGGGGGGTTGTCGGTGTTTAGTAGTTACAGCTACCGAATGGAAAAAAGTTAAAAAAAACTAAATTTTCTTCACAATGTACATAAATATCTTTTTTTTTTTTTTTTTTTTAATCTTTAATTTTATCAAAATGTATCAAATTCAATAAATACAACGTTCAATAACATAAAATTACAAATACCCATACAAAATACTTTTAATGGTACTTTATACCAAATTTCTTATCTATTTTCTACTTCCCACAGTACACACCCATACAAGCTTCCGCGGAGACATGTGGCCACCAGACATGCGCATTCGTTTTTGTACTAAAACCTATGACCCCCATATTAATAAAAGGGAGGTTAAATCCTCCCACATGCCATCTAAACAAATTTAAATGAACTAGTGACTGGGCAGCTATTGCTATTGCTATTGCTGCCCAGTTGCTAGTGCAATAAGGGGGGACCTGACATAGGTCCCCCCATTCCTCTATGGTGGGGATCCTGAATAACTAAAATGGGGGGGACATAGTGCCCCCCCCCCCCGCACCTCCACCCGTGTCTTGTGGGTGGGGGATATTAATATAAACGGGGGGACCTAGTCCCCTCAGGCCCCCACCTATGACCGTTGGGTGAGGACCATAATTAAATAAATAATTTAGGCCAACCAATAATAGTTTAAGCCAACCAATAAGAGTGGACTGACAGGTAAGTCTCTACACTTACCTGTCACAGCACTCTGATTGGTTGGCTTGGAATTCAACCAATCCAAGTCATTTTACACAGCGTGGGAAAGTTGTTTAGAATTTTCCCATGCTGTGTAATTTGGCTCATAAGCCTCTGATTGGTTGGTTAAAAGGGGTTTGAAAGCAACCAATCAGTGTTATGAGTGAATTTACACAGCATGGGAAAATTCCAAACTACTTTCCCACGCTGTGTAAAATGACTCAGAGCATTCTTACTTACCTGTCATACAAAATAGAAAATAGTGAGATGACCAAAAGGAGAAATAAGTGCAGGCAAGCAACTACAAATGGGACACACTCCCTATATCCCTTTAAGAACAAGTGCAGCAAAAAACTGTATAAAAACAAAGTGCAAATACAGTGTAGGGCACCACTTTCACAAGCACAGTGGTGAATATAGTTACCAACTGGATGATGAGCTTGTAGAACTCACATGAAAATAAAAAAGCTTTAATAACAAAAGATAAAAAAACAAAATAAAAACGGAACACTCACAGATATCGTGGCACAATTAAACTGAATCAATATGTGCAAAAGTGTGTATGCCTCAAATAGGCTATTACCCTGGATATTTGCACTTTGTTGTTATACAGTTTTTTGCTGCACTTACCTGTCAGTCTCTTCATTTACCTGTCAGAGAACTCTGATTGGATCAGTGCGCTCTGAGTCTAATTGCAGGGCGTGGGAAGGTTTTATAAGCCTTTCGCCTCCCTGCGGAGCTCATTCTGCACCAAACCCTTGCTGAGTGAAGAAGGATTATTTTTTTTTTGCGTCAAGAATTTTTTTTGTGTGTGTTTTTTTTTGTGTTTTTCTTTTTTAACAGATGCGTGTATTATGGATTTTTATTTGGGCCTGAAGAAAAGGAATGAAGACATCTAATGGTAAGTATGAAATTAAATTTTACAGGGTTAGTTTATTGCCCCTCCCCCCACTATTATTAGGGTGAGGGGAGTAGGTAGGGTATTTTTATTGGAGGGGAGAGTGACTAGGGGATTTGGGATCCCTATTCACTTTAGTATTTGTGGTTCCCACCCGCCCCTCATGGGTGGGGACCTGGGGGGGACATTGGGTCCCCCCGTCCACTGATCATGAGTGGGGACCTGGGGGAAACATTAGGTCCTCCCCATTATTTATTTAATTAAGTTGTGTACTTTGTCACAGTCTCCTCTCAGGTCGCGTGGGGAATGCCCCTGGAAAATGTTACACTAAACCCTTGCACATGGGGATTCACATAAAAGGTTGTGTGTGTGGTCTCCATTAAATCAGTTCCAGTTTTACCCTCAACACAGAGCCTCGTCTTGTGCTAGTAGGGAACAGTTAGAAGAACTATTTCGCCACTCTTGGAATTATCACTTTTAAGATTATTGCAGCTCTACTCACACTGGTGGGAAAAGAACATCTCTGGCGGCAAAACCCCTCTTCCCATCGGGGTGTCTGCCACAGTATGCTTATCTGATCTTTAATGCCACTTCATAGTTTAAGTAGCCCTCACTGCCACCAAATATGTTGATAATCGCCTTTTCCTGATTCGCATCTCCAACAACCAATATGCCTGCCTTTATACATTTTAGAGAGTTTTTCTGGGACTAGATACTACCTATTTACTAGTTTGTAAAAATTTGAACAATGTTTAGACAGTGTGCCATTCTATTGACATTATTTATAGCCTTGATCCAATCCTCAACTGATATCTCTCTATTCAGGTCTTTTCCCCATACCACTTTGGCATTAAAACTGTCGTCTAATTTTATTTCTGTGATCATATCTATGCACCTAGATATCAGCCCTCTTGAATTTGGACTATTGAGAATAGTTCTCAGACTTTTATTCCCCTCTATTATATTATCCTGTTGATGTTTTCCAGGAAATGTTTGATTTGAAAATAATAATACAGAAAATGTAAGTTTTTGATGGTATAAAGCAAATATTTTTTGTTTGATGTTATAAAATAGTAGAACATGCTCTTTTTGATGTTCGAGCAGCTCCTGTAGTATAACCGAGACATGGCCACCTCTATCTTCCTTGTTGGACGCCTCTACAGTCCTTTCATTCCTGACCTTTAGGGATCGTGAAAGACGGGTCACTGTTGGCATAGTTTTCAGTTACTTCCCCGTGTTGCCTGTCTCTGGTGTCTGCAATATGAAGGGAGATGTAATTAGTTTAGCATCATATGGCATTGTCTACTTCTTACATATAAATAACAATGTACAGTTTCTAATGGTCACATTAACGCTGGGGAGAAATGAATCCAGTACTTCTTTAGTTGAACCCCTGCTGGGATGTGATTAATGGAGGATTAAGGAATCGTTTTTTAATAATAATAATAATAAGGATTTATTATTCTATATAATCCCTCCTCAGTTTGTAAATACTGATTCTATGTGCACTTACTAGCAATGTCAGGAATGGACAGCTCACTTCACCCCTCTCAAGATCTTCCCAACTAATGTCTTTGAAGAAGGGGTGCTCCCGAATGTTCCTTCCCATCACAACGCGTGCACAAGGGTCCTTATCCAGGAGCTAATAAGAGAGAGAGAGAGGATGCACAGAGTATAACACTTACTTTGTGATATTTCCGAACTGTAACATTTTAATGTACAATGTAATAATCTATAATGCAAACTAAAAGTTATCACCCCTGTTGAAGGAAGCCATTTTAACCTTCTATCAAACCTCAGATGAGGCTGTGTTTGTGTAAAGTTTGTTGTAAATTGTTACATTAGCAATAATCTAATTTATTTGACTGACCAGCAACTCTAATTCTTTATAAATATTTTTTTTCTTTTACTGAGGCAATTAATTGGCATCACATAGTAATTAAAATAGGGAGGATATATATCACTTTGATATATATCTAAACAGCCGATAAAAAGGTCATTCAGCAAGAACGATTACAATACTATACTATACTAGTAAATGTCTGCTTTAATCAGCCATCATTATTAAATATTAGTATTAACCCACTAAATATCAAGGTTTAAATAATTTCAGGCATTAGTTGCTAAACACCCCACCACTCCGTGCTGCTATCAAATTTAAGCAATAATGGGTGATAGGCATGAATAGGGAATTATGAATCTGCTCTGCACTGGAACATGACCAGTCATTCTCATGTTAAGAGTTGGTTCTGTAACCGGTTTAGTACATACTGCAATAAATAGAGCCAGTATCTATTACCACCGATATCCTATATCTTCTACAGTAACTTCTATCAGTCTTCTTTACAACCTTTATCATTATATGCAATTAATACATTAACCGGCACAATCTCTATTACCGGCTTACAGTGTATCTGCTCCTATCACAGCCTGTTCCTTACCTTGCTCAGGAGGTCTATAGTATCACTGCCCAGCCAGGTTGGGTAACCTGGGTCAGCGTTTAATACTTCATTTATAAAATGCGGCTTACTGATCTTGGTGTTAAATGGATTCTGCCCAGTTATCATGTAATGGAGAATGACTCCAAACGACCACCAGTCTGCTGACTGGCCGTACTCTTTGTAGCTTAGTACCTGGAAAAACACATAAGACATGTAATTTTATTACACATGGTATTAAATGGACACATCATTACTATATTTCTACTTCGACTGTGAGGTTTGGTATGGAGTTTTTGAGAACATTACTATCTTACAGCTTTTCATATAATCCCCATCATTTTATTCCAAAACTAGTCCAAACACATTCCTCTAAGTCCACCCACTGCTACTCGGATACCATGTTGCCAATTAGTTATTTGCAGATATACAGCTGTATCCCTTTTTTTGTTTTATCTATACTCTGATACTGCCCTCTTCTCCCCACTGCTACTTACCTCTCTACTGCTCATTAAACATATATGCTCTTATATCACTACCCTTAACAACTACCCCTACAGCTCACATAACCACACCCTCTAACTAACCTCTGGTGCCATGTACTTGACTGTGCCAGCTCGTCCATTGGTGGTTGTATCCATAAAAATATTCTCTTCGCAGAGGCCAAAATCTGCTATTTTGACATAGCCCTTGGCATCAAAGAGAATATTGGCTGGCTTCAGATCCCTAGATAATAAAGACAGATATAAATGTGAGATAAAGGTGAGAGCAGAGATATAAACACATTATTTCTCATTAGACTACGATGGTGCTTTCTAAATAAACCAACACTAATACTAACCTATGAAGTATCCCGCGGGCATGGAGATATTGGATCCCACAGACAAGGTTTGCTGAAATGAACCTGGAAAAAAGAATAGAAAGAACATCAAGCAATCTGCCCAAATCATTAATATAAAAATAACAACGTATAACAGGGCAGAACACTTAAATTTATTGGTAAAATGTATTTCTCTTTATAGTGCACCTAACAGGGTAACTGTGACACGTCAGCACTATGCAGTTGTCAAGGTCAATTACACTAACACGCAAACTAAGGAGCTCTATACTTATACAAAAACCAAGACTAGTGATGTCCCGAACGGTTCGCCACGAACGGTTCGCCGCGGACTCATCATTGAGTAAACTTTGACCCTGTACCTCACAGTCAGCAGACACATTTCAGCCAATCAGCAGCAGACCCTCCCTCCCAGGTACAGGGTCAAAGTTTACTCAATGATGAGTCTGTGGCGAACCGTTCGGGACATCACTAACCAAGACGTATTCCCGTGCCTTAGAGTGGCTGGTCTTAACGTATATAATGTGCAGAAAGAGGTATAGAATAGACAGACCGGCCAAGTTCTGGATTGGAGACGAAAGGATGAATGTAGAACAAAGAAAAGGGTCAAGGATACCAGAAAACAAAGTGGAAGTAAGATACCAGAAAAGTCTAAGCTAAAGAAACGCACTCTCGGACTACAAAGAAAGTGATGTCAGTGGGAGGTATAAATAGGCCTAAGTGTGTGTTGATAGGCTAGGGAACCAATTAAGGTAATTAGTGAGCAGTTATAATAGGAGTGCTTTCCCTTTAAGGGGCCAAAGACAGTGCCGTTAATTGCGTGGACGTGTGACCACCCATCGGCTGCCGAACTTTAGGACACCGCGGGAGAGGGGAGACACAGTCTGCATGGACGGAGGGACCGGAGTTGCGCAGGACGAGAAACGTATGACAGCAAGTACGATACAAGTATCTATTTATCATACCTAACAATCTGCTACAAATATATACAAAACATTTTCATTTTAAATTAAATGGGACCTGTCCATGGGAGATAAGACTTTACTTCAATACCATTAATATTAAAACCATCAGTTTTATTAATTGAAAACATGATCCTTATAATGGTTTTACTCAATAAGTACCCATATGGTGGACTGTCTCTTGATATGTTACCCATTAAACCCTTCTCAGTTCTTTGTTATAAAGCACAATCTATATATGAATTGATTCAGAAGATCCATGGTAATAAAAATTGAAATACACCCTGAAGTCGGCTTAGGGCTACGGCAGGTCAGCTAACTCATATCTGCTCCCGATCTGCCATCAGTTCATACAGAACACCTCCCGCTCAGAGTTCCAAGTTTCTTGTATTGCCCATTGTCTGGCTGACATTGAAAGGTACATTTCTGTATCGTGTGTTAAACTCACTACTTCTTTCCTCTACCTGTTAGTGCTATTAATGACTCACCTTGCTTCCTCCATGGACAGATGTTCTTTCCCAGTCATATAGGATTGGAGACTGTCCCCTGGTATGTACTCCATGACCAGGCAGGTGTACTCCTGTTTCACAAGAGAGACAGCAAATTTCCGGTTAATATAAACTGCATTAATATGAACAGAACACAATCAGCCATATAGAAATATCTAGAAATAAGGAAACATTATGGGCACGGAGTTTCATACCGGGGTCTGGAAGGCAGTGAGTCCCTGACACAGGAACGGACTGCCGCACGCCATTTGCAGTATTCGATTCTCCTTCTGAATGGTGTTTTCCTCAACTTTAGCTTTCTTTATTACTTTAATGGCAACAACCTGACTTGTATCCATGGTGGAAGCAAGCACAACCTGAGCATCACATAGAGAGAGGAGAGAGCCTCGTATCAAACACAATGTCGCAAAAGAAGGTGCGAATTTCAGCTACTTTTTAAAACAGTGCGGACATAATACAGATATCACTTTGTAACATAGCTTCAACACCACCTGAGGGATGTATTTACAGGAGTTGGGGGCCTTCCTAATAGCTCTGTTTAACGGACGTGATATTTATACAGAGCTCGGAAACCTACCTGGGAATCCTATATAAGGGATATTTATACAGAGCTCGGAAACCTACCTGGGAATCCTATATAAGGGATATTTATACAGAGCTCGGAAACCTACCTGAGAATCCTATATAAGGGATATTTATACAGAGCTCGGCAACCTACCTGAGAATCCTATATAAGGGATATTTATACAGAGCTTGGAAACCTACCTCAGAATCCTATATAAGGGATATTTATACAGAGCTCGGAAACCTACCTGAGAATCCTATATAAGGGATATTTATACAGAGCTTGGAAACCTACCTGGGAATCCTATATAAGGGATATTTATACAGAGCTCGGAAACCTACCTGAGAATCCTATATAAGGGATATTTATACAGAGCTTGGAAACCTACTTGAGAATCCTATATAAGGGATATTTATACAGAGCTCGGAAACCTACCTGAGAATCCTATATAAGGGATATTTATACAGAGCTTGGAAAATTTGAAATGTTTTTACTAATTCGAGACCTATGTCTGTTGTTCTGTTGTGAATGATGAAAGTTTATAGAAGAACCGAAAGATTTATTAGAACTGTTAACATAAGAAGCCATGTTAAACACAAAATAGAATGTCCTAGGTATTTTATTTGGAGTCTACTTTGTACGTCTTACTATACTTTCCACATTCATGGATCATACACGTGCCCAAGGTTAATAACAAATTAATTCCCAATAAATTGTTATAGGAATACAATAATAATAATGAGAAGTTATGTGAGTTCTCCACTAGATCAATAGATGTATTAAGATGTATAGATTGTTAGTAGACTCACCTTTCCGAAGCTCCCCTGTCCCAGCACTTTATGGACTAG
>OW240924.1:18012074-18069350 GCA_933207985.1 Pelobates cultripes
CAGAATCTCCTGGAATCAACCCTCCAAACTTGATATCTTGTTTGATACCAAATACTGTTTGAGAATATCGTACCCCTTGTGACATTTTATCACGCTCCGCTAGAATTTGAGCATGGCCCTCTACGCCTTCTGTTCCTGTATGCATAACTTGTCATAATTACTTGTTCGTTAGTCATTAGTTGTATGTATTGGGGCTGATGTATGCTATAGTTATTGCTGGCGCCCAGGAGTAGTGGGAGTTTTAGCACAGGGCTGCTTCTTTTTTTATATGTAGTCAGTGTATGAGAAATCTTTGAGGTTTGCCTTAACGTGGCAAATGAGCTTACAATTTAATGGCCATTGGAGTGATACTAAACCTCCAGTTATTTAAATATGCAAAGGGATCTGGGATGGTGTGCAAGTAACTTTTTCCTTTGGTTTTTATTGTCTGTATGGGGGCTGATGTGTACGTCAGTCATTGCTGCAGCCCAGGAGTAGTGGGAGTTTGAATGCAGAGATTAATGTTGTATGTTAGTATGTAGCATACTCACCCAAGGTAAATTTTGCCTAGTGGACATTTTATATAGAAAATTATAGATATATATATACAAACACATTTTACTTATTCTATGTTTATATTTTTATTTACATTTCCTAAAACACCTACTTAGAATTCTATTTAGTACGAAAGGTAGGATAAGCGCTAAGGAAACAATTCATATAAACAGTAAATTAAGCTGAAATCACTGAAAGTAAGGGATAGCCCCAAACTTTACTGAAAAGAAGAAAAACAACAACAACAAAAAAAACGTATTTTGTGTTTTGTGTTAGAATTATATCTGTGTGTATTTCAGAGATTTGAGTGGCAGTTGGTAATGATCTCTAAATCTCAGACATACGGCGTCTCGTTAAATGCGTTAACCACTTGTATACCAAGCTAAATGCTGAGAGAATCACTAGCTACATGTCTGCATTGTAGATTAGAATGTTTAATTGCAGCCAATAGGAGACGTGTATGGGCTCCCATTATGGATCCCAGCTTGGACAAGGGACACACGGTACCTGATGTGTAGTGAATACATAGCTACAAGAATACCTGAGGGGGGGGGTCTTTGATTACTGACCGTGTTCATTACTTAGAGAAACTCTACCAGCAGATAAAATCTAATTTACTTCTCTGGAACCTGTAGGTGATTGTACTTCCACCTGAATATAGAGCTTGCACCAGGAGTTGGAGTATACATAAGACTGGTAGAAACTGCTTCCAGCCTCCATCCTACTCCCCACAAATACAAAAAATACAATTATCGCATAGCAAAATAAAAAAGATATTTAAAAAAAAAAGGAAAAAATTTATATTTGTAATTGTATTAAATTAGTTTCCCAGAAGCAACCTGCATATTCTTCTACATGGCATACCTTAAAAGTGTTCCTATTTAGGAGGGGGTGTCCATATTTTGGGCACAAATCCCTCAGTCCCTCTTTGTTAGGAGCTCCATATTATTGGTGTGTCTGAGTGTATAACAGCGCTCCACGGCAATAATACTCCCAGTAATGTGTCTGAGTGTATAACAGAGCTCCACAGCAATAATACTCCCAGTAATGTGTCTGAGTGTATAACAGAGCTCCACTGCAATAATACTCCCAGTAATGTGTCTGAGTGTATAACAGAGCTCCACAGCAATAATACTCCCAGTAATGTGTCTGAGTGTATAACAGAGCTCCACAGCAATAATACTCCCAGTAATGTGTCTGAGTGTATAACAGAGCTCCACAGCAATAATACTCCCAGTAATGTGTCTGAGTGTATAACAGAGCTCCACAGCAATAATACTCCCAGTAATGTGTCTGAGTGTATAACAGAGCTCCACAGCAATAATACTCCCAGTAATGTGTCTGAGTGTATAACAGAGCTCCACAGCAATAATACTCCCAGTAATGTGTCTGAGTGTATAACAGAGCTCCACAGCAATAATACTCCCAGTAATGTGTCTGAGTGTATAACAGAGCTCCACAGCAATAATACTCCCAGTAATGTGTTGTCTGAGTGTATAACAGAGCTCCACAGCAATAATACTCCCAGTAATGTGTTGTCTGAGTGTATAACAGAGCTCCACAGCAATAATACTCCCAGTAATGTGTTGTCTGAGTGTATAACAGAGCTCCACAGCAATAATACTCCCAGTAATGTGTCTGAGTGTATAACAGAGCTCCACAGCAATAATACTCCCAGTAATGTGTCTGAGTGTATAACAGAGCTCCCAGCAATAATACTCCCAGTAATGTGTCTGAGTGTATAACAGAGCTCCACAGCAATAATACTCCCAGTAATGTGTCTGAGTGTATAACAGAGCTCCACAGCAATAATACTCCCAGTAATCTGTCTGAGTGTATAACAGCGCTCCACAGCAATAATACTCCCAGTAATGTGTCTGAGTGTATAACAGCTCCACAGCAATAATACTCCCGGTAATGTGTCTGAGTGTATAACAGAGCTCCACAGCAATAATACTCCCAGTAATGTGTCTGAGTGTATAACAGAGCTCCACAGCAATAATACTCCCAGTAATGTGTCTGAGTGTATAACAGAGCTCCACAGCAATAATACTCCCAGTAATGTGTCTGAGTGTATAACAGCTCCACAGCAATAACACTCCCAGTAATGTGTCTGAGTGTATAACAGAGCTCCACATCAATAATACTCCCAGTAATGTGTCTGAGTGTATAACAGAGCTCCACAGCAATAATACTCCCAGTAATGTGTCTGAGTGTATAACAGAGCTCCACAGCAATAATACTCCCAGTAATGTGTCTGAGTGTATAACAGAGCTCCACAGCAATAATACTCCCAGTAATGTGTCTGAGTGTATAACATAGCTCCACAGCAATAATACTCCCAGTAATGTGTCTGAGTGTATAACAGAGCCCCAAAGTAATAATACTCCCAGTGATGTGTGTGAGTGTATAACAGAGCTCCACAGCAATAATACTCCCAGTGATGTGTCCGAGTGTATAACAGAGCCCCACAGCAATAATACTCCCAGTGATGTGTCCGAGTGTATAACAGAGCTCCACAGCAATAATACTCCCAGTGATGTGTCCGAGTGTATAACAGAGCTCCACAGCAATAATACTCCCAGTAATGTGTCCGAGTGTATAACAGAGCTCCACAGCAATAATACTCCCAGTAATGTGTCCGAGTGTATAACAGAGCTCCACAGAAATAATACTCCCAGTAATGTGTCTTAATGTGTCTTTAACCACTTCCTGAAGCTAAGGCGTGCTATGAGGGCTTTAAAGTGCTAATGGACTCCCAGAGTAACTTATCTATACCTATCCATATCTGTCTCTTCCTAAAGAGCCACACTCCATTCTCACCTCCAGCTCTGCTACTTTTCCACCTTGTGTGGTGGCTGTCACCCTTGCTGCCCTGTTGTGTATTTGTACCCCACCTCCTCTAGAGACTGTAAGCTCGTTTGAGCATTGCCCTCAATTACCTATTGTTCCTGTGTCACTGTGTAATTGTCTCATTTATTGTAAATTTCCCTCCCTTTCATAATACTGTAAAGCACTGTGGAATTAGTTGGCGTAATATAAATACCAATAATAATAATTAATAAAGCTGTTAGGGCTGCATAGCACGCATAGGACCTTCTCCAGACAGGATACTTACCCTGCTAGCCGCATCAGATTGGGGGGACTGCCTGACAACGCAGCCAGTCCCTCTACAGCCAATCCCGCCAACTACAGTCATGTGATTTCAACGACACCGCAATCACATGACTTGGATCAGCATGATTGATAGATGGCCTGCAGGGTGACTGTCTGGGTTGTCAGGAATTATAATTAATAAAAACACATTGTGTTAAAAAAATACATAAATACATTTAGAATTAAATTTACAATCCCTATATTTGTCCCTGTAACTTTCCGAAACCCCATAAAATCTGTACATAAAACCCACACCCACACTCACACCCCTACATTTAAAGAGTCCATCTTTGTCCATTTGCAATGTTGGGAGGAATGGAATGGTAAATCCAGCCTGGGTCTACCTCCTCCACCCAGTAGGAAATCTCCATATTCCTTAATTGTTCTTCAGGATACTGTGTGCACATCATTAGTATTATTCTGTTATTTTCCTGCTTCCACTGGTAGGTTTCCAAGTACTTACTACCCGCTATTAGCCTTTTCTACTTCCACTGTAATACTGTTCCATGCATCTACTACTATTTCACAGCTCTTTACTGCCTCTACTGGACGGCTATTCTGTGCAACTACTATCTTTTCTATATCACTAACATGTATTCCTGACACTATAATGTTTAACTATTTCGGTCTTGGCCAAGGTCGTCTTTCTGCATTGGCAAGCTAGGCAGTTGCCCATGAGCCCCACAAGCATTGGGCCCCACCCTGATGACTAGGCACCAAGGCCGAGAGGGGAGATCCTTTAATCTACCTTTCCGGCCCATGCAGAGCTGATCTTACTCTGTGACTTCTTGGGCCAGTAGGGAGATCAAATTCTCCTCACCGGTCCAACGGCACTTCGTTAGGGGAGAGGGAGGGAAGGAGTTGGGAGGCAGATTGTTCCTCTGGCATGCAGGCAGGTCGGAGTATTACTGTGCGTTACCATGGCAACACCCCAAAACAGCATTCATCTCTGGGGAGAAGGAAAGGCACAACTCACCACCAGACCACCAAGCCATGCAGTGTCCAACCCTCCCTTGCGAAAGGTTAAAAAAAGGGTGGAGGGGACATAAATGTTTATTATGTTTTAAATAAAAATAATATAAAAGATCCATGTGCTCCCTTATCCCTATGCACACCTCACACACACACTGCACTACTCACACTCCGCACAACATCCATCACACAGACACTGCAGTCTGTATGTATTCAGCAGTCTGTATGTGTATGCATTAGTCTGCGTGTGTGCGTATTCAGCAGTCTGTGTATGTATTCAACAGTCTGTGTCTATTCAGCAGTTTTTGTGTGTGTATCCAGCAGTCTGCACATGTATTTAGCATTCTCTGTTCGTATTACGCAATATGTGTGTATTCAGCAGTCTGTGTGCGTGTGGATTAAGCAGAGTGTGTGTGTGTGTATTCACAGTTGGTGCCTCTATGTATGTGTCTGTATGATGGTATGCCTCTGTATGCATGTATGTCTCTGCCTGTATGTCTGTGTGTGTGTGTCTGTATGTCTCTGACTGTATGTCTCTGTGTGAGTGTGTCTGTATGTCTCTGACTGTATGTCTCTGTGTCTATATGTCTCTGTATGATTATGTCTGTGATTGTATGACAGTGTACATGTATGACTTTGATTGTGTGCCTTTTATGTCTGTGTGCCTGTGGCTTGGAAGAAAATACACACAAAGGTGGAGGGGAGGGACACACAAACAGACTGAGGGGGAAAAGAGCCACACAGAGGGACTGTGGTGGAGAAGGAGACAAAGAAAGGGGCTGGGGTAAGAAAGAGACCCAGATAGGGCCTGGGGTAAGAAAGCGACCCAGAAAGGGGCTGGGGTAAGAAAGCGACCCAGAAAGGGGCTGGGGTAAGAAAGAGACCCAGATAGGGGCTGGGGTAAGAAAGAGACCCAGAAAGGGGCTGGCGGAGGGGCTGGGGTAAGAAAGAGACCCAGATAGGGGCTGGGGTAAGAAAGAGACCCAGAAAGGGGCTGGGGTAAGAAAGAGACCCAGAAAGGGGCTGGGGTAAGAAAGAGACCCAGAAAGGGGCTGGGGTAAGAAAGAGACATAGAAAGGGGCTGGGGTAAGAAGGAGACACAGAAAGGGGCTGGGGTAAGAAAGAGACCCAGAAAGGGGCTGGGGTAAGAAAGAGACCCAGAAAGGGGCTGGGGTAAGAAAGAGACCCAGATAGGGGCTGGGTTAAGAAAGAGACCCAGAAAGGGGCTGGGGTAAGAAAGAGACCCAGATAGGGGCTGGGGTAAGAAAGAGACCCAGAAAGGGGCTGGGGTAAGAAAGAGACCCAGAAAGGGGCTGGAGGGAAGAGACACACAAAGGATGTGGTGGGAAGTAAGATATATACAAAGGGGGAATAAAATACACTAGAGCACATTAGGGGTAAGAAATTCAAAGGGGGGGAGGGGTGTTACAACAAGACACACAGGTGAAGATGCATTTTTTTTTAAGGGGGAGGTGTGGGGGGGCGGCAAAATGCATCTTCGCCTGAGTAGCTAAAAGTTCCTGCACACACACATTCACTAACAAACACACACACACTCACTGATTTGACATACACTCACTGATACTTACACACTCACACATAAATTCTCTCACACACACTCACCAATGAATTTTGTGTTTCGACCTTTTGGATAGCTGGTTTGCGCCCTCAATCTTCATGCTGTTCCCTTGCGCTCTGTATAGTGATGCTAGTGCCAGAATCAGGTCATATCCCGGCATCACCGCAAAGCAAACAAGGGAGCAGTGAGGAAGAGCAGGCACATCAGTGCTCCCTCGCTGCCTCCCCCATTCTCCTTCCTAGACACTGTATATCGGCAGAGTAGGCACGTGTTGTCCAGTTAAGCAGGTGCCTGCTTTAGCTTAGTGCCTAATTGCCCACCTCCAGGATGGGGGGTGCTAAGGTGGTTAAACGCCCTGCTCCTGGGCCCCTGTGACAGGCAGAATGCAGAGGGCCTGGTCGCACCACTGTGGTTCCACTGCTGCTATAGCATTAGAGATACAAATATGTATTCCCAACACTATAGTTTAACTATATGTAAGTGTTGGTGTCCACCACCCCCTGCTAGGGTTTAACAGGTGGATTTTACTTAGCGACTAGAGGTATGTTTAACACTGCAACATACACATTGCAGTCTCTACAAATCTATGTCTTACCTTGCAAGGTTAAAAGGACTACTGCACCCAGACCACTTAATTGAGATAAAGTGGCATGGATGGCTTTAGTATTCCTTTATCTAATACATAGTGCTTCTGACTGAAGAGGATTTAGAGTTGGCCACACCACAAAACAATAATACAACTACTAAAACAATAATAAAAACGATGACTGTTTTCCTTTAAGGTAGAGATACGTATACCGCCACATAAGTCAAGTGCCATATTGCCCCCATTACAATTTTGTTTTTATGCTGAAGTGATCCCGAAGAAGATGAAAAATAACCACAAAACATCTTCTCAAGACAGTAGATTATGTTTGCAGTTATGGAAACCCAACAGAGTTGATGACCATCCAAATTTAATATTTGGCCCCGAAAATCATTTTACTTCAGTTCACGAAAATAATGGTTTTATGAAAATACAACAAACGGCGGGTGGAAAGTCCAGATTAACTCAGTCCTGTGAAGCTGGAACATTGTCTAGTCCTCGTTAATCCCGCCCCCCATCATTTTATGTGGTGGTGGAACTGTATAATGGATTTCTCCTGTTCTGTTGTTTCTATAGACCCTCGCCGGATCTTCCTAATCTCATTGATGGCATCGACCCCAGTAATCTTCCTAGTTTTAACCAGATAGCACGCCAGCATAGTGCCAGTCCTTCCGAACCCATGCATGCAATGGACAGCGACTCCCTGGAAAAGAAAAGAAGGGATTAACATTTCATTGTGTATTTCAAACATATTGTAGTCAGACAGCTTTATCCTACAAGTCCCATAGTCGTGTTTGTTTTGTTCTTTGGTTTGGCGTTAACTTTAGTTTTTAGGGTAATTTTTTTATGTGTGTAAAGTCTGAATGTAAGAAAAGATATGTGGATGAGACACATGGAGCGGCTGGAGCGTAGAATGAGACACATGGAGAAGTAGGGGGTATGACATATAGAGGAGCTGAGCGGGGGTAGAATGAGACACATGGCGGGGCTGGGGGGAACACATGGCGAGGTGGGGGGAAGAGAATAGAGACACATAGGGAGCTGGGGAGGAAGGAATGAGACACATGGCGGGGCTGGGGAGAATAGAAGACACATGGAGGGGGCGGCTGGGGAAGGAGTATGAGACACAGGAGGGGCTGGGGGAGGAGAATGGGAACACATGGAGAGGTTTTGGGAGGAGGTAAGAACACATGGAGGGAGCTGGGGAGGAGAATAGAGACACATGGAGAGGCTGGGGGAGGAGGAGTAGAGACATGGAGGGCTGGGGGAGAGAATAGAGACACATGGCGGGGGCACAGGGGAGGAGAATGCAAGACACATGGAGGGCTGGGGGAGAGGAATAGAGACACATGGAGGGGCTGGGAGAAGATAGAGACACATGGCGGGGGCTGGGGAAGGAGAGGCCAGGGAGCCACATGGAGGCTGGGGAGAGAATGAGACACATGGCGGGGGCTGGGGAGGAGAATGAAGACACATGGCGGGAGGCAGGGGGAGGAGAATGAGACACATGGAGGGGCTGGGAAGGAGTATGAGACACAGGAGGGCTGGGGGGGGAGGAGAATGAGACACATGGAGGGGCTAGGGGAAGGAGTATGAGACACAAGGAGGGGCTAGGGGAAGGAGTATGAGACACAAGGAGGGGCTGGGGGAAGGAGAAAGAGACACAAGGAGGGGCTAGGGGAAGGAGTATGAGACACAAGGAGGGGCTAGGGGAAGGAGTATGAGACATATGGAGGGGTTGGTGGGAAGAGAATGAGACACATGGAGGGGCTGGGAGGAGAAGAATGAGACACATGGAGGGGCTAGGGGTGGAATGAGACACATGGAGGGGCTAGTGGAAGAAGAATGAGACATATGCAGGGGTTGGGGGGAGAATGAGACACGTGGAGGGGCTGGTGGAAGGTGAGACACATAGAGGAGTGGGGGGGGGGAAATGAGACAAATGGAGAAGTGGAGGTGGGGATGAGACACATGGAGGAGCTGGGTGGTAGAGTTTTTCCACAACTTACAATTTATGGTAATTTTTTATTTTTTACTCTCGTTCTACAACTTGTTTTCCTGGCACTGTAGAATCCCCCCCTCCCGCATGGCTGAAGGGGTTAAAATCCCTTCAGCCACTTACCTGAAGCCAGTGCCGTTGTATCTCGGCGCTGGGTAAGGCTCCGTCTACGCTCCTCGCCCGCCGTCGTCAGCTGGTAGGGGAGACCTAATGCACATGCGCGGCAATGGCCGCGCTCGCATTACTATTTCCCCATAGGAAAGCATTTTTAATGCTTTCCTATAGGAAAAAACTGACGCTGGAGGTTCTCATACAGAGTGTGAGGACGTCCAGCGTCAGATAACGGACCAAAGGTTTGGATTCCGGAAGTCCCTCTAGTGGCTGTCTGGTAGACAGCCACTAGAGGATGAGTTTACCCTCAGGTAATTATTGCTGTTTCTCAGAAACTGCAATAGTTACCACTGTAGGGTTAAGGGACATGGGACATTGCACCCAGACCACCTCAATAAGCTGAAGTGGTCAGCTGCCTACAGTGTCCCTTTAACTTAGCCCTTTGTTTTCTTTTAAGAACTTTCTTTTATTGAAAGTGTTTAATATGTTACACAAATAAGTGATTTTTGTTCAAACACATTTCACAAGTGCATTGATTACATGGCCTGATACAAGTGTAATCCAATGTACATGCACCAGAACAGTTAGGCCTAGATTGACCATGGTACCTCTTTCTTAGCGTTTGCATCTTCTACGATTTTGAGGAAGCTCTTGATCTGGTCCAAACTCGGTGGGCAGAAGTCCACGATGCGAATACGATGCAGAGTGATGCCAGGACAAGTGTCATGATACGGCGGTTTGTGCTCTGTCAGTGTTATCAGGTGCCGTATACCATTCTGGTATAAATACTCGTAGTGGGCAGGGAGTCGAGGCATAGCCATGCCAGCCAACAGCCCAGGTTCCACCCAGGAGAAGTTGTGGGGAGGTGTAGGGGGCATCCTACACGTCACTCTGCTGAAAAAGAATGTCAGATGACCAAGGAGACCGAGCAGTGCTATTCCAGACGTACTATGTGGTCTGTTTTACTGTCAGAGAAATATATTATGTAGCATAAAAACAGTTAAAGTATAAAACGTTTCTAAGGTGGCTAATTTAAAATCTTGCTAATAATAAGTATTTTTTATAAAATGAACAATTTTTGGAGCGCTAACTTTGAAACACAAATGTTGCTCTTAAATTGGGCAATAAAAAAGTACTTTGTAGCTTAAAATTTGATGTCTGCAATCCCACTGCACAGAGAACAAGACAAACCACTGAAATAATCACAAGTGGAAATATCAACAATATAAGAAAAAGACCCAGCACTTAAAGGAACACAACAGTGATAGAAATAAAAAATGATATGCCCAACGCTATAGTGCCCTAGTGACCATTTAGGTGACCAGATCCCTACTGCCAGGGTTAGAAAGTTGCCTTTACTTACCTTTTCTCCCTCGCAGCGTTGGTCTCTGGCACACCGTTCCGCCTTCTTGTCTGAGATCATCGAGATTGATCCAATAGGAAAGCATTGGTAGGCTAATGCACATGGGACCATTTGATTGAAATAGATAAGCTTTACTCCACTATTTCAGGTGCCTCTAGTGGCTGTATGGCACTATAACAGCCAATAGACACAGGTTACTCCTACAATGGAAACATTGCTGTTCCTTCAGAGGGATGATGTGGTCTGGGACCCTAAAGTGTTCCTTTAACAGGTTCAAAAAAAGAAATATATCTAATTATACATATATCCTCTTTATTACAGAATCACAGAGAATTATGAAGTCCCGACATCTATTGCGGATGAAACAAGCCAGTGTTGCGACATTTTCAGTAGATTTTTTTTTTTTTTTTTATAATTCTTTATTTTTGGTCGTGCATAAGGTTAACAGGCGGAGTTGCACAGCCACAATAGCTGGTGCGCTCCAGTTCAAATACACGTTTAAGCCCATGGCAGTAATAACATTGCACTTTTTAAAGTAGTTATATAAACAGGATAATAACTTACACTTATAGAGACAAGTAAAAGTAGTATTTTGTTTCACAGATATGTGTCCCTTAGTAGTCACATTAAGATTAAGTATTAAGAATAAATGGACGGGGTGGGGGGGGGAATAAATGGACGGGGTGGGGGGAATAAATGGACGGAGTGGGGGAAATAAATGGACAGGGAGGGGAGGGGGGGAATAAATGGACAGGAGGGGAGGGGAACAAATGGACAGTGAGGGGGAATACATGGACAGGGGGGGGAAATACATGGACAGGAGGGGGAATAAATGACAGGAGGGGAAATAAATGGACAGGAGGGGGGGAATAAAATGGACAGGCAGGGTGGGGGAATAAATGGACAGCAGGGGGGGAATAAAGGGACAGGCAGGGGGGGAATAAAATGGAGAGGGGGGGAAATAAAATGGACAGGGTGGGGAATAAATGGACAGGGAGGTGGGGGAATAAATGGACAGGGTGGGGGGAATAAATGGACAGGCAGGGTGGGGAAATAAATGGACAGGCAGGGTGGGGGGAATAAATTGACAAGGTGGGAGGGAAGAAATTGACAGGGAGGGGAAATGACGGGGTTAGGAGGGGGAATGAGAGTGGGGAGGGGAGAAGAGAGTTACAACGGGGGAGACGAGAGTGACAAGGGAGGGGGGAGAAGAGAGGGACACGCAGGGGAGAAGAGAGTGACAAGGGAGGGGGGAGAAGAGAGGGACAAGAGGGGGGAGAAGAGAGGGACAAGGGGGGGAGAAGAGAGAGACAAGGGGGGGAGAGAAGAGAGTGACGAGGGAGGGAGAGGGGGAGAAGAGAGGGACAAGGGAGGGGGGAGAGATTGACAGCCATCACACACACACAATGCACCCCTTGCACACAGAAAAACACATAATGCATTACACACACACACACACACACACACACAAGCAATTCAACCCTTACACACAATGCATCCCTTACACACACAGAAACACACAATGCATTCCTTACACACACTCAATGCACCCCTTACAGATGCACACACTGCATCCCGTACATACATAGAAACACACATTGCAGCCCTTACGCATACAAACACAGATTCACACAATGCATTCCTTACACACATATCAGGACATCCCCTACTCCTGTGAACAAACTAATTGGTGGAACATGAAGGTGGACCCTGGGGCCCAGACCTTGAGCTGTGTAAAGGGCCCCCAAAAAATGGAGCTGCTTCCCGTTCTCCCAGAACACAAACAGCCTCCAGAGAGCCTGTTCTACACCAGACGAGTGGAGCCAGACTGCAGCTAGAGCCCATCACTATCCTCATCTGATTGTAAGTAGGCAATCTAGTATATTATTCGTGGCACTAATCTCTAATTTACCTCACATTAAAGGGACACTTTAGTCCCCAGAACCACTGCAGCTTAATGTAGTGGTTCTGCTGTCTATAGCCTGTCCCTGCAGGCCTTTTAATGTAAACACGGCGGCACTGCAGCACTTGCGTTAGTTAACATGGGGCATTGTGATGTCATATGGGGGGGGGGGTGGCAAACTTTACTTTTGCCTAGGGCGGCAAAAATCCTTGCACCTGCCCTGATTGGGTTATACAGTGTTATGCGTTTAGTACAGTATGTCTGATCAGAGCTGCGATTTTAATTGTGCCGCGCTATTGAAGGTACTCCTGTGAGGTGGTCCGAGGGGACACATTAGGGCTATGTTAGCTGTGCCGCTTAAATGCTTCGCTGGGAATGGAAGTGGGCCCGCCGGGGTAGACTAAATTCAAGCTGTCCGGGGCAGACATAAATCCCCCTGTTTGTGTGGTAGGGACCCTTAAGGTCATGGTTAATGCGTGATTGGGGGTTGAAGGGCCGCCAAGCTTAAGGTAGTAGGGTAAAGTTGTGGTGTTATCTATTTTGCGTATGGCCGATTCCCAGGTGATATCCTAAGAAGCTACTCTCGTCTGCTAGGTGGGATTTCCCTGTACTTTTCTGGGTAACAATGTTACATGGGAATTCTTGCTTAGGGGTACTTGCTAAGGAGGCGAGTATTTGTGTGTTAGCCATCGCGTAATATACCACACATGGAGCTCAGTATAGAGTCTCATTTTAAGGAAACAAAGGCTACAAAATAAAAAAATTAAAAAACGGAGAAAAATAACAGTTATGTGCCTTATAAGTGTGAAGTATTAGTAGATTAATTATTAAACAGACAGTGGCTATGAACGTGTTACTGCAGGTGAACAATCCCAAACTTGCCAAACAGAGTTACAAGGTTCCCTGGTGTTCTCCAGGTCAGAGTCCTGAATCATGTGATGGCGTATTTAATGAGAGATAAAAGGGGAGAAGAGGAAAGTAGAGTCCCCAAGGACTTGATAGTGGATTTCATCAACCGATGCCTTGCGGGGTATTGGTGGTGCCCTGGAGCGGTACTCCCCTTCTCGGCAGTTCGGTGTAGGCAGGTCATGGTGTTGCGGAGCTTGGAGGGTGCGCCCTTAGGTTCCATCTATGTGGTAACTGAGGCGTAGGTAACCGGTGTGGTGCTCCGTGGTCTGAATGGGGCACTTTTTGCTGGATCCCAGCTGTGGCTCGGGGTGGTGGGAGCACCGGGTCCCGCTTGGGGGAGTGAATCCTGTGGCAGGCCCAGGGTTCGGAGAAGGGCCGCTGCATCTTGCATGCTGTAGATTTGGTATGTTCTTTCACCTTGCTGTATCAGGAGCGTGTGCGAGGGCCGCCAGCGATACTGAATGTTGTTGCGCTGGAGTGTGGAGGTAAGAGGCCTAAGTGACCTGCGCCACGCCAGAGTTCCACTGGACAAGTCAGCGTAGAAGGTTAGTTTAGCATTTTCAAATTGTATGGGGGCTTTACCCCGGACGGCTGTGAGGACCGCCGATTTGTCAGTCCCATTTTTGAAGGTGAGTACGGTGTCCCTTGTGGCCATGTCTGGGGCCCCAGCAGGTTTCGGAATCCGGAAGAGATCTGTTGGTGTTATAGCTTTAGCTTGGTCTGTGGGCAGTATGCTGGTTAGCAGGCGCTTGATCATGTGCGGTAGGTCAGTCTCCGGCAACCCCTCTGGGAGTCCCCTGACTTTGATATTGAGTCTCCGTCTTGAGTCTTCCTGGGTTGCGAAGCGCCGTTCATGCAGCATATTTTGGCTGCGCAGGTCCTGAATGTCGCTTCTCAGTGAGGCGATAGTGCTCTGCTGTTCTTGGGAGGTGGCCTCCAGTACTGCTATGCGACCCGTCAGGCCCTGCAGCTCTCCCCTTAGTGCGGTGACATCCGCAAGGATGTTTTTTTGGAGGTCGGCTAGTAGGGTCTTTAACACCCCAGTGGTTACCAGGTCGGCATCTGGGTCCTTCCTTGGTTTGCTGGGTTTTGCCCTGGGCTTTGGGTCTGGGGTTAGGAGGCATTCATCTTCAGCTCCCTCTGAGTAGCCATCGGAGAAATCCGAGCAGCCTCCGTGGAGCGCCGCCATATTGGATCCGCTCGGGCCGCATGCTTGCCGCCACATTTCCCCTATTGTGAGTCCTGGGGCTGGATTATCCGGCATCTGTTTCTTGTGTTTGCGTCCCATTAGGGCTTAAGGGGTTCCCGCCTTCAGTTAGTGGTTGTTGGGGGTAGTATCTGTCGATTTTGAGCGTATTTTCGTCCGTTTTTGCTCGGAGCTCCTTAGACTTGCATCTGCTTGCCTCCGCTGTTAGGCTCCGCCTCCTAGATTCTTTAATAAAGTTTTCCAAACAATGTGTGAACTCTACAGAATTTCTAGCCTACCGTGAAAACCGTGTTTAAACCTTCTTACTGATTACAGCCATCACTGAAACGCTGCGGGGGTACATTTGCCCCAGAAGACATGAGTTGAGCCATTCCAGTTTTTCTTGCTCAAGATCAGAATTGACCATAATGTAGAACTTATTCTACCAAGCAACTGTATCTCCTAAATTGTTATAACAGGGCACTCCTGGCACCATAACCACTACAGTATACAGTAGTTATGGTGCTTGGAGTATTCCTTTAAATATCACAGCTCTCATGAATCAAGGAACTTCTGATTCCTAATTGTGTCAGGTAGCTGTAAGTTGTAAGCTAGCACTAAATGAATAGAGCTAAAAAAAAGATAAACTGAGTATGTTATTCTGTGGAAAGTTCTACAAATTACATCATTACATTGTATTCATAACATTTTTGCTATTACACAATAGGCATATTTTACAATTGAAGAAAAACAAGTTACCTGCGCTCTCTCCTTAATCCCTATGTATATTTAGACAAATGGAGGTAATTTAGTTACTCCAATGACCATTGGAGGGAATGCCCGCCTGCCAACGTCGAGGCAGACCCCCCTAAAGCGGGTCCTACACTGACACTTCAGCCTGCTTCCTTGAGCTTCTGGCAAAGATATCTCTAATGAGACAGAGAGGGGTATTCTTTACAAACATCCCTACATGCTTATCAACACATAGGATGGGCGGCAGCATTGTCTTTGCCAGAAGATCAAAGAAGCAAGGTGAAGGGTCAGTGTAGGACCCGATTTAGGGGGGTCTGCCATAACGTTGGCAGGCGGGCATTCTCTGCAATGGTCATTGGAGTAACTAAATGACCTCCATTTGTTTAAATATACATAGGGATTAAGGAGAGAGCGCAGGTAACTTGTTTTTCTCTGGTTTTTACTATATATTGGGGCTGATGTGTACTGTAGTCATTGCTGCCACCCTGTAGTGATGGGAGTGAGCGCAGGACTTATATTTTACAATTGTTATAAATAAATCTACACAAATGAGCTCTGTTAAAAGTGCTGGGAAGAATGGTGGTGTTCTTATACCTGTGTGTATATATCTACTTAAAACTCCAACAAATATTAAAAAATAGGGACTATCACTGAATATCAAGGACTGTTGGCAGGTATTTACCTTTTGCATCACTAAAAGATTTTAACAAATCCTGTGTATAAAACTCAATCCATTGTACTCTCAACCCTCTGATAGTCAGAGAGTTAATCCTCAATAAAATATTAATAATAGGCGTTAGTGAATAATTAATTGCTAATATAGGCAAACACCCTGGATAGGAGCTCTATATAAGAATAAAGAATATCAGTGGATTTAAACAGAGAACTCACTCAGTCCTTCTGGATCAGGCAGAACTCGGAAAGGATAAGTCGGACACCTGGACACGGAGAGGCTCACTGGGATCTGGTCTCTTTGGTCAGACTTGCTGTTTAAAAGGACACAATTATGCACAACTTACCCATAATACACTTCTTCTACTCAGCCTGTAAATTACAATACAAATATAGCGAGCTATTTTTAAAGGAAGCAGTGCAACAAGACACCCCATAGGGGTATTGAAATCACAACTCAATGCCCACAAATAGACCCCGACTAGTGAATTCTATACTTATTTACAAAGTAACTGAGGTTGGAAAAAAAGACTCAAGTCTATCAAGTTCAGTGCTGCACACATCGTTCTGCTGTTGATCCAAACAAAGGCAAAGAAAAAAACAAAAAACAATATTTCAGAATAGCTAGTAAATTCCCAATGCGCAACAATATAGTAAATTCCTTCTTGACTTCAAAATGGAAACCGTATTTCTCCTTGGATCAACAAGGGATTACTGTGTATCGTTTGTACAATCCTGTTACTGAACAGGTTACTTGTATTTTTGTAATTATAAAAAAATTATTTATTAGTGTATTCCAGAAGACTGAAGCTAAGCTTAACAAAATGAAAACGAGTCGAATACACTACACGGTTTATATATGCAACCTAACAAAAACCTTTATTAAAGGGACACTATAGTCACCTGAACAACTTTAGCTTAATGAAGCAGTTTTGGTGTATAGAACATGCCCCTGCAGCTTCACTGCTCAATCCTCTGCCATTTAGGAGTTAAATCCCTTTGTTTATGAACCCTAGTCACACCTCCCTGCATGTGACTTGCACAGTCTTCCATAAACACTTCCTGTAAATAGAGCCCTATTTAGGCTTTCTTTATTGCAAGTTCTGTTTAATTAAGATTTTCTTATCCCCTGCTATGTTAATAGCTTGCTAGACCCTGCAAGAGCCTCCTGTATGTGATTAAAGTTCAATTTAGAGATTCAGATACAATTATTTAAGGTAAATTACATCTGTTTGAAAGTGAAACCAGTTTTTTTTTTCATGCAGACTCTGTCAATCATGGCCAGGGGAGGTGTGGCTAGGGCCAGGCCCGGATTGGCCATCGGGCACACCGGGCAAATGCCCGGTGGGCCGCGGTGTCCGTGGGGCCGAGGCCGGCAGGGGAGGTCCCAGGATCTCCCCTGCCGGTCTATGCAGGGCCGGCACTATCCGAGCGCCGGCCCCGCTGTCTGCCACGACGGTCCGGTGGGGAGATCAAAGCTCTCCCTCACCCGGCCCACATGCGGCCGCCGGCGGGGAGGGAGACAGGCAGCCAGCCAGGCTGGAGAGAGGACCCGGCGGAGCTCTAACTTGCGGCTCCGCCGGGTTCCTCTCGCGAGATCCGGCGCGTTGCTATGGCAACGACCGGATCTCGCGAGAGTGAACTCTAGCCTCACAGGCTAGAGTTTACTCACCCACGAGGACCACCAGGGAACACTGCCTCCCGGCCTCCCAGTCACCAGCATGCCGCCCCCCCCCCTCCAAGGCTAAAGGTAAGAAGGGAGGGGGGGACATAATGCCTGTTTTTTTTTTTATTATTATTTACCCCCCCTACACACACACAATAACATTTATACAGCACTCACACACCCATCACACACAGCACTCTCTCACACAGCATCACACTCACAGCACTCTCACAGAGCACTCTCTCACACAGCTCTCACACACACACAGCACTCTCTCACACCCATCACACTCACAGCACTCTCACAGAGCACTCTCACAGAGCACACTCTCACACAGCACTCTCACAGAGCACTCTCTCACACAGCACTCTCACACACACCCATCACTCTCTCACACAGCACTCTCACACCCATCACACTCACAGCACTCTCTCACCCATCACACTCACAGCACTCTCTCACACCCATCACACTCACAGCACTCTCTCACCCATCACACTCACAGCACTCTCTCACAGCACTCTCACACCCATCATACTCACAGCACTCTCTCACAGCACTCTCACAGAGCACTCTCACACACAGCACTCTCTCACACACAGCACTCTCACACCCATCTCACACAGCATTCTCACATCCATCACTCACACACAGCACTCTCACACCCATCACTCACACACGGTACTCTCACACACATCACACACACGGCACTCTCACACACACACCGCACTCTCACACACACACACATACACACAGAACCCCCCCAACACACTGCACCACACACATACACAATACTTCCAAATATATACACACACACACACACACACACACACACTACACTCTTAAAGGACCACTCTAGCCACCCAGACCACTTCAGCTTAATGAAGTGGTCTTGGTGCCAGGTCCTTCTAGGGTTAACCTATTGTTTTATAAACATAGCAGTTTCAGAGAAACTGCTATGTTTATCAATGGGTTAAGCCTTCCCCCAAAGCCTCTAGCAGCTGTCTCATTGACAGCCGCTAGAGGAGCTTGCGTGCTTTTCACTGTGAAAATCACAGTGAGAGCACGCAAGCGTCCATAGGAAAGCATTATAAATGCTTTCCTATGCGACCGGCTGAATGCGCGCGCATCTCTTGCCGCACGTGCGCATTCAGCCGACGGGGCGGATCGGAGGAGGAGAGCTCCCCGCCCGGCACTGGAAAAGGGTAAGTTTTAACCCCTTTCCAGAGCCGGGCGGGAGGGGGTCCCTGAGGGTGGGGGCACCCTCAGGGCACTATAGTGCCATCAAAACGAGTATGTTTTCCTGGCACTATAGTGGTCCTTTAACATACACACTCTGGATCCCCTATACACACACACTAGATTCCTTGTAAGCAAACACATACTACACCCCTAAACACACACACACTATAGCCTGTATGCACACACTTGCTATATCCCCAATACACATATTCTCTACAGCCCATAGCCACATATGCATCACATTACACCACAAACACAACACGACTAAAACTGACCTTATTACACAATACCACACCACGACCAGCTCACTCTACACACACGCAATACCACAAGCAGGCTCCAAACACATGCACAATACTCTTTCCTGGCCTTTTGTCTCCTGGTATCCATTTATAGACACCAGAGACAAGTTGCAAGGAAACACAGTGCAAGCATGTTATTAAACTTGCTTGCACTGTGCAGAACAAATACAGGACTTTTTTCTCATGCTAGAGCTCTTCAGCAGAGCTCTGCGCATGGTCTGCCCTGGAAGAGCATTGAACCAACATGCTCACTTTGAGAGGAGGCGTGTTTGTCATTGGTGATGACAAAACACACCTCCTCTGCCCCGCCCCCTTTTTAGTGGGCCGCTGTGTTAAAAAAATGCCCGGGCCGAATTTTTCTCCCAGTCCGGCCCTGGCTAGGGCTGCATAAACAGAAACAAAGTGATTTAACTCCTAAATGGCAGTGAATTGAGCAGTGAAATTGCAGGGGAATGATCTATACACTAAAACTGCTTTATTTAGCTAAAGTAATTTAGGTGACTATAGTGTTCCTTTAATAAAAGAAATGGCTGTTACCCTCAGACTTGTTAAATTATTTTTTATCTTATTGTCTGTTAAATATATATTACACATAATGTGTGTGTTGACATTTATACATACCTCCCAACTCTCGCGTCACAAGAAAGGGGTGGACCAGTGACCTGATTATATTACTGGCTCCACCCAAAGGGGCGGGCCTGCCCAGAAAGGTGGCGTGTCCACCCAAATTATTGGCAGGTGCATTCACGCCAGGCAACCTGCCAATCATCTAAGGCCAGCCCCTGAGGGGAGCACCGTATCAGTGCTTTCTGCAGGGTCCTAGTGTCCTAAGAATAGAGCAATTGTGTTTAATGATGTGCTCACACTATGGTGGTTGGGGACACCAGGGAAATAGTGCGGGACGACGGGAAAGAGTCCGAAAATCTGGACTGTCCCACTAAAATCTTTGGAATACCAGTTTATAATTTTAGACTAAAATTTAGAATTCACTCTAAATTCACGGCAAGTTCACACAGGGAATAAACCAGCTAGCTTCGCATTGTAAAATCATCACATTTGGCTAATTACTAAATATATCATTTTTATAATTTGCCAGTATACTCTAAATCTCTGAATGATGAGATCATGCCTTGTCCCATATTCCACTATTAGTTTAGATAGATTAGTAGTGGGCAGTTAAATGTTATAGAATAGAATTTAGGGTGGTGGTGGGGGGGGGGACAGAGGAATAACAAATGGGATTATATTATTGGGGGGATTCACAAGACACTAGGTAACCATGTATTTTGTAAAGACATTGGCGTTTATAGCAGCACCACTACTTAGAAATGCAGATTTTGTTTTTTAACCATGCGGTGTCGCTGCTGGTATAGGAAGGGTTAATACGGCTTTTGTCGACTATTGGCCCCTCTTGCCTGCGTGCAGTCAAGTCTCCATAGAATCCTATAAGTTTTCACAGCGCAGTTAATCAGCCGGCAGAGGTCAGGGCTACATTCGCAGTCTGATGCTGCAGAGGGTTTACATGCAAGTGTGGGCCTTTAAGGCTGGCTAAGCATCATGGGAAATGTAGTTCAGAAACACCTGGCTGCAAAGATTGCCCAATAATTACTGGTCTACCAGGAGATCCCTCATTGGTAAAGTAAGATATATGAGAACAGTGATTTAGCATTATATAGAGTGTAGAAATCCCTATATTAGTTATTGTAACCAACCAGACTTCTTGCAAAAAAACCCCAAAAACATGCTGCAGTCAACTAACCTGAGACACAGTGTGCACAGAGCAGCCAGCCAGCCCCTTTAATACTTTGACCTCATAGCGTATGGCCCAGGGACCGTCTGACAATATCAGCTGCTGGAGCCTTAGGGACCGTGTGCTATGTGCGTGGCTTTCAGAAGAACGTCAAGTCTGAGTGTTTATTGTTGTATATGTCATGTGACTGTCAGGCTGTACTGCAGGGCTGTATACGTTAAGGGTACATGCAACGAAAGAGCGAAAACCGAATCGCAAAATTCAGGCACAAATAGCCATGGCTGTGACTGACTTATAATTCCACTTACATTTCGGCAACATTCACCGTTTAGCGAATAAACCTCCGAACAGTGAATTGTAGAGAATGGAGACTGCAAACTGCAAAATCCAGGCCCAACGAAAACCTGTATTGTAAAATATTTAGAAACACAATAATTATACAGTTTGGATATTTTAACACGAATTTTGCTATTTGGTTTTTAAATCAGTCTACGTAATAAACCCTTTATAGGGATATTCACTAAACGGCAAGTTTTAGATTAAAATAAACAAATTCGGAAACATTCTCCGAGTCAACGAGATTCAAGCTCATCATTGCCTGATGAAATGCCAGTGTTTATTCTTTAATAGCTGCATGTATAACGACACAGAAGGGAGGATGGGAAATCCACTAAGGAGAGATAGGTTAAAGGAAGACAGATAATAAGATAAAGAATTAGATTCATTGGGGGCGAATGGGCAGATTCTTATGTTGGTGGAGGCGAGATTTTGAGGGTCCCGGGGTGAAAGAGTAAATGATCCTGATTTTAGGGTGAATTGCAGTTGTTTTAGTCTTCCTCAACGCTCCCCTTCAGTGATCCCTTTCCTGGCTTTCTTTCAGACTTGTGTCCAAATCTCTGCCTGCTGTGATGAACGAATCAAATGCCTGTCAATCTATAGACGAACAAATCGAGTCCTTGGGCAAATCCCATACGATTCGATATGTTTGTTTGTAGACTGACAGCCCTATGATTTGTTCACCGGGATTTGTGCTCAACTCGGCTTCTTATATCATTTAAGATATGCGGCTACGAGGCTCCAACTGCAGTCCCTCTGCTTTTTGTAAACCCGGTTTCATAAAAGATGTGGATCCTGTGTGCAGAGAGTGTTGTTTTTTTAACTCTCAGCTTTTTTTTACGTGAAACACTTTTAGTTGCAATTAATGGCATGTCATGTTCACTTTTTGTACAGAGTGTTAGTGTGTATATAATTAAAGCCATCTCTTGAACGTGAGATAGACTCTTATAATCCTTTTTTTGTGCTTTAACACTAGCACCATCCCTGCCAATACTGCAGCCTTATTCGGAATGTTTCATTAATCCCAAAACATAGTTTAATAATGCCTTCTAGATTTTTCACAAAGGATGATTACATAAAATGTGTTTTGGCACACTTTACTGCGTAACAGTGTTTACAAAAAACCTTTAATCTGGCAACGTCCCTAGATCCTGATAACAGCCAGGATATCAAAGGCCTAAGAAAATCTGCTGTAAAACACAAGCAGCGGCCATGCCTTGATAAAGACTCCGGTAGAACCATACAGTCTAGTCCGGTCATAGTTAAAGGACATCTATAGGACACTGTGACAAAAATGCCTTTTGTCACTGGATTTTTATATGACCAACTGCCCTTTGCCCCTGGCTGTTGGAGGAGCCTGATTGCCAGCCTCCTCCATCATGACTATGGCCCTGGGGTGTATTGCCATTTAAAAAGACTATTTGGGGCTTATTGGCTTCTAAAATACTTTTTCTGCCCATTTGAATCCATGGGAAGATGTGTCTCTTCCCCTCCCCCATTTCCTGTCTATTGTTCCAGCAGGGCATTGTCCTAGGCACACTGCCAGACCAGTTGGAACTTGCTGTTTTGCCCCTCCTCGGTCTCTCATCAGCTCTTGCTATGTTTTAACCCCATGGCGATTTGACTGCGTTTGTGGTATCTGAGCGCTGAATGTGTGGGTTCTGTTAAGTATAATAGGAATTATGTATTTTGATGTGTTTTTACTGTTGTTGTGAATAGAGCTATTTTCTGTATGCTGGAGGTAATTGGCTTACCACACCCAAGCCATGCTTGCAGATGGTCACAAAGGGACTTTCAACTAACTTTTGACCCACTGGACAAATTTGTATGATTTTGACGTAAGTTTGTATTTGGAGAATGCAGATTCTGAAGGTAAGTTTTATGTGAATGTGATGTATACTTTTAGAGCTATGAATATTGTGTAAAACTGTGTATTTTCCTGCCTGTGATAATTAAGTTAGACCATTGTGTTCAGTAATTATATCACAGGCAGAGGGAAGGATTTTGTGTGGCAGTGTCTGAGTGTATTGTACGTATTGATTGGTTGTTCTGCAAAACCCTGTGGGCAGTACTATGTGTGTAAAATGGGCATAAAAGCAGAGTGTTTTATTAAAAGCTTCAGTTCTACTTCACCCTCAATCTGAGTCTTGTCTCTTATTGGGGGAATCTGCTACAATGGATTGCTATGCTTGTCATACTCCCTTGCTAAATCACTTCTAAGCTCTTTTAAGAACTTGTTCCTGATACGCTCTCCTGGAGGAGAGGTCTTTCCCACACGGTCCTGGAGGACAGAAGCTGATCCAGGGTGGAAGGAAGACGACGAGACTCCAGTTAAGCTACAGCGGTTGTGGAGTCTGCAGTGGTTGTGGTGTTCAGTGCAGTGCTTGTGGTCCTCGGCGCAAGCTAGGAAGCGTCCATTAACGGAAGGATCTGTAACAGACACATTTTTATTTCTTGTTTTTTTTAAAGTTCATATTTAATAAAATATATATGTATTTTTTTTAATGGTGTACACTGGGATTTTTTTTGAGAAAATAAATCACTTGTTTTTCAGACCGAGCAGCCATGTTGGGTTAGATTCTACTGTTATCTGACCAACTGATGTTCCACCTATTCACGCAGAGCAATCACAGCAGCAGCAAGTTAGGTTGATCAGCATTTGGTCAGATAACAGTCAGACGTAAAAATAAAAAAAATAAAAAGTAAAATTTTCTCTAAAAAATTATAAATATTCTATGAAACACCAGCTCTTATTCTTGGATAGCCCTACGAAGGCAAAAACAGATTTTTCAATTTCTTTTTTTTTTAAATTATACTTCTACCAGTCTTCTTTTTATAGGCCAGGAACATTTTTTGGAAAATCTTTCTTCCAGATCCACTGCCGTGAGCTTTAGTTCTCTTTATTCGGAGCGTGCGTAGTTCTGGCATGATGTCAGGTCACGTACATCGAAAGTGGAGAGGAGAGTGGTTTGTGGTGATATAAACATGACATAGCGTTAGAGACGGATATTTATTTTATCGATTGAAAACACTCGGGGTAGTTGTGGTTCTTGCACTGTACCGACCAGCTAAACATACAGCTATTCTCCCCCGTTCGTCGTCACAGGAGCATGGATAGACTTGGTTTTATTATTATTAATACACTTAGAAGGACCTGGCTGATGTCCCTCGTGTCCCGTAATCCAGGAGCGATGTTAGGAAGACAATGTACTGAGGGGTGGTGTACCATTTCAGTGTAAAGCTGCACGTGACACACGGCCCAATGTATACACATAAACCTAATAATCTAGACATGGGGGCGCATGGTTTGCTATATTCTGCACAAGACTAACAGCAAGCCCAGGCCAGACCTGACAAGTCACATAGCTCTGTGGCAGCTGATTTTTTTTAACCCTTACATTAACACTTAAGCAAAAAGGCATCCCTGATACGTTGCCCTTTTGGCCAGTCGGTCATTCTGGCATACCATTTTTAGGCTCTTGGCACCATAACCTCTGCAGACATTATGGAACCAAAAATAATGAAAATGGGGGAATATGAATGGAAAATGTAAGTCCTTTAAAAAGGCTATAAAATGTTGAACTTCTAAACTTTGGAGAAAATAAAATTAAAACATTGACTTTAAAAACAGACTATCCAAGACCTAGTTAAGGGTATCAACTTGTTGATACAATGAGAAATGTCATTGCCATTGTTGCAATGAATTGTTCCCTATTTTGTGGCAAAATCAGAATGGACTTTAAATTGGCTTTTTTTGCCTGCTTTCCCATCAATAGCAGTAATACAGATTTACAGTGCTGACCCTGACTGACTTGAGTAATTTTTTTTTAGTCTATATGACTATGCAACGTATACACTCTAAGGGATTGAAACTGAGCTTGATGAAAAAATGGGTGAGTTCGAATCTCAGCTGGTCACTAAAAAAAGCAACCAAGGGTAAATATATATAACTAAGATCCTCTGGGATAAACCCTTTGGAATCTTCACTATCTGTGACCTACACCAAATGGTAGATTGTATTGATAGCTACCAAGATTAATACATCATACGCGTTCCATCAAAAGCCCATCTGATCAGGAATGGACTCTCCCCGCACTCTCACATGAACAGGAGCCCAAAATCCTAGAGGTACAGTCGACTAACAAAGAAGTCAAAATAGCAAAGGCAGAGCCTAAAAACTTACTTAAAGGAACACTCACTCCGGCATACTAAAGCACTTTAGCTTGCTGAAAGGCTTCATAGGTGGTGTTTGTGTCCTCTTTTTTTTTCCATCTTACAAAATGTGCAGACTTCAACAGAAACGGTCACTTTTATAAATTAACCTGGTTACACCCCCAGGCTGTCAGACAACAGACTCTTACTTCCTGGTTTGGTTAGCTAAGTGGAGCTAAACTCAAGAGGCAGCAATTGCCCAGAGCATCTGCCTTGCAAAACCTTCTCATTGAGCTGCAGGAAGTCTGTGATTGGACAGCCACAGAAAGCGTGGGCGGGGTTAGAATGGGGAGACAAGAAGTCAACACCTTTTTAAAGTTGTTTTTAGGTATATCCATAATGAAAAGATGCATAATTAAATGCATGCAGCTTTTTATTTCGGGTTATACTACTAAAAAGTGTTTTTAAATTTGAAAACCATTAGGTGCAGATTGGTTTACATCAGCTTTACAAAGGTATATCTGCACTAAATCACATTAATGTATCTAATAAAATGCTTGAGATATTATGGAAAATAAAACAAAAAAAAACTAATGTAAAAGAAGAAATGAAAAAGCTTCTCACTTAAACACGTTTTTAATAAAAAAAAGAAAATACTTGTTCCTCAACGATCCCTTTATTTTGCCAACTAATTCATCCAGTTCCTAAAAACCAAGCTTCATATGGCAAAAGATAAGACCTTGTTGCCCTTTTTCTTGTATTTTATTGAAATTTACCAGTGGTTTGTGAATTTAAACAGGAATGTAATGCATTGATAATGCCTAAGCAAACATAATGTGATAGACATCAGCCCAACTAAATCAGACAGAACACAGTTCCAACTAGTGATATACAAAAAATAAAAATCAGTTTTGGGGAAGAGACAAACTTTGTTATTGTGTATATGAATATAAAAATATTTTTTTTCCCCTTCTTCTTCGGACTACGAAGATTTAGAGGGAGTGTTAATTATTTGCCGTTACATTAATTCATTGGCCCTTTGAGTACCTGGGCATGATGAACAATAGACTGGACACATTGTCTGGTTATACACATCAAAAGATCACGGATGTTTTCTAAAACTTAATTTACAATTAGAAATGACAAGTAATCGCATTAAGTGGCAGTGCCCAACCATTGTTCTGTTGCCTCGGGTGCTCGGAGAGTTTAACAGAAGAACACACAAAAAAGTTAGCACGTTATGAATAAACGTCTCCATTCCTAGTCTGTAATCGTTACTAGAACCGCACTTTCTGGAACTGTTCTGGTCTCATTTGTTTAGTAAATAGAGATTCTGTGTTAGAAGACCAGGTCATAGCAACATTACCGTTTACAACAGCTGTATTGAATATAGATTAATTAGATGTTGTCATGCTACAGTTCCAAACTTCCTGGCTGAGAGTAATGGTGGTTGCAACAGATCTCTTAATGAGTGTTGACATTAACAAAAAACAAAAACAAAAAAACAAAAACATTATTTAACCCTCGAAATCTTTGCACAGACAAATAAAATTTAAATCTAAGAATGTCATTTTGATTGGGGCTTCACCAAACCTAAGTGCAAAATGACGAGGATCAGAAAAAGCTCATATTAAATTCATTTAAAAAGATAGAAAGGAACAAGCTATTTATCACTTGTTGCTAAAAAGTTAGAAAACAAACAGATCGCAAAGGTGATCTTTGTGGGGTTTTTTTTTTTTTTTTTGAATTAGCAATACAGCAGTTCATTCACTTCCGTAAGGAAAAAGAGGTCAGGAAATCAGATGAGACATTACTGGTTATATTAGATTCTGCTAGTTATGACTGCTATCTGGAATCCATTAGTCATCCTGGGCCCCAATAGATATGATACAGCAGGACTGGCATATGAATAATGTATAGAATAGCAGTGTGACACTAGCATTTGACTTGCAAACTATACATTGTTAGTTTGATAACTGTGCAGTGCCCCCTCTGTTGACTGAATGGACGTGTCAAATGTACATATTATTGGTATGCAATTTAGAGCACCCAAATAGGCAGTTAAATGTATATATTTTTGCTTTTATTGTGTTTAAAAGGGTTACTTGCATTGTATATTTTGATGTATGAATTATGGTTGCTTATTTACAAATATTTTGTATATTTGTATTGTAAATGGCTGTCACCATATGTTAAAAAGGACAAGTCACCAAAGGCTAGTCCTTGTCCAAAAATGAAGAGCTGTGTATCCTACCTGGTTTGTTTGGAAATTCCATTAGCAGAGTTGTCAGAACTGCTTGCTAGCTGCCCTGGTCAGGGACATGTTAGGAAAGAGCTAGGCCTGAATGCCACAAAGGTAGTAGTTGGAAACAGGACAAGCAGAGGGGTCAATACCTGACTGCGAAAAGGAGGAAGAGGGGTCAATACCCGACTGTGATAAGATGGCAGAGGAGTCGATAACTGACTGGGAGGAGGAGGAAATGGGTTGATACTTGACTGGGAGGAGAGGGAAGAGGGGTCAATACCTGACTGGGAGGAGAGGGAAGAGGGGTTAATACCTGACTGGGAGGAGAAGGAAGAGGGGTCAATACCTGACTGGGAGGAGAGGGAAGAGGGGTCAATACGTGACTGCAAAAAGGATGCAGAGGAGTCGATACCTGACTGGGAGGAGGAGGCAGAGGGGTTAATACCTGACTGGTAAGAAGAGGCATTCCCAGATGGGCCTGTGCATGGTGATCAGCTGGGGGAGATATAAAATGGTCGTGTTCTCAGCAAGGATCCCTGTCTGAGGTGGCAGACCCACATACCCGGTGGCATTCAGTCACAAGTAGTATATGTCTATTAGTGTTAATAGATAAACACCTTTATTGTGTGTGGCAATATTACTGCACATCAACAGCAAGTGTTGCAATATTCTTGGTAGGCTGAGAAAACACTGTAACCCTTTCTAGCTACTGGTCTTTGCTTTAAATATAAAATAAAGAGTCCTTTAAGTTTCAGGTTGTCACAAAAGTGCACTCGTGGCAACTAGGATTGTAAATTGCAAAATAATTAAGCATAGCAACAGAAGACTGTATTTTACAGTGTAGGAATTCTGCTAGTTTCTAGGAAATTCAGGTCATATAAAGAACAGAGAATAAACACAGCTCCTTGAGTGATTAGAAAAAAAGGGATCAAAATACATATATAAACATAGCAGGATCAGTGGAGCTGCAATATAATATCTGCTGCAGAACATGTCGAAGCAGATCTGCTCTGAAGTGGTCCTCTGGGCACTCCTTATAGGAAACACAATTAACGCCATCACTCGGAGTAAGATCCACACTATAGCAAGACGCAGTCAGATTCCTGCTTAGGCCGTGATCTTTGTTCTCTAGAAGGGCGTCCGGAAGGCTGTGCCCTCGCCTAAAACAAAATGACAGATTAGAAAACAAAAATTAGAGGAAAAAAAAAAAATTAGAGAAAAAAAAAAATTTGATATAAATTTCACAAAATTAGAAAACGTACTTACAATTTCAAGTGCACCTATGAAGCCCTAACAGGTTATGGAATACAATGATGCTGGTAAATGAAACATGTACACATAGTAACTGTATTTCGGTGTTCAACAGTATGAACAAGATATGGGCATATCTGCAAAACCTAAAAGCTGCTGATGGCATCTCAAACCACCTAGCATGTCCGCTATGGTCGGCTACGGTTTTAAAGCGGGTTGACGTGATTAGGTTATTCAATAAACTGTGAGCTGTAAGGATTTCACCAAAACAACTGTAAAAACAGCTCGGTTTATCCACTAAATTGTGTATTGTTGGGATTTCCATTGAATTTCACATTTTATTTGCTTTATTCCCTAAGTAATTACATCTCATTAAAGGGACAATTTAGGCACCCAGACCACTTCAGCTAATTAAAGTGGTCTAGGTGCTGTGTCCATTTTGCACGTAGTGCTGCAATGTAAAATATTGCAGTTCCAGAGAAACTCTAATGTTTACAGGCGATTCCTGATTCGTAACAGATTTTTGGTCCGTTATTCGACGCTGGACGTCCTCACGGACCCCTCCATCGTCATATTTTCCATTGGCGCTGGATTCAGGTAAGTAGCTGAAGGGGTTTCAGCGACATGGGATCCCCCATCCCGGGAGGGAGGGGAGCACTCCAGGATTCTCTAGTGCCAGGGGAACGGGTTTGTTTTTTTCTGGCACTGGAGAATCCCTTTAAGATAGATTAAATGAACAAGGATTTCATCTTAGTTCCGTGAGGGAAGCAATGCAATTTCAAAGATATTTTGCCTAATCATAGAGATCCGATGTGTAACTGTTTAATTACTTGTTCCTCATAGGAGCTTTTCCAGGGAAAGTATTTCACAGGACACTTGTAAGATGTATAGGGATATTTGGGAGAGTGCTAAACATCACATGATCACCGGAATGTGCTGGTACCATGCTTTTTAAGAATACAAATCAGAAATAAAGCATAAGTGTCATCAAGCCACATTTTACACAGATGTATATCATAGTAAGAGTATTACAGTTTGAAAGGTTAACCATTGTTTAAGCCTTATCCTGGATTTCTGAAGATTCAAGGTCACACACACACACACACAGTGACCTGCATGCGTGGATCGGGCCTTGAGGCTTTGGATTTCCTCTTTGGCCTCACACCTCCAGGTCATATCCAGACAGCAAGGAGATTAAGGATATCCACTTTATGTAACTTTGTAAATGATTTGTGAGGGAGAAGCCTGATTATTGTAGATTAGGGGATAATTTGAAAAGATTTTTCAATTTTCTTAAGATTCGTGTAAGTCCCAGGGATGATCTCTAAGTGTAAACAGAGAACAATAGTCTGCACTTAGGCGCCACTTAGAGCTTGAAGAGAATACAGCATTGCCAAACTAAAACAATATGGTCGAGAAATGCAAGAGTGTATGTGAAATAAACATTAACAGGGTAATTCACCAAGGAGAGAATTCAAAGTGTATTTAAAATTTAAGTCCAAAATAGGCAAACTGGAAAAATTAGCCAAGTCAGCTATGATTCCAGTTCGACAACATAGTCCTAAAATTTCAATTCACTTGGAATTCTAACTTTAGAACCCTGCTAAAACGTTACTAGGCCTGCTGCAAACCTATGCTGCTCTTCCAGCGCTGCCTGTGCTTTATGGTTAGGGTAGTAAAGGCTTAAGGGCTCTGGCTGAGAATCATGGTAGTTTCAGTCTAAGTACCCATGACCCTGAAATCGCCCTATCTCTAAAGAAGTTTAGTGAGAAGACTTAATAAGGACTATTGAGCTGAAAAGTTGCCAAGCTATGGTTTGCAATAATGTCCTTATTGACCGCTGCGGAGCGCTCGGTCCCTCTTTGTACATTTCACAGTGCTGGAGGTTGTGTTTCTGTATTATGAGGCAGTGAACATATTTATAAAGTGCCAGCAAATTCTGTAGCGCCGTACAATAGGTGGACTAACAGTCGGGTATTTGCAACAAGAAAAGTTGGACGCACAGGAACAGATGGTGTTTAAGGCCCTGCTCAAGCGAACACACAGCAGTGAACACTTGGTAGGTCCTTCCAGCGGCTTGTGATGTATTGTAAGCTTTATACACAAAGGCAGCAAATTAATATAGATTTATTAATCCGTTTTAACTAATGCATTTTATATTAGCAATATCTTTGAGTCAGTGACGTGATAGTATGGGGGAGATATCCATAGGCCTCATACAAGTGGGATAGCTTATACATTCCATACATGGAATTGGACGGGGATTTGGTACAGTTGCTGAGGTCAGGTTGGACAAAAGCGGTGAGATCTGAGCGTCTGACTGCACTGATCACTTACTCTGCTGCCGGGCAGGTATTGAGTTACACAGTCTCATGGCTCCGTGATATGACATCACCTGGCCATAGCCCGGCAGAGACACCTAGAAGCTGAGTGAGAGAGACCTTCGTTCAGGTACCAGCAGGGTTAGAATTCCGCTGCCTGATATACCTGCAGGAAGGTAGGGGGTTTGGGCTTTACCTGCTGTGAAGACGGCTGCGCCTCCTGTTGCGGTGGAGGCTGCTGTTGTTGTTGTTGTTGTTGCTGTTGATATTCCTCCTGCTGCAGCTGCCTGGCTAGCTCTAAGTCACTCATTGCCAGAGGGCCCTGCTGCTGTTGTTGCAATGACAGAGCAATCATATAATCCTAAAATAAAAAAAATAAAAATGTAAACTCTAATGTAAATTTAACTAAAGGGCATATATATTGCTGTTGCCTTTTAACAGAAGTCCGTTTTAAAACCAAGAAAGCTAGTATGACGATAAGATGCATACTTTTCAGAGCCCTGTTCATTAACCACTTCACAACGTTAGGACGTTTTGTTACGTCTCAGCTATACTGGGATTTAATGCCTGTGGCCAATGGCACATCCTGAAAATTTGGTGTGAGTAGGGTTAAACCCCAGCTCACACCAGGTGTTCCAGTTGTCAGTGAATACCCGGGGTCATATTTAGTGCATGCAGTGCATACAGCCCTTAACTCCATAGAGAACACTGCAGGTGAGCAATCAAGTTCAGCCACAGTGATTCGCTCACTGGATCTTATGTTTTGTGAATTTGATGGGCTGAACAGACCCTGGAGTGTCTCCCTCCATGCCCCAACGCCATTCTGATCAGTGCTGAGCTTTGTCAGTCTCCCAGGAGTGATTTCAATGCATTGGGCATATTACAATGTAACAGATAGGATTAAGTCATACTGAAATAGCCAGTAGATGGCAGCAACATTCCACTATCTGTTTTAGCTTTGAATTCCCTTTGCCAATATCTGTACTGATATCAGGGGAAAACTCTTGGTATTAGTTAAGAATAGGGTTAGAATAAGACTGAAGATTAGCATTGTGTTTATACACAAGATTGTGTTTAGAATTAAATTTCAAGATTGGGAATTAGATTTCAGATTACAGCCAGCAAGGGAATTCCTCTGCTGAAATCAGCAGAGGGAATCCTTACACTAATATAGGGGTTGGATTGAGATTTAGGTTTATAATTCGGGTTAGGCAAAGGATTGGGGTATTAGGATTTAAGATTTAGATTGGAATTAAAATTGTTACTTTGCAAATGTATACATATGGGCTATTGTACTCAGGAGATGTTGCAGAGTATAGTTAAGATTACAGTGGGACACAAGATACAAAATAAATTTTAAAAAAACAAACAAAAAAAACAAAAATTAAGTTCTATGTAAAAATATAACAAACTTTAAAGAAAAAAAAAGAAAGAAAAATGGCACCTCAAAGTAGATCATATGATAGGCCCAAAGTTGAACACTTTTACATATGGTAGGCATTTCTGAAGTAATTTAAAAATATGAGTTAATTAAATGCCCCAAAACTCTACAATTTGTTTTTTGTTTTATTTTCTTAAAAACTGCAATATGCATGTTATAAATTCAGCTCTGGATTTTCTCAAAAACTTGACAAGGATACATGAAGGTGGCCATTCTGTACTGCAGATACATAGTGGACTTATTACAGTAGAACATATATTAACAAGTAGTTTTGAGGTGGTCAATGTCCTTTAAGTTCTAATCTGTTTCTTGTGTTGGGATGTCTGTGTAATTATAATATATAGGTTATGAAAAAACTGCCTCTAGATTATATCTACAGGAGAAGAACGATCAGCAAAAGTTAATAGAATCTGCAAACAGAAGTTTCCAAAACTACATGAGGGACAAAAGCAGGAGACACAACAGATGGAAGTGTGTGGCTGACCGATGCACTTCCCTAGATATACCCCGTAACACCCCCTACCTGATCCACCTGTCTCTGCTGCAGCTGTTGGGGGTTGTTGAAAGAGGCCTCCTTTTCCAGATGTGGGGTCAAATGAAAATCCGAGTCACAGAAACAGCTGTCTCCTTCCACATTGTGCAGGCTCTCCCAAATCACCTTTTCTTCTTGCAAAAATCCTTGGTCGGTAACCAGAAGATACAAGTGGCCCTGTATAGAAAGAGTCCACATATCTTAATTAATTAGAATAATACACCAAAACAACTCCACGATTCCCAATGACAAATGTAAAACAGGATTTACAATGCCGTCAGAAATCCCATTTTAACACGATCAGATTAAGGACACTGCATTGTGTGATTAATAGTCAGATCGCTTGGTAGTGCAGTGATTGGAAAGAATGTGGGGAGCTCAGCACCTTGTGTTTATGAGCATACAACTTGTCTTGTTGCAACGGTTTGTTTGTTAGTCCATCTATTGCACCGAGCTGTCAAATAAATTGATGCTACACAATTAATCATAATAATATTATTCAACTGGGGTAGGGCTTTGCAAACTGCCATTGTCATATCTTTCAACCACTAGCTAATTGTGTATGTAGGGGTAATACAATGATGGTGCTATGAGGTCCTCAAGTTCCATACCACAAAAAGTAAGTGAACACACACAGTGGCACGTATAGGTTATGAAACATATGGGACAAAAATGTTGGCACCCCCATTTCTCCCAAACGGTAGAATTTGTTTTAATTTGTGTTCCACTCTGGCCAACCCCTAACTCATTTTGTTGTTAAGGAAAACACATACACACTCACGTTCATATACATTCAAATTCACACACAGTGACAGAACAGGCACATGCCACGCGGTTCTCCTTAGAACAATCCACTGGTAGGAAAGGGCCTGTACTGTACCCAGCCATCTGTGCCCTGGGGTGGGCAGCCCCTGGGTCAAGGGATTCCAAGTTCTAATACTTTGTCAACACACTGTCATTATTAGCCTTCATCCAACTGACCAGATGGTGGACAAAGGGGACATTTTCTCTCCAATTTCACCAGACATGATGGACAAAGATGGGGCGCCGCCCACGTCTTTTCCTCCCAATGGATTTTCTAGATTAATGCTAAGGTCTTACAGATTTAATTTTAGATAACCTGATGTGTCTTTTTAGGACCTCAGAAACAAAGTAGCACATTTGGTGTTCTGCCCACGGAGGCTCTACTTGCTAGCCAAACTGGCATTGTGCAGCTAGTGAGACCTTATATGTGATCCCACTAGGTATAGGATTTACACCAGGTAAACTACAACGCCATCTAGCAAATAACTAGTGGTATTGCAGTTTCCATAGTTTCTTATGGAGTAGCTTTGTCCCAGTTCGAAACTCCCATGAACAGGAGCCGGGAAAAGTAACCTAGTATGGGTTAATTCATTGTAATAGCAGAAAAGGAAAACGTGCTGAGTTCTGGAAAGTAGACCTTTAAGTATCTAAATTTCTACACTTTACAAAAACACCCAGCTATCCTTATAACTGGCACCACCTTCAGGTGTTTTGGATAAAAAAAAAAAAAAAAAATCCCCCCAATTCCTGTAGCTGCTGCACATCCAGAGCTACCTCGAGTTTAGACCATACATATACTTGTACGGTCCAAGGATGGCGGAATCACTTCTGATATATAGGAGAAAAATGAACATTCCAGGATTGTTATCCCAATCACTCTGCACACGGCTTACACCTGCAGTGATTTACAAAACAAAGTATACAAGTTGTAGGGACTTCTATTACAGTAGCACATATCAGCTGGAGTATTTATTTAGTGGTATATGGTTGCCAAGGTGTATAAATCATGTCCCTGCAGTTTATCTGCTCAAATCACTTTAATTATGTACCTCTAGCCACAACTAACCTGCATATGACCTAAAGTCTCCCTGCACACATTCTGTAAAAAGAGATCTAATGTTCAAACTTTCTATACTGCACAGTCGGTTTAATTTAGAATTTCTTGTATACTGTTCTGTTAATAGCCTGCTAGAGTTTGCAGGAGCTGCCTGTAAGTGACTGAAGTTCAATTAACAGAGCAGCAGATGCAAACTTCTAAAGTAAAAACACTGTGCTGTTACATCATATTGAAAATGAAACCATTTCTTTGGGGAGGTGTGGCTGTAACTGCATAAAACCAAAAACCAAACCATTTAACTCCTAAATGGCAGAGAATCGAGCTATGAGGCTGCAGGGGCATGTTCTATACACCAAGACAGCTTCATTAAGGTGTTTGGTGCTTAGAGTGTCCCTTTAAGTTGTCTTGTTTTTGGCCTTCATTGGAGCGACAGCATGAACAGGAACATTTGCAGAGCTGATCATGATAATCTTGAAGGCCTCCCCCCCCCTCCACCCCCACCTACATTATTATGATTCAGCCAGGCTTATTCTAGAACATTTACACTCTCACCTTGTGCTTTATTAGTGCACTGAAATGATTGTTTCTAAAAAAGACACCGAGTTCCCCTTCCTTCACTGCAGCCATTAACTCGCACAGTCCGTGGTAAGTGAGCTGGGTAGCAGATGACTCTAGAAACTGTTCTGCAAGGAGGCCTACAAAAGACAGGAGGCAGCCCAATCAGACAAATGTGTGCATTCCATACTGTACAGGCAATTTCATACCTGCCTAATGTAAGAGATCATTTTAATATTCTAAAGATTGAAAGATATTTTTACACTTTTCCTCAATGAATTTAAAAAAAAAAAAAATTTTAAACCAGGAAACCTATTACTGTCATACAATCTATTTGCCAGTGTTGGGAAGGTCATTGCTAGAATTTGAAAGTTTAACAATGTTTTGTTGACACAGGCCTAGGAGTCCCTGGCTACCAGGAAACATTTACTACCAATTTCAACAAAAACCTGTGAAATCTTGCTATTCTAATACAATGATTAGCTCAGACTTCACGAACGGAAATGAGATCACACTAAACTGCATGGATTTCCTAATGCTTTGCTTAACCTCTAACACATATTGCAACACGTCTACTCACCGTAACAAAGCGTGGGTAATAGAACCAGTTCAATGCTCCTAACCTGCTTTGTTTATACAGAGCTTTGGTTGCATAAAAAAACAGCAGCATTCCTTCTTGTCAATTTCAGGACACGCAATGCACCAACGCCGCGCAGGACACGCAATGCACCAACGCCGCGCAGGACACGCAATGCACCAACGGCGCGCAGGACACGCAATGCACCAACGCCGCGCAGGACACGCAACGCACCTACGCCGCGCAGGACACACAACGCACCTACGCCGCGCAGGACACACAACGCACCTACGCCGCGCAGGACACACAACGCACCAACGCCGCGCAGGACACACAACGCACCAACGCCGCGCAGGACACACAACGCACCAACGCCGCGCAGGACACACAATGCACCAACGCTGCGCAGGACACACAATGCACCAACGCCGCCCAGGACACACAATGCACCAACGCCGTGCAGGACACACAATGCACCAACGCCGCGCAGGACACACAATGCACCAACGCCGCGCAGGACACACAATGCACCAACGCCGCGCAGGACATCTTACTCCAGATCAGCAAAGGATAAAAACACTTCCTCCACACACATGGATAGACCCTCCCCCAGGCACTAGACACAGATTTTACAAATGGGCTAAAAGCAGCCGGTGATAACAATTTACCTTCAGTGACCAGGTTGGGGTCGTTAGAATGCTTGCACGTAATTATTTTCTCCACGAGCTGGTTGTAGCTTAGTTTTCCCACGGCTTGAACTGCCTCTGCGCACTGTGGGGATAGAAACAGCCCTTAGATTTTGAAAATCAGAGCAACCTAATATCCTGTCCACTTACACTCTCCAACAATTAAACTACTAATAGGAAAGTAATTCAATTAAAAAAACGGAAATATAGGATCAACACATTCTAGTCTTTGTAAGGCAGATGCTCTGGGCAATGTCTGCCTCTTGAGTTTAGCTCCACTGAAAAAAACAAACCAAAAAACCACTAACGAAAAACCAGGAAGTAACAGGACCAGTTGTCTGACAGCCAGGGGGATGAACAAGGTTAATTTATAAGTGACTATTTCTATTGAAATCTGCACACTCTTTGCACATAGAATAATGCATCAAACCGAAGTGCTCCTTTAAAAGGAGTTGTTATGATGCCTAGTGTGTCCTTTTAAAGGGGTTACAATTAGATACACCAGTACGAGGAACAGGCAGCATGGTAAATATAGATTTCTACCCACCAGGTGACATAGAATAGACCTGCAATTATAACAGCACCCCACACTAGGATATTCTTTTAATAACATATCAGATCAGGTGCTTTATTTTCACAGGTGGTTTGAAATCCACAGCTTCTCCAATGAATGTGAAGTAGCCCAGTAAATTACGTGGGTAACATTCGCACATTTTTTGTGCAGTGTTAGGCACAGCCGGCCAATGTACATTACATTCCTGCCATTATGGGCAATGTGACAGATGGCTTGGCTGCTTTTCAAACCACAACGCAGGAAGCTATTTTATAGAAAGCAAGCGTGGGCCTATTTGTCCAACAGTAGTTTCTCCTTTTAACCATGTATCTGTATGGCAGCGTTTCGCTAAGAAATGCTGCATATAAAAAAAGAGTCGAAGCCCTTTTCCTGCCACAGGTGCGAATAATGAGTTTGTCATCCGTGCACGTAGCACGGTGGCAAAAATGGCCAATGGCGGCACCCCCCCACGTCACCCAAGTCCTCCCTAACATCTCTCCCCATGCAATCAAGGAGAGTAACATCACCTGAGAAGATCAGGCTGAGTGAGAACTTGTTCTTGGCATGGGGGTAGAAAAGGAGGCTTATTCTTGCTTTCTTTTAACGTGGGGAGTACATGCGAGCAAGGGCTACTCCATCCCAAAATAGTGTTTTATTAAAATACATTATTGTAAGTAGTTTGTCGTGAAGCTCCATTATAGACTCAAACCTATATACACTACAAGAATTCTCAGCTCCTTAGAAAGAGAACTCTTGGCGGATTGTTTAGTATTCTATTCAAGCATATAAAAACAATACGGTACCTGCGGATCCACCAACCAGCCGTGGTACAAAGGAATATTTAGAAGGTCAAACACTATGCATTCTGGAGTGTACTCAAAGTCCTGAACCCCAGTAAAACGAACGTTAACATCCAGCCCAGTGGAGAGTTTGGGGAGCACAGTCATTGCATCGTTAACATTCTGGAAAGATAGATGGCGAAAAGAAATATATCAAAACCTAAAAATAAAATAATTTGGGATTATTCACTAGAATGGGAATTATAAGAAATTCACTATGGAATTAAAAAAACAAAAAAAAAAGTAACAGACCTCAAAAATTCTCCAGATTTCTTTCCAGCTTAGCAATTTTGGGGTAAAACATGCGCATAATGGTAATAAAGTATCAACGATAAAATCTGTATTTCCATACAAACAGAATATACATAAAGCATTAATAGAGGGCCCTAGATCACACTCCCCTGTGATTATCTATAAGAAACCAGCTGTTGTGCAATCAAAGTGTGACATGGGGGCAGTCTAAGCACCATAACTACTGCACACTCAATAGGGGCTTTACCATGGCTTTACACACACTGCTCCAGAGCAGTTTGACAAAAACCATTATAGACAAAACCATCCTTCAGCCCCTAAGATTATAAAGAATGCCACACTATCAATTCCATCCAGCACTGAAAGCAACAATTTTATTGAGAGGGTTGGCTGAAGTGAACTTTGTGATTTCAACCTATCACTGCACCAGAAAAAGTGCAAAAAAAAAAAAAAAAAGGGGGGTAAATAAAGTCTGGCTGGGTCACTTTCTGGTCTGACCAGATCTCACTGCAGATGCTGTTAAGCCTGTGGATTTGCAGCAAATGCAGGAACTTCAAATGTTTAAATCTTGATATTTCAAATAATAATAATAATAATAATAATAATAATAATAATAATATTGGAATACATTTTTAGTACATTACCTATACAAGACAAAAACAACAGCAAAAAGACTGGGCCTGCAGCAGCCTCATGGGTGCAATAAAAAAGGAATCTGACACTTGGAATAACAAGATCACTTGAATTTCAGGCAAACAGATGTTGTGCAATTTATGTTGATAAAACTGCACAACAGTCTGGGTTATGAGATCCACATCTGGTAACAAGATCAGCAGAGGAATAGTCATTCTGTACTCCAGCTGGTTAGACATTCCTCACTCGAGTGTGAGCTGCATGTAAAGTGTTAATAAAACAATGTGGGGAATCAGGTCATGTTATGGCCAGAATTTAAGGTAGGGCTTGTTTACGGTCCACAAACCTGCTGGAAATTCAACTGGAGAGCTTCGGAGTTCTCTTGTGGTTGAATAGAAAGAATGCAGTCGCCTGTACGGTGAAAAAAGAAAAAACGTTTAATCAGAGTGGACTTTGTACAAGACTGTATCTATCCTTTCTATTGACCCCCTAAACAAGCACCCACACAACCCAGTGGTCTAGGAGCTACCCCATCGTTGATAGCCACCAGGTGTACAAAGACTTCCCATTTCCTAAAGTAAATACAAGTGAAAGGAAAAATAGCACTGAGAAGTTTCCCTGAAAATGTATAATTACCTCCCCTCACACATCCTCATAAAAGCCCTCTAGACCAAGCATGTCAAACACGCGGCCCACAATGCATATTTTTGCGGCCCAGTGAGCCGCGAGTACATGCTTGGTGTTAAAGCAGAGAAGGCACCTGCTTTCTCCACATTGCAAGTGCCTACTCTGCTAAAACTTACCTGTCCGGAGAGGAAGCAGGACGCTGGCGGCAGCGAGGGAGCTCAGTCTTCCTGCTCCTCACTGCTCACTTGCGCGTGCCGTCTGTAGTGATGCTGGAATAGGACATCATATTCCGGCACCTGGCATCACTAAACTGCACACGAGGGAGCAGTGAGGAGCAGGAAGGAGATCTCTAGATAGAAGATCCCCACTGGACCCCAGGGAATGATGTGAGTGTGTCTGTCTCTCAGTGTGTGTGTATGTGTGTGTCTGTCTGTCAGTGTGTGTGTATGTGTCTGTCAGTCAGTGTTGCGATGGCCGTGGCTGGATAGTGGAGTATCTGGAGGTGCACGGAGGCACACAACGTCACGTCATATTCCGACGGGGCGTCGACGTGCTCCACCATTACAAGGTTTCAAGGAGGAGCGGGAGGATCCGCTTTGGCACAGGATGCGCATGGCGCCATTTGGGGTATACCAGACGCCGGACTCCAGAGTCGCATACTGGCAATGTGAGTGGAGTCTGCTTCTTGGCTAGAGGGGGGTGCTGTTTTTTTGTTTTGTTTTTTTAATAATGTACTTTTCAAAATAAACCTACGTTTCTATGAAAATTTTACTTTTTTTTTTTGCGGCCCACATAAACTTAAACCTTGTTTATTTGGCCCATGCTAGCCTTAGAGTTTGACAAGCTTGCTCTAGAACAGGGATAGGCTACCTTAGGGCACTCCAGATGTTGTGGACTACATCCCCCATAATGCTCTTACACCCATAATGCTGGTAAAGCATCATGGGAGGTGTAGTCCAAAACATCTGGAGGGCCAAAGGTTGCCTGTGCCTGCTCTAGACCTTTACCATGTGCACTGATGGAGATCAGAAATTAAGGTAACCCAATAAACCCCTTTCAGTCAGGCCTGTCATTCATAGTATCACGTGTCCTGCTTTTTTGCTTTTACAATAACACAGCCGGTCTTATTCAGGGGAGATCAAGTCAGGCACCTTTTACATTGTAGGGATAGAATTCAATTCAGGCATTTGTTAAGTAGTTGTACTGAAGTATTGAAGCCAGATGCTTTAACATACACAGGAGGCTGGGCTATTCTAATACAATGATTAGCTCAGACTTCATAAACGGAAATGAGATCACACTAAACTGCATGGATTTCCTAATACTTTGCTTCACCTCTAACACATATTGCAACACGTTTACTCAAAATAAAGCTTAAATCATGTAATGTGGGTTGAATGCTCCTAACCTGCTAGACAGTTTATACAGAGCATTGGTTTCATACAAGACCTGCACCGTTCCGCCTTGTAAATAAACGCTAGCTTTCTAGTACAACTTGTCCACATTTCTTGGAAAAGTGAATGATCCGTACTAGCACAATGTAAATAAAGAAGATCCTCATCTCAAACTTTGCTAAAAACTCAGCAGGAAGGAGATTCCATGAACGTTAAAGGGAATTCTTGTACTGGACCGGATCTCAGTAGGAATTCAAAACTGGTAGTGACAGGTTCCTTTCGAGATGTAAAGGTCCGAGCACTGAACCTGTATCTGTAGTGCATGAACGTGTGCAAAACCTAATAATACCACACTAGAACTACCAAGAGAGAGAAAAAAATACCTCTTGGACTTTTCCTCTTCGAGACCCCTTTCACATTGTGGAGTCCCTCTTTTTAAAGATCTCGGCTTGCTAGATATGAGCACCGCAATTATAAAACACAATGCAGTGGGTATGTAAGAATTACAGAGCTCCACGGCAATTAAACTCTCAGTATTGAGCAATGTGTGCAGGAGAGCCTCAAAGTTCTCGACTGCAATAAAACGCGTTAGGCCTGATACACACAGGGTTACGCACTAAAATGACAATTCCAAGTGAATTTCAAATGTAAGGACAAAGTAACCAAACTGGAAGTAAAGCTGGCTTTAAATTTGAAATACACATTGAGTTCTCATTAAAGTGAGTAACTCTGTTAAAGAGTCTGTAGCAGGAAGTGCACAAAAAGTGGAGTACATGCTTTTTGGCGTTTCCATACAATGTCGATCAAAAATGCAACTACAATGTCTCTCACACTTTTCTTGTACTTCCCATGCACAAGATCCACACGAAGCACAGATGCCCCTTTCCAAGTAGCGGAAAACAGATAAAAATAGTGGATCATTAGCCACAAAGTGCACTTTGCGCATAAGATGTGCCATGGCTTACAATTCATAGCGACATGTTCATCTTCACTGCCATTCATTATATGCTTAGCGCTGGTCTCTTGTGTTTGCCAGGGAACCCACTGTATGCAGTAAGTGTGCCACAGCTAACAATTCATTAGAACACACTACGCACAATGCATAGCAACAGTGTTGAGAAAAATTCCACTTTTTTTTTAGCAAAATCCATGTTTCATGCAAAAGTCATAGGCAATCATCTTCACAGATTTCTTATACTAAAAGGTATGGACTTTGTGCAAAAAAAATGCTCTGCTTAAAAAATAAACTAAGTGAACTCTGCTCTACATCAGCTACTGGATAGATATCAGACTGACTGTGTGGACTAATGTATCATTCACAGCAATGAAATTCACAGTAAAAAGCGGTGTGTATGTGTATTACATAGATACACTGCAATACAACCCATTGTGCTGCAATAGAGGAGTGTTAAAAGCTATTTTCTCAAGGGATCACTACAGGCACTATTTACAACTTCATCACAGTTGAGTTTTTATCATGCATGTCCTAGGTGCAGTCTTACTTGAAGGGGTTAAAGCGTAACGAATGGTTTAACCCCAATATCTGCAAGCACATGCCTGATTGCCCTGCACCTCCGTTCAATGTCTGAGGTTTCAATCAGGAATGCTCAGACCGGGCACTCAACAGATCTGTAGGTCCCCATTGTAAAAAGAGTGGAAAATAAATTAATTAATTAATTTAAAAAAAACGTATAAATGGCAGGGTGTCTTTTACAGAATTGGCTGAGATTACTTATTTCTAAGCCGATCACCAGCGCCTGGTTCAAGGCTTCCAGAATGAATCCTCAGGACACAGCGACAGAACTGGCTTGCAGACTTTGGGGTTAGACCATTCATTAACAGTTTAACCCTTTCAGGAAAGACAACACCTGAGAAGTCTTCGCACTGTAACAACTTAATTTCTATGACGTTGTGATGGTGCCCTGAGTGGCCCTTTAAATGAAGTGCTTTCATCTTGTTCTGAATACTTTGCTTCACATCATCAGCTAACTTGAAATAGTGGTCTAGAAATCGACAGTAAATCCATTACAGGAGTCTGTATCTTGTCTAACAAATGATTTAACGCCTTCACGACGCTCAACGGAAATTTTCCATCAAGCTTGCCCTTTAAGGACCCTTGACGGAAAATTATCATAATTTACTAAAAAGTTAACCCCAAATCGGCGCAGTAGCGGCGTTAACCCTCCTCCGGTCAGCCTTGGTGATCGATCGCCGGCGATTGAAATGTCCCTGCAGCTGTGATCACTCTGACAGCCTGTCAGAGCGAGCACATGTGCTGAAGAGACTTCTAATCCGACTCCCTGCTCTTCCACGGTCAGCGTGAAGTGCAGGGAGACGGATCAGTGATGTCCTGCTTCTCCCTGTAAAAAATAAAAATAAAGTTAAATTCCACCCCCCCTTTAATAAAATTAACCCCTTCCCTGCCAATTGATTACAGACTACAGTGATCAATTGGCTGGGACTACATTTTACTGTCATTTGATTTTATTTTTTTAACCCCTGAGGGTTAACTTATTTTTTTAACCCTCAGGAAGTTCAATCTATTTCATTAATCAATTTAAATATATTTTAAAATTATATATTTTGATAGCTGGGGTGGTGGGAATTATGGGAAATGTAAGGTTAGTGCTGCTTACTTCTAGACAGGGGTTAATGGTAAAAAAATGTTTTTTTAAAGTTTATAAAAATTGAGAAGTTTAAAAATAAAAAAATTTAATAAGTAAAACAAAAGTTTAACAACAAGTTTTAAAAAGTAAAAAGTTTAAAAGAGTAAAAAAAAAAAAAAATACATTTAAAAAAACACTCATTACCACTACACCTGGAACAAACTAGCGGAAAAATATCCCACGCTAAGGTTCAAAATATGTCTTTTGAAATACCCCAGGTTGTATTCTTAAAAAAAATTTAAAAAATGTATGGTTTTGTGGAGTAGTTTGAATAACAAACCAGCTAAACTACTCAAATGGAACACAGCGGAAAACTACAAAGTTAGAGAAAAAAAAAAAAAAAGAATGGCTGCGTCTCAAATGTGCCCCTTCACCATCCACATATACCTGGAAAAGGTACATACTGGGGTATTGTTGTATTCAGACAACATAGCTGAGCAACATATGAATTATTATACAGCCATAGCACACATAAGGTTTGCAAAATATACTGTGCAAACTCACTTTGAGTGTCAAAAAGGCAGAAAAAAATGCTTATTACCACTACACTTGGTACAAGCTAGTGGAAAAATATGCCTTTTGAAATACCCTGGAATGTCTTATTTAAGAAAGGGTATGCCTCTATGGTGTAGTTTGAATATGTAGCATGCTAAAGTGCTTCAAAATGGGATAGGGCAGCATCAAAACATACACTTAAAAACCTGAACTTGTCACGTCTCTTTTACAGCACTGTAACTTCACAAAATAGTGTCTAGGTCATACACTGGGCATATTGTTTTACTCAGAAGATGTAACGGAGCATAATTTGGGGGATTTTATGACAGTGGCACATATCAAGTGTAAGAAATACTCAGCAAAAATGCAAGGTGTATGTAAAAATGCAATTTTTCCCCCTCACCACAAACATTGACATGGTAAAAAAAAATAAAAATGGTGACAAGTTAAAGGACCACTATAGTGCCAGGAAAACATACTCGTTTTCCTGGCACTATAGTGCCCTGAATGTGCTCTCCTCCTCCGATCCTCCTCCTCTCCACCCATTCGGCTGCGTGCGCATTCAGCCGGCTTTCGTGTTCTCACTGTGATTTTCACAGTGAGAATAACGTAAGCGTCTCTAGCGGCTGTCAATGAGACAGCCACTAGAGGCTTTGGAGGCTGGATTAACCCATTTATAAACATAGCAGTTTCTCTGAAACTGCTATGCTTATAGAAAAATGGGTTAATCCTAGAGGGACCTGGCACCCAGACCACTTCATTAAGCTGAAGTGGTCTGGGTGCCTAGAGTGGTCCTTTAAGGCACAATATACGCCATATAAGATACCCCTGAGTGTCTGCTTTATCAAATGAAAGGCCTTTGTGGGGTTATTTGAACAGTCAAACTGCTATAACACCCCAAAATGAGACATAGTGCCATCAAATCCATCTATGAAAATTCTAACTATAGAAACTGAAATAGCCTTGTCTCTTATTTGGCATAGTAACTTTACAGAATAGTGCCAAAGGCATACAATGGGGGTATCGTTATACTCAGCAGATGTAGCTGAACACAATGTGCAGAAATAGCACACACCAGCTTATCTTTGGATAATATCTATGGATATGTGAGAAATTAACCCCTTAAGGACCAAACTTCTGGAATAAAATGGAATCATGACATGTCACATGTCATGTGTCCTCAAGGGGTTAAAGCCCCTTTTGACATCTAAAAAACGGTATATAATATAATATAATATATGTGTTGGTGCAATAAATGACAGAGATGCAAATTGCGTTTGAACACAAACAGCAAAACATGCAAAAATGGATTGTGTCCTTAAGGGCAAGACAAGCTTTTAAAGCTGTGACCTTAAGGGGTTAAGGTGTAATAATATTTTGCAAATACAAACAGCCAAGATAATTATCCCACACTCATGAATAGTAGATATTTACATGTACTATGTCCTCACATCACAATAAAACAGACTTTTAAACTCAATCCAACAGCAAACAACAAACTCGCTTTTTACTCTGCTTTGGATTTGCAAGGTGTGTTTGCTTAAGAGGTGGTTTGACACAGTAATCATTCTGAAATGCCAAACCCAGCCAGCGTGGCGGCCTCTAGCACCTAGCAAAACGTTTTCCAACAGTGCTTAAATTCCTCACTGGAGCAGGCTCTCTCTCCCCATACAGTGCCATGTTCGTGTTATCTTGATAAATGTGTGCTCTTAGAAAAACCGGAATCTCTGCATGTGGTACAGATCCCCTGCACTAACTTGTTTGGCAGAATTAAACAATAGGTCTGTGTTGGCTCCTGCAGAACCTCTTTATAAACAGAGTTATCGATTATGGCTCCTCATATTCAGAATCTGTTAAACACTACGTTAGGAATGCACACTTGTACTCCCAATGCTAGTGTCCCTGTACTTATCTAGTTTGGTGCCCTGCTTCCCATTTGCCATAAAATTAATTTTTTCCAGCTCTGGGACTTCGTCAGGGCTGCTCATCTCTCTGCTTCTGTCAATGTCATAGAAGAGGCATAACCATGCTCTGTGATGATCCAGTCCTCAGAGGAGCATTCATTGCACAGGTTTCAAAGCTTCCCACTGAATGAGTTTCCGCGTCATGCGACCATGAAAGCGCCTGTAGAGGCCGCCACTAGGGTTCAGCGCTCTAGAGGCCGCCACTAGGGTTCAGGGCTCTAGAGGCCGCCACTAGGGTTCAGGGCTCTAGAGGCCGCCACTAGGGTTCAGGGCTCTAGAGGCCGCCACTAGGGTTCAGGGCTCTAGAGGCCGCCAATATGACAGCCACTGCATGTGGATTTAACCCTGAAGAATTATTATTATTCATTTTTTTTTTTTTTTAAATGCACTGTTTTACATTGCAGGGTTAAAATGACTGGACCATTTCACCAACACTACTTCACAGAGATGAAGAGGTCTGGGTTATTTTAGTGTACTTTTAAGTGTAACAGTCACTTTTTTGGAATTTACACAATCCAATAGAACATTAAAAAACTCACCTGGAGCTTGTGTTGTGTAGACTTGGCTAATGACAAAATAATAAAGTTTGAAACCCTGGCAATGAGGAGGAGAAATAGAAGCATTGTTTATTTTCTCCTCTTCTCTGTAAAGGACAGAGCTCACAGCATTGTTTGGCAGGGAGCTAAAATGGAAGAGCCCGGTTGCACATTAAAGAGGTGCGGCATTCTTCTTTTACATTTTTCACACCTCAGGGGTACGGATTTGAAGCATAGAAAAGGCAATAAAAAAAAAAAAAAAAAAACTTCCAATGGTTTCTATGAATGTCTGCATGCTTGTCTTTCATTGCCGATTTACACAGAATGATCACTGCCCTGTTTGCCTGTACCTTGCTCTCAATCTCCACTTGCTTGAGGAGGTGACACATTTGGTTCCAACAACTGGATTACAGCTTCCTCCCCCCAAAACATATTCAGTATTTACAGTGGGAGCAACTGTAGTAAGACATAAAAAGCTTTGCAAAGTACAGGTCTCTAATTGCCACTATGAATAATAGGAATCCATAAATGTTACTTTTTTTTTTCTCCTACAGCTACGAAATTCCTGGAAAATGTTCACCTTTACACAAATGCCGATCATCACAGCAACGTGAATAACTCTTACCCAGGTGCGCCATAAGCTCCTCAGATGTGATCACTTCCTTCTGGGGGGGTAACTTCACCTGTAAGGACAATACATTGCTATATTTATACCAATGGTCAGACACACATAGTAAGAGCCAACGGTGCTCAATCAACTGTACATTAAAAATGTATGAGAAAAACAAAGCACTTAGTGTGGGATTAGTAACACGCATAACTACTGAACTAGGTACAGAGCCATAAATGCACTACAAACGACATGGTGAGAAAGTATATTATCATCAGTGGATTTATCGTTTTTAATCCAGTTGATACAAACACCTACATTATTTGTTCTCTGTGAACTACCTGTAGGTAAAACCTGATGTGAACTCTCATCAGATCTCCTAGATTTTACAACGGACTATTCAAGATTCTACGACATGTCAGATCCACAGTTTGTGAGCATTTAGAACCATTCCACAGTTCTGTTAGATCTCTGGAAAGTTGCTGTGTTCTGGTGTATGAAGGACTGAAGGACATTGGTATTTTGTCAGTGATTAAATGGATAATCACTATTCACTACACTTCTCCCACCTTTCTTAACCTTTATTAAATAATGTCGTCCAATGCAATATTTCATTAATCCTGGCTAGTATCGGTGCCAACATCAACCAATACTTCAGCCAAGCTGAACATTGGTGAATATATGGTTTAGATAATTACAGCAAAAATCTGAAAAATAGGCAACTGCATGTTTCTTTTCATTTAAATAAAGTAATACATTATAAATTTGGATAACAAAAACTATAAATATGCTGAAGATATGAAGTTCATGCTTTCAGTCAATCCTCTACCCATTCTTTGCCCCCTAAAAAAAACTACTAAGGTTAGGAATACCAAGTGAAAATCTGATCGTGGCTAGAAAGCCTTACCTTCCACCGCAGGAAGAGGATGTTCATGATGGCCAGCAGAGGACATGGTCCATTCTCGCTCTGGGTTATGACAGGGGTCCTTTCCCCTTTCCAATTTATCCATTTTACAAAATAGTAGTCTACACCAGCCTCATTTCCGGGGGACTTGGAAGCAGTAGCATCGGACACCTCTTCCGAAGGGCTTACACTAGTGCTAGAGCACAGCAAGTTTTGTAAGGATGGGTTTTCGCCATCAGGCTTGCCTTCAGAAGGTTGATAGCTCTCCGGCTGATCAGATTCCGCAGACATAGACTGCTCAGTAACTCTGCTGGACCCTGGTGTACATTGAGAGTTACCGTCCTCTGTTTCTTGGTTCGACTCAGTGGTACTTTGCTCACTATTCATAGCAGAAGACTCACACTGATCCATCATCTCTTGATTATTCCCTGTCTCAGAAGCCAAATCTGAATCCCTTTCCTCACACTTCAAATCTTCAGCTAATTTTTTTGTTCCATCATCTTGAACGATACCCATGTCACCAGTTTTATCTTCAGGCTCTGGTACCTCACAGTTGTCCACCACTGTATTTTCAATATTGGTTTCATTGCCCAGATCCATTTTCAAGTCGTCAGCACTGTGCTCCATTGTATACAAAAAAAAAAAAAAACCCTAGGAATTTTTTGATTTTTCTTTGTAACAGCACTTTGGTTCGTCTTAAATTCTATAAATTCTAAATATTTTTTTCTATCCAAACAGGCCAAAAAAAAATAAAAAAAATTTCAATTACTCAAAAAGTTTGTTTTCAAATATATAGATTTTTAAATAACATTTATCAATAAATCAATGCATCTGTCAGTCTGTTGTAAACAATCCTGCACAAATTTTTTTTTATTTTTATAAATATAATTTCTAGAAACAATGGCTTATTGTCTATAAAGCCTTCTTACATGTTTTCATGGTTTACTAAAAGAAAAAAAAAATCTAATAAAACATATGACAATTCAGAAGGTTTTCCCAGCTTTTTTTTTTTTCCACTCTTATAAACAGAGCTTTTAAAAAAAAAAAAATTACAACTACTTAAAAATGTGTTTTAAAAAATGCTTTTCCTCTTCGCTTACTCCACTTCCTGGTGAAAACCTTTATTATTTAATGTTTTGAAAGCAGACAGGCATGTTCCAGATTCACCAAGCAAGCACTACTTCTGTATTGACTTTGTTACATTGACATCCTTGTGACAAGATGGGTGCTTAAAGCAGAAGCTTGCTTTGTAGAACCTGAAGGGAAAAAAAATAAAAAAATATGACATTAGTTTATTAGTATCCTGTAGATAACAAGAAATAATATATTTAAATAGGATTCCATATAATGTTTTAATTACATCAGCAGAGGTTATCTTAAAACAATTGTGAGGGTTAGAATGAAGATTAAAGTTATAATTAGGGTGAGGTATAGGATTAGGATATGGGTCTTAATGAGGTTTAGTATTAGATTTGGGATTAGGATTTAGTTTAGATTGATATTAAGACTAAGATTAATATTGTTGCTTTCCAAAAATATACATATGGGGTATTGTTGTACTCCGGATATGTTGGGGAGTACAGTTAAGATAATTTTTTAAGATAATGACAGTGGGACAAAAGATTTAGAAAAAATAAAATAAAATCAGCAATAAATAAATAAATAAAAATACTAAAAGTATGGAAAAATTGAAAATACCACAAACTTTGAAAAAAATAAATAAAAAAAGTGCACCTCAAAATATATTATGAGTGTGAGAATCCCCGTGGTGTGCATTTATGGCATTCTTTAAATACAAGAACCAATAAAATGCCCCAAAGATCCATCTTCAATTTGCCAATTTTTACAAAAACAAATATTACAATATGGTACAGGATCAGTACACATCAGGTTTCTGAAACACAGACTTATTAAATAATAAAAAAATAAAAAAAACAACAACTTGTTATGTGTGTGTATGTTCATGTGAAACACATTTTACTACAATATTTAGCAAAGATTACCTGTTAAAATGTCTACGTAAAAAGGGTAAATATACCCTTAGGTAAATAGACTGATGTCTTTATATGTGTGGCAATTTTGTTTTCTCGGTGATGGTTATTAGGCTTACAAAAACAAACATACCAAATTCTAAAAAAATTGCTCCACATTGAAATTTTATTTTACTCCTATTTTGGATCCTGTAGCTACCAAAAATAAATTGAAATCCGGGGGTGGGGCCAGACCACCCAGCTGCTTGGTTGCATGAAACGAGCACTCCGTACGAGAACTCCCTAAAAACGCAGTTAAGCTGACATTTTTCTATGGCTAATAAGCTGATATATCATGGGGTAGAACCGGTGTCACCCTGGTAATCAATTTGGGAGGTTCGCAAGTCCGGACGGACAAGCCAACCCTGATGGTGAAATCACGGCCTACAGTTGGATGCGAGCGCAGGAGAAACGGCCGATCTCCCTGCTGCCTGAGCTGCTGGCAAACGCTGAAGCAGTAGGACAGCCCTCCACCCTCCCCCCAAGTGGGGGTCATCCTGGCAAGTAACAGCTACAAGGGGACTCATACAACCTGTCAGCCCCTGTAACAAGTACACGGTCGTGCCAACTGATCCAAGATGGCGGCTGCTGACCCTGCTGCAGCTACAAGCAGTCTGCAAAGGTAGCTCGAACCGCGACTGGACGACCTGTTCCACAGATTCTGGCAGAAGTTACAGAGCAGAGGAGACCGAACCCTGAAGGAGAAGCAGAGACCGGCGGAGCAGAGATGCTTACCCCCCGAACAACAACACCTCGTGGCAGGCAAAAGAAGGAGAGTGCTGGCGAGTGTGAGATGCCTTCGAGGAAGAAACCACCTCCTGTAAAGTCTTAAACCGCTGCTGTCTTCCTAGGCTGAAGGCCCGGAGGGGAAATACCCGAATGCCTACCTCACCTACTCGGTAGTTACGACTTCACATCCCGACCTCCTGAGATTTAGCTTGCAGCGCAGAGAGCGGCTGGAGCAGTGGGACTTGCATATGGGCTCTTGTGACGGCCTGGGGCTGGTGGAGCTGCCTAAAATGGACGCCCAGCATGGAACACACCAGTCTCTGGAGGCCTCCCTTTGGCATGGGATGAAAAGAGACTTCATTGTTATTTTCCTGTCCATATAGGCATTTCTGTTCTCCGAGCTTTTCAGGAGTGTTAAATACCCAGTGACCATTAAGCTAATTTGGTGTTACCTGTAGCCTAGCATGTTTCCCCTTGGTTTTTTTTATATCTCACCTTAGCCTACCTGACTTAGCATATGGCCTGAATTAAGACACAACACAAAGAAGTCGATAAGCTAGTACCCGTCACACAGCTGCACATCAAATTAAAACCCATTTTGTCCTTTAAAAAAAAACGGTTTATAATATGTGTGAGCACAATAAATGAGAGATGAACACTGCGGTTGAACACAAAAAGCAAATAAATTTCAAAATTGCTTATGTCCTTAAAGGAACACAAACAAGTATTCCTGACAGTATATTTTTAAAGACACAGTTTAGGTGCCCTGCCCTTATTGCTTGCATTATGTGATTTTAGCCATCCCATTCCGCCACCATGAGTGAGATCAAATTTGACTATCTCTGCCTATCCAGGATACTGCGCATGCACAGCAAACCGCTGTGCTGTGCCAATCAGCATCTCCTCATAGACAAGCATTAAATCAATGCATCTCTATGGGTAGTGTTCAGCTTCTCCATACAGAGCGTGTAGACAATGAATGTAGGTGTTTCACACGGAAGCACTGACCCAGGAAGCACCTCTAGTGGCTGTTAGAGTGATTGTATGGGTTACTAAGTAGTAATGTAAACAATGCCTTTTCTCTGAAAAAGCAGTGTTTACAGTAAAAAGCCTGCAGGGACAGGCTGTAGACACCAGAACAACTACTAAGTATCGTATTTACTATAGTGTCCCTTTCAGTGCAAAAAAGACTTCTGAAGCGGTGTCCTTAAGGGGTTAACAAACGGTAACGTGCTCTAATGTGAAGTCTGTCTCTAATACATGGACTGCCTAAAACCTGAGGTATCTTGACTTTGCTGGTGCCTGCCTACTGGGGCCGTGCAGTACTTTGCAAGAGAATATCAGAATAACCATCAGAGAGGTTATATTTCCATAGATTGCTTTATCTCTAGCATGTAAGCTCATCGAGCAGGGCCCTCAACCCCCTATGTTCCTGTACATCAGTGGTCTGATCTCAATTATGTGTCTGTTAGTCCACCCATTGTACAGCGCTACGGAATTTGTTGGCGCTATATAAATAATAATAATAATAATTATAATAATAATAATAATCATCATGAGAAATACCATGGCATGAGTCACACAGGGATTACAGGTTTGTGGCCAGGGATGCTTTGTTTCATATAGAAAGTCCTTCTTCATGTATTGGGCAATGAAACCTCTCCTCACTCACATGCCTGTACCGCTATACCACCATCCTTTGAAAGGCATGAACCGGCAGAGGGGGTGAGCTCTGGGTAATGAGGAAAAGCCCTTCCCCCAGCTTTGACAAAAACAACCAAATCATTATAGCTGCGGAATTACTACCATAATATAATATATAATGATTGTGGTATTTAAAGTGTCACTTTAGACACAGAAAGCCTCTGAAATGACATTTTGGGATTTTCATTTGCCTGCTTTTTAGCTATGAACTAAAAGACAAATAATTCTGCCTACTGGGTGCACAAGCAAAGGGCAACATATATATATATATATATATAAAAAAAATACTACCCCACTCCATAATAAAAGTCAGCGGGCAGAAATAATGAATGGGGGGGTCAAAACAGCAGCAACAGAAGGAGTGTGCATATGCAAAAGGGTGTTTGGTAAGAAAAGCAAACAGAGCAGCCATATGTCCACTCCCTCCTTCACAAATCCTGCATTGCTGGATGGGGGTGATGTGAATAATAAGCGTTTATTATTTAACTATATGGTCCCTCCCTCCGTCCCTGAGTAAGCACACTTCATTTGTGGTTCAGTGTGAGTTAGTGAATGTAGATAATCCTAATGCAGAATATTAGCCAATCTCTCCACACAGGCACCCTTAGCCCCATCACTTGGTACAAATGGGATGTGCAGTACCCTGCTACTGATAATAGTTCCAGGGAAAGGGACATTTTCTCTGGCATTAAGGAATTCATGAACATAAAAAAAATAAAAAGTCCTCAAACCCCGGAGTAGTCATCCATACTCTTGGGCTGTAGAATAAAATGTAAATTTAAAAAAAAAAAAAAAAATCCACCTGACTGGTGGCATCACGGACGACATTCCCACAAAGGTGTTGCAGTCAACCAGAGATGCCTATGCCTTATAATATATCTCAGGCAATAACGGAACAGAACGGAACGCCCACAGGCAATAATGGAACGGCCACAGGCCATACCGGAACAGAACGGAACGGCCACAGGCCATACCGGAACAGAACGGAACGGCCACAGGCAATAACAGGACAGAACAGAACGGAACGGCCACAGGCAATAACAGGACAGAACAGAACGGAACGGCCACAGGCAATAACAGGACAGAACAGAACGGAACGGCCACAGGCAATAACAGGACAGAACAGAACGGAACGGCCACAGGCAATAACAGGACAGAACGGAACGGAACGGCCACAGGCAATAACGGGACAGAACGGAACGGAACGGCCACAGGCAATAACGGGACAGAACGGAACGGAACGGCCACAGGCAATAACGGGACGGAGAACGGAACGGAACGGCCACAGGCAATAACGGGACAGAACGGAACGGAACGGCCACAGGCAATAACGGGACAGAACGGAACGGAACGGCCACAGGCAATAACGGGACGGAACGGAACGGCCACAGGCAATAACGGACGGAACGGAACGGCCACAGGCAATAACGGACAGAACGGAACGACAGGCAATAACGGAACAGAACGGAACGCCCACAGGCAATAACGGAACAGAACGGAACGCCCACAGGCAATAACGGAACAGAACGGAACGCCCACAGGCAATAACGGAACAGAACACAGTCATTACCAGACCTCAACGTACAGGCCCACAGTCTGATACATAAGAGATTTATAAAGAAATAACATTTTAGAGACACCTAAAGCATGTCACCCATTCAGACAGAGTTCCCCAACCGAAAGTGTACCCTGGCTCTGTATACAGCCGATAGCCTTGCATGCTACTTTACCAACAAGATTGAAAAGCTAAGGAAAGCATTCTCCCCACTCTGCCTCTCTCTTTTGCAACCACACATAGATCATGCCTTTCCTACCCTTCAGATTTTCTCCACTGCTACTGAATAGGTGGCTGCACTTCTCCTTTCCTTTTGCCCACCACTTGCCTACTTGATCGTGTCCCATCTCACCTTATCAGATGGTGCCTGTGTGTGTAGTGGTGATGATGCCTGTGTTCAGGGGTTGATTGGTGCCTGTGTGCAGGGGTTGATTGGTGCCTGCGTGCGGTGGTGATGGTGCCTGTGTGCGGTGGTGATGGTGCCTGTGTGCGGTGGTGATGGTGCCTGTGTGCAGTGGTGATGGTGCCTGTGTGCAGTGGTGATGGTGCCTGTGTGCAGTGGTGATGGTGCCTGTGTGCAGTGGTGATGGTACATGTGTGCAGTGGTGATGGTGCCTGTGTGCAGTGGTGATGGTACCTGTGTGTAGTGGTGATGGTGCCTGTGTGCAGTGGTGATGGTGCCTGTGTGCAGTGGTGATGGTGCCTGTGTGCAGTGGTGATGGTACCTGTGTGTAGTGGTGATGGTGCCTGTGTGTAGTGGTGATGGTACCTGTGTGCGGTGGTGATGGTGCCTGTGTGCAGTGGTGATGGTGCCTGTGTGCAGTGGTGATGGTGCCTGTGTGCAGTGGTGATGGTACATGTGTGCAGTGGTGATGGTGCCTGTGTGCAGTGGTGATGGTACCTGTGTGTAGTGGTGATGGTGCCTGTGTGCAGTGGTGATGGTGCCTGTGTGCAGTGGTGATGGTACCTGTGTGTAGTGGTGATGGTGCCTGTGTGTAGTGGTGATGGTACCTGTGTGCAGTGGTGATGGTGCCTGTGTGCAGTGGTGATGGTACCTGTGTGCAGTGGTGATGGTGCCTGTGTGCAGTGGTGATGGTACCTGTGTGCAGTGGTGATGGTGCCAGGGACCTGCCTTCTCCCCCAGGAGCTGTTCCTGGTCCCTGTGGTGAGGTATTTAGAGGGTCCCCGGTGCCATGCCTGTCCCCCAGCACTGCTCACACTCCGGCCGCACACACTCGGGTTGTGTTTATTCTATACAAAGTTTTTTTTTCCTCTGGGCTGCCTTACACAATGATCTGCTGAGTATTACTGTAAGGAGGGCACTCACGGCTTGTGGGAGACACTCGGTTTAGTTGGGCGACCTCTGCTGGGATGGAGGAGTCATTGCAGGAGTGATTGTACCTTGACATGTGGTATGACTGTGTATGGGGAATGTGACTAGGGGGGTGGCTGGGTGGCATTAAGTACAAGGTGGGTGGGGGTAGGTGCCACGTTATGTGACGAAGTGTATGAATGTGACAGACTGGGTGGGTATGAATGAGTCCCAAGATGAGACTATCTGACTGGGTGGATATGGGAATATGATCAGCTAGGAGTATGTGGCTGGTTTGACGGCTGAATGGCAATGTGTATGTAGGAGTATATTTGTGTGGAGTGTTAGTGAGTGTGTGCGAATGATGGCTGTATTTGTGTGGAATGTTAGTGAGTGCGTGTGAATGATGGCTCTATTTGTGGGAGTGTTAGTGAGTGCGTGTGAATGATGGCTGTATTTGTGGGAATGTTAGTGAGTGTTTGTGAATGATGGCTGTATTTGTGTGGAGTGTTAGTGAGTGCATGTGAATGATGGCTGTATTTGTGTGGAGTGTTAGTGAGTGTGTGTGAATGATGGCTGTATTTGTGTGGAGTGGTAGTGAGTGTGTGTGAATGATGGGTGTATTTGTGTGGAGTGTTAGTTAGTGAGTGTGAATGATGGGTGTATTTGTGTGGAGTGTTTGTGAGTGCGTGTGAATGATAGCTGTATTTATGGGAGTGTTAGTGAGTGCGTGTGAATGATGGGTGTATTTGTGTGGAGTGTTAGTGAGTGCGTGTGAATGATGGCTGTATTTGTGTGGAGTGTTAGTAAGTGTGTGTGAATGATGGCTGTATTTGTGTGGAGTGTTAGTGAGTGTGTGTGAATGATGGCTGTATTTGTGGGAGTGTTAGTGAGTGCGTGTGAATGATGGCTGTATTTGTGGGAATGTTAGTGAGTGTGTGTGAATGATGGCTGTATTTGTGTGGAGTGTTAGTGAGTGCGGGTGAATGATGGCTGTATTTGTGGAAGTGTTAGTGAGTGCGTGTGAATGATGGGTGTATTTGTGGAAGTGTTAGTGAGTGTGTGTGAATGATGAGTGTATTTGTGGAAGTGTTAGTGAGTGTGTGTGAATGATGAGTGTATTTGTGGGAGTGTTAGTGAGTGCGTGTGAATGATAGCTGTATTTGTGTGGAGTGTTAGTGCGTGTGAATGATGGCTGTAAATGTGGGAGTGTTAGTGAGTGCGTGTGAATGATGGCTGTATTTGTGTGGAGTGTTAGTAAGTGTGTGTGAATGATGGCTGTATTTGTGGGAGTGTTAGTGAGTGCGTGTGAATGATGGCTGTATTTGTGTGGAGTGTTAGTGAGTGCATGTGAATGATGGCTGTATTTGTGTGGAGTGTTAGTGAGTGTGAATGATGGCTGTATTTGTGGGAGAGTTAGTGAGTGCGTGTGAATGATGGCTGTATTTGTGGGAATGTTAGTGAGTGTGTGTGAATGATGGCTGTATTTGTGGGAGTGTTAGTGAGTGCGTGTGAATGATGGCTGTATTTGTGGGAGTGTTAGTGAGTGCGTGTGAATGATCGCTGTATTTGTGTGGAGTGTTAGTAAGTGTGTGTGAATGATGGGTGTATTTGTGTGGAGTGTTAGTGAGTGCGTGTGAATGATGGGTGTATTTGTGTGGAGTGTTAGTGAGTGCGTGTGAATGATGGCTGTATTTATGGGAGTGTTAGTGAGTGCGTGTGAATGATGGGTGTATTTGTGTGGAGTGTTAGTGAGTGCGTGTGAATGATGGCTGTATTTATGGGAGTGTTAGTGAGTGCGTGTGAATGATGGCTGTATTTGTGTGGAGTGTT
>OW240924.1:18069450-18086302 GCA_933207985.1 Pelobates cultripes
TTGTGTGGAGTGTTAGTGAGTGCGTGTGAATGATGGCTGTATTTTTGGGAGTGTTAGTGAGTGCGTGTGAATGATGGGTGTATTTGTGGGAGTGTTAGTGAGTGCGTGTGAATGATGGCTGTATTTGTGGGAGTGTTAGTGAGTGCGTGTGAATGATGAGTGTATTTGTGGGAGTGTTAGTGAGTGCGTGTGAATGATGGCTGTATTTGTGGGAGTGTTAGTGAGTGCGTGTGAATGATGGGTGTATTTGTGGAAGTGTTAGTGAGTGCGTGTGAATGATGAGTGTATTTGTGGGAGTGTTAGTGAGTGTGTGTGAATGATGGCTGTATTTGTGTGGAGTGTTAGTGCGTGTGAGTGATGGCTGTATTTGTGGGAGTGTTAGTGAGTGCGTGTGAATGATGGCTGTATTTGTGTGGAGTGTTAGTGAGTGCATGTGAATGATGGCTGTATTTGTGTGGAGTGTTAGTGAGTGTGTGTGAATGATAGCTGTATTTGTGTGGAGTGTTAGTGCGTGTGAATGATGGCTGTATTTGTGGGAGTGTTAGTGAGTGCGTGTGAATGATGGCTGTATTTGTGGGAATGTTAGTGAGTGTGTGTGAATGATGGCTGTATTTGTGTAGAGTGGTAGTGTGTGAATGTAGTGCTGTATTTTTATAGAGTGCCAGTGTGTGCATGCAGGATCATACTTGTTTGACGTTTTAGTGTTCATGTATAGGTGTGTTTGTGTGCTATGTTTTCAATTCCTATCTGCCCTTCTTTATCTCTCTCCATAATATATTTTTCCCGCTCAGATGTGTTCCTCTCCACCTTTCCCCAATAATGCCTCACTCACCATAGCCCTCCCTTTCTCCAATTGTTCCCTCTTCTTGTCCCCCCTTCCCTCGCTTGTTTCCTACTGCTTTCCCCCCATTTCTCACCTGTTCCCTCTTCTTTATCCCAATCCCTCACCTTACCCCTCTCCTCCTTATATCACCTGTTCCACTCTGCCACCATGCTTCACACAATTGTTCTCCTCTTTTCTCCCTTGTGCCCCCAATCTTCCCTTTCAATCGCATGTTCTACACTTTTGTCCCCTCATTCACTTGTTCTCCTCTTATTTACCCCCTTCCCCATTTGTTAAAGGCCAGAACCTTCAGCTCATTGAAGTGGTCTAGGTGCAGTGTCCCTCTGCACTTAGTGCTGCAAGGTAAAACAGTAGAGTGCTTCCAGACTCGAAACAGACCTTGTGGGGGCAGTGTGTGTATATGGGGGCAGTGTGTGTGTGTGTGTGTGAATGGAGGGCAGTGTGTGTGTATAGGGGAGAATGATTGTGGGTCTGTGGGGTTGGAGGGTAGATTAATAAATAAATATATATTGTTTTTAATTTTTTTAAAAAGAAGTAATTTTGATATCCCCGCTCCCTGCTTACCTTTTTCTGGGTGGGGGGACATTTCCTGCAATCCCTGGTGGTCCGGTGGGGAAGCCCTAGTGGTCCCAGTGGTGAGAGTAAACTCTAGCACCAGGGAAATATCTTGTGGCAATTTATTGCCAGTCCGCAAAAGCTTTCACCCAATGGTATAGTTGGGTGAAAGCTTCCGTGGACCGGCAATAAATTCTTGTGGCCCGGCGCCAGTCCGCAGCCCGGGGGTTGGGGACCCGTCTTCTCCGCACACTCTCCTGCAATTCCTGCAAAGAGCTATTCTCCTTCTTGCGCTAGCACTACTACTGTACCACCAACAATACAGGATTTCAGCAGTGTCGCCAAACCCCAGTGTGCCGTCCCCAAAACCGTGGCCTTATGGGAAATCAAGTCATGTGTACAGACTTCTACCACCATGATCAAAAGAGAAAATGTCCATGGTGGTTGGAGAAACCCTCAATGAAGCATTTGGATACAGGCGCGCCTGTTTATTGTAATATACCACACAAAATAAAAACAGATAACAAAGTCCTCTATATAATCACTAGCGTTTCACCCATAGGCTTTCTTAAGTGATCTCTTGAGAAAGCCTATGGGTGAAACGCTTTGTGATTATGGAGGATCCAGCGAGACAGCGGAGCTTAACATTTGTAGCTCCGTCCAGTCTGTAGAAGTGTCCGGCGAAGATTATATACAAAGACAAAGTTGTCCTTACCCTGTCTCTGTATATCTCTTGACTGGTTAAGAATAGAGATGTCGCGAACCGTCCGCGAACTTCTCGCGAACGGTTCGCCACGGTTCGCCACGAACTGTTCGTGGCGAACTCCGGTCAGCTGACACATCCCGGCCAATCTCCAGCAGACCCTCCCTCCCAGGCCCTCCTACTTCCTGGACAGCATCCATGTTGAAGCTGCTTCAACATGGATGCTGTCCAGGAAGTAGGAGTGTTCGCGACATCTCTAGTTAAGAATTTCAATGAAATTACAAAACAGTCAGTATGAGTATTTCATAAAGATTGCATCTTTATGAAATATAATTTTTTTTTGTAGGGAATGGGGGTGACAGTACTACCTTAATCTCCCAGTAATACATTCCTAAGCAGTTCTAGGTCTATCGGAGGCTCTTTTTAAGACATTTGGGATGGTTTGATGGGGTCTGATTAGAGTATACAGTATTCAGTTAAATTGGCCAGTGTTGTAAATTTCAGAGACAGTAAAGCCGTCTCCAACATTTTGCTTTTAAAGAGCCAATAGTGATTTTTAACTTAAAAACTGAGTTTAGTGGATAATGCAGTAAATCTATTTGTAATAGAAGAGAATTGTCAAACTTTGATCAAAATAGCTGACCTAATGATTTATTCACTAAACAGTGCAGTGAACATGGAATTAGAAAATTCAAACTTAAAAGAGCACTCGAAGCACCATAACCACTGCATTGTGGTTCTTTTATTTTTTCGGTGCCAAGAGAAGGTGGAGAGTGGTTCCAACAGACTCCTAACACCATAACCACTACAGCACACTGTGATTATAGTGCTTTAATTGTTTCTTTGAATATCCAAGTTGCGATTCGAGCACACTTGTGAACAAGTTAGCTATTGTGCCCTAAATTGATCAATTTGGTTTTCACGCAATCATTTTTTTCTTTAAAAAGCCTTCAATGAGTTCTCCATATTTTTGCAATTTGGAGCATACTCAGGGATTTAATCAATAAACACTAAATTGTAATGAGTTAAACAAAAACATAACAAAAAAATATATACACTGTATTTATTCGAATCTAATGCGCACCTTTTTTGGAAAATAAAGTTTCCAAAATTTGAATGTGCATTAAATTCGATGGCGCATTTCATTCGGGGCAAAATTCTAAATTTTCCGGGAAATTGCATTCGAATTCACAGAGGCGAATTTTGTTCCTGAAAGAGGGCTTAAGAAAGAATAGACTTAAAGGGATCCTATAGTGCCAGGAAATCAAAGCCATTTTCCTGGCACTATAGAGTTAATAGGCCCCCTCCCTCTCGCAGGGGTTAAAACCCCTTCAGCCACTTACCTAAATCCAGGGCCTAGGTCACTTGGCGCTGGGTCAGGCTCTGCCCACACTCCTTCTGATACCGGAGAAACTGACGGAAGCAAAGCACAGAGGGATGGACACAGGTTTCTTCAGGAAGGAAGAGATTCTTTATTGGATCACCGATCGGGACTCAGAGGGACTAATGTCACCAAAAATACAGCAAGTTCTGAGCCCTGAACAATAGTGCAGGCTTCCTATATAGGCACATAACTCCTCCCATATTAAGCTCCACCCGCACATTCTCTTGACCAATCATTACAAATAAGAATTAACTTCCTGCTTGACCACATGGCTTGTCCAGCACAATGGAGGAGGGGAATACTACATCCTGTATTCTTGCACATGCTCCGTACACTACTGATCGTATCTTGCCTCGTGCAACCAACTGATCGATACGTCAGCATATGCACGTACACATGCCACGTGGTAATCTCGGCCTACTAAATTTATTTTTACCGAGATTCCACCACATTCCCCCCTTTGATGCCTCTTGATATTTTACAATTACTTGAGGCATCACTTAACCTTGGTTTACATACACCACAAGTTACCTTTGAACCAGACCAGACTTATCCTATGATGTGAATCTTCAACACTCATCTTCCTGCATTAGTTCTCCCTGATCTAGAGCCTTATATTTATAAATTGCCATTATCTGTGCAGCAGCCTTCCTCTCTGCTATATTTTCTATCAGGCTTTGCACAGACCTAACTACTAAGGGTATAAGACACGGCAGGAGTAGACACAACATTAAAATCAGTAGGACTCCACCTACCACTGCCTTAAGCCCTCCAAACCACTCATACCAGCTACCAAACCAACTACTTGGATTGTACCCTTTCCATACCTGAGTAGGCACATGCGCTAGTTTAACCATATGGCTAGTAAGCTCAGCTATTGCTTGCCCTTCGTCATCTATTTGAAGACAGCAATTGCTCAGGTTAAACTTCCCACATACACCTCCCTCTACTGCCAAAAGATAATCCAAGGCTAATCTATTTTGGTAACTGCTGTCCTCATCCTGGTATTATGCTTCGCTAGAAGATTGAGCGCTTGTGATGTCTCGTTAGTAATGATCTCAACCACCGCCTGTAACCTTATAATGCGGTTGAGCATATAAATAGGGGTTCTATAACCAAAGGTACCATCCTCTGCCCACGTGGCTGGCCCATAATAATCTATAATACGCTGGGGAGGCCATTCATTATCTTCCCAGGCACCTATCTCTATGGGTCCCCTTTTCTTCCTATGATTCACATCATACACTTTAACACCTAAAGTCTCACCTGTTTCAATAGGCAACAAGAAGAAGGATGGTTTTAACATACCCAACACACATGCCCCTTCCCAGTCCTGTGGTAACTCCGAATAGGCCTTCTTACCACAGATCCAGTACAAATTCGCTGGGGCTCTCCAGTTAGATGTGATGGATAGATCAAACCATACGTCCTTTAAATTGGCATATCTTGCAAACGGGTTAGATGGTTCTGAGACATTTGAAGCCGACCACCAAGTTGTATTCTTTGTATCATCATCATAAGCTTTTTGCCCTAGACAAGTTAATTCTCCTACAGAAGTATTATACATCATTCCTTTCCTCGCTATGCAAACATAACCTATGATGGAGGTCTTCAATCTCCACTCAGATTTACCTCTAACACTCATATGATAGTCGGCTTGTGTAGATATTAATTGGTCAACTGCCTCAGAACCGGACATTACCTCCTTTGCTTCCCAAGGCCATTGGTCTCCCATGTTAGTACCTCCACACACATAGCAGTTGGTAACATTAAGACTACCGGCAATACTCTCGGCTAAATCAATGAACAAGTTTTTAGCATTATGGGGGATCTTATTATCTATGCTCATCTCTTCATAAAAGGAATGGTATACTTGATGAGTTTGGGAGGTTACCGTATCAGTCTCTATCCCTATAAACAATATTGTCCCAGGGTCTAAACCCGTCCCATATATTTGAAACCCAAATAAATTACCATATTTATCTAAGAACTTGTCAGGGTTACTTATAAGTATATGGATTGGATTGCATTCCATAGACTTACAATATGGATCAATAGGCAACTTAGTCACAATCATGTCCTTGTCTACTGTCTGTCCCCAAGTCGCCCACCCCACACAAGACCAATATGGGCAGAAGTTATAATCTCTATTTGGACATCTTGGACTTACATATCTATTTTTACTACTGGGACAAATATATTTATCGTTAGACCCATACGTCCTCTCCCATCTAAGATCCCCACATACATTCCACGGCTTTCTACCACTTGATATTGCTTTACACGCATCAAATAGCAGAGCACCTGAAGAATATACGGATTCTAATACCGTCTTATTAATTAGGGTCCCCTGAGGATCTCCATTTCTGAGAGTCAACCAAATTGTACGGGGTTGATACTCAGGACTGAAGCACTTAGGTTCTCCTACTCCTAAATGACACACACTATATTCTATATTTAAGTATCTACATCTTGATACATCTCCTTTACACTCATATTGCGAATGCCAAATTAGGGTCTGGGATATATGGTTACCTGTTCTTGTAGTCTTAATGCATACCTCACAGCTAGGAGTGTCGGTACCTCTACCTTCCTGAATATAAAAATACACATAAATAAACATTATTAAAAATACATCTTTCGTCGTCATCCTCAGTCTTCGTCCGTGCGAAGGCACCTCAGCTTCCAGGATGTAAGGGCTGCAGGGAATGGAGTTCTGCTCGTCTTCACAGGGGTCCCCTCAAGACTTTCCCTGACTTATACACTCGTTGGTGAGTGGACAGGCTTTATTATGGCCTTCTCACTCACTTACCAAGTCTCTGAAACAATAAAATTTGTAATCTACAAGGTTCCTCGTCACTCCGACTGAGTCGTGCGTTTTAACCGGATCTTGCAGGGATTCTCTGGATTTGCTGTAACTTGCCAGGAATCGGCTGCTGCTGGTTTAACCCTGGAGTGATGTATCCACGGAGCCACTTCGGCTACTTTTATCGCTGTAGGGGTAGACAGAAGAACAACATAAGGACCTCTCCACTTGGGCCCTAACGGCACATTATTCCACTCTTTAATCCACACTTGGTCGCCTGGGTGGTAACTATGAATTGGGGGATAAATATTCACAGGTAATCTATCTTGTACCCATTTCTGTACCTCCTCCATAGTCTTACCCAACTCTACAACCTGCTGCCGGGTAATTCCTTCTCCCAACTGACTCAAATCCCCCCTTAAGTTACCAAGCACGGGAGGTGGTCGCCCGTACATGATTTCAAAAGGAGAGAGGCCCATCCTTCTGGTAGGTGTACTACGGATTCGCAATAGAGCTATGGGCAAGAGAACGTTCCACTTAAGTTGGGTTTCCTGACACATTTTAGCCAACTGATTCTTAATAGTTCTATTCATTCTCTCTACCTTACCAGAACTCTGGGGTCTATATGCCGTATGAAGCCTCCACTTTATACCAAGCATATGAGTCAGTTGTTGTAGGCACTGATGAACAAAAGCTGGACCATTGTCCGATCCTATAGAGCAGGGTAGTCCATATCGGGGTATTATTTCTCGTAGCAGGAATCTCACGACTTCTCCTGCTTTCTCTGTACGAGTAGGACATGCTTCTACCCAGCCTGAATAGGTGCACACCACTACCAGCAGGTAGCGATGTCCACCCGATTTAGGCATCACTGTATAGTCAATTTGTAAATCGGACATGGGAAGTCCCCCCATAAACTGGACTCCTGGTGGCTTTACTGGTCCTTGTCTTGCATTATTTTTAGCACACGTTACACATCTACGTACAATGGCCTGAGTCAAGTTGGACAATCTTGGTATGTAGAAATGTTTTCTGAGAGATTCTTCTGTACTGTCTCTCCCAGAATGTGTCCCGTTATGATAGTTTTGGACAATTTCTACCGCTAGTGATGCTGGAATAACTATTCTTCCATCTTCTAACTGATACCATTTGTTCTCCAAATACTTTCCAGGTTCAGTCCTTAACCACTCCTCTTCTTGAGCTGTATAAATTGGAGTCCATTGAGACAGTGGAGTTGGTATAAGAGCAGCTATATGCCCCACATATTCCTGTCTTCCTGATTCAGCAGCACGCTTAGCTGCACTATCTGCCATCCGATTCCCTTTGGTTACATCACCATCTCCTCTCAGATGCGCCCGACAATGTATAATACCGACTTCTTTCGGCTCCCACACTGCTTCCAATAGTTGTAGGATCTCAGCTGCGTATTTGATTTCTTTGCCTTCTGAATTCAATAGTCCTCTTTCTTTATACAAAGCTCCGTGGGCATGAGTGGTTAAAAACGCATACTTGGAGTCCGTGTAGATGTTCACTCTTAAACCTTCAGCCAATTGTAACGCTCGTGTCAGTGCTATCAATTCTGCCTTTTGTGCTGATGTTCCTTTTGCCAGTGGCCGAGCTTCTATCACCTTGTCTATCGTTGTTACTGCATATCCTGCATAGCGGATCCCTTCTTTTACATAACTACTGCCGTCGGTGTAATATTGAACATCAGGGTTCTGGATGGGAAAATCACGAAGATCTGGTCTACTTGAAAATACTTCATCCATTACTTCCAAACAATCATGTTGACTTTCAGTAGGTTGTGGCAAAAGGGTAGCTGGATTTAAGGTATTTACAATCTCTAAATGCACTCTTGGGTTTTCACACAACATTGCTTGATACTTGGTCATACGGCTGTTACTAAACCAATGATTTCCTTTGTAATCCAACAACGTCTGTACTGCATGTGGAACGCGTACATAAAGTTCTTGACCCAGAGTGAGTTTATCGGCTTCAGCTACTAGCAGGGCGGCTGCAGCTACAGCTCTTAGACAAGGTGGAAGTCCGCTGGCCACTGCATCCAGTTGCTTAGACATGTAGGCAACAGGTCTTTGCCATGATCCCAAGTACTGTGTCAATACTCCCACAGCCATTCTTCTTTGCTCATGTACATACAGGTAGAATGGCCGTGTGTGGTCAGGTAGACCTAATGCTGGGGCACTCATCAAAGCCCTCTTCACATCTTCGAATGCCGTTTGCTGTTCTTGAGTCCATAAGAAGGGGTCATGCTCTGTACCTTTGATAGCTGCATACAGAGGTTTTGCCAGTATCGCGTAGCTGGGAATCCATATCCTACAGAAGCCTGCTGCCCCCAAGAATTCTCGCACTTGTCTTCTATTCCTGGGTATCGGTATTTGGCACACAGCTTCTTTTCTCTCTGGCCCCATAATTCTTTGACCTTCAGAGATATGGAATCCCAGATATTTGACAGTTGGCAAACACAACTGAGCCTTCCTTCTTGACACCTTGTATCCTGCCTTCCAGAGGATGTGTAGTAGATCATGCGTTGCTTGCTGACATACTTCCTTTGTAACTGCTGCTATCAACAAGTCATCTACATATTGTAATAATACACACTCTCCTGGGATAGACTCAAAATCTAGTAGATCTTGGCTTAGAGCTGAACCAAATAGGGTAGGTGAATTTTTAAACCCCTGGGGCAATCTTGTCCAGGTCATTTGGCGTTTCGAGCCCGTTACAGCATTTTCCCATTGGAAAGCAAAGATACATTGGCTCTCTACGGCAATTCGGAGGCAAAAGAAGGCATCTTTGAGATCTAAGACTGTAAAGTAAGTAGCCCCGCCCGGAATTAAAGCAAGCAGGTTATACGGATTGGGCACGACTGGATGTATACTAACAACCGCATCATTGACTGCTCTCAAGTCCTGCACAGGTCGATACTCATCTGTACCGGGCTTTTGAACAGGCAGCAATGGGGTGTTCCAGGGGGAAGTACAGAATTTTAGGATACCATACCGTATGAACTTATCCAGATAAGATTGGATGTTCTTCTTAGCCTTCTGCGGAATATGATATTGTCTCAGGCTTACTGGATAAACCCCAAGTTTTAGTTCGATTTTAATAGGTGGAATATTGCGGGCCAGTCCTGGTGGGTTGTTCTCTGCCCAAACTCCTGGTATGTTAAATAAGGATTCATCACTCCTCGGGTTTTGGCTAGTCAACACTGTATAAAGTCGCCACTCTTCTTCCTTTGGTACGGACAATGTCATAATACCTGAGGGTCCATTAAACTTTAAGGATGTTGTTCCATTTGGTAGGAACGTAATCTGCGCTTGTAATTTGGATAGCATATCACGTCCCAGCAATTGGACTGGACACTCAGGCATATAAAGGAATTGATGTTTTACTACGTGGCCTCCCAATGTACAGAGTCGACTTTTAAGAACCGGTTTTTCAGCACTTCTTCCAGTTGCTCCTATTACAGTAATAGTTCTTCCAGATGGAGGAGCAACTTGATTAGTCACCACCGAATGTTCAGCACCAGTGTCGATCATGAACGCACTCCTTTTTCCCCCTATTGATACATCGACCATAGGCTCCGCTCGACCAAGGGGGATGGAGCCCGGTCGGTATCAATAGTCCTCCATGACCGTGTCAGCCAATCCCACAAAGTCCCTACCTTCTCTATCGCGGGACCTTTGCGCTGCTGGATAGTACCTATCTTCCCTTACACTTCCTCTGTTCCCATTACTCCCTCTATTACCATTACTCCCTCCGGGGCCTCCTCTACCTCTCGCTCTGCCTCTAAAGTTTCCGTAACCTGCCCTGGGTAAGTCTCTCTCATACTGCTCTCTTTGCGGACACTCATTCCTCCAATGCCCTTCTTCCTTGCAGTACGCACACTGATTCCTACTCAAAGGCTCCCTATTCCATCTACCATCGCCTCTATCTGAGCCCCGTCTATCTACGCCTGCGATCGCTACCGCTAACATATCTGCCTTTCTACGCATCTTGCGCTCTTCCTCTTTCTTACTTTCTGTTTCCCTATTCATATATACTTTGTTCGCTACCTCCATTAGTTGGGTGATAGACATACCTGCAAACCCTTCTAATTTCTGTAGCTTGCGCTTAATATCTCCGTAAGCTTGGCTGACAAAGGCGGAGTTTACCATTCGGGAATTATCAGCGTCTTCCGGATTAAAGGGGGTATACAAGCGGTATGCCTCCAATAATCGGTCATAAAAGACACTGGGCGCTTCATCACTTTTCTGAATCACCTCAACTGTCTTCGACATGTTAATAGCTTTCTTCCCTCCGGCTTTCATGCCAGCAATTATAGCATCTCTATAGGCTTTAAGTTGAGCCATATCTGCGCCATTTACATTCCAGTCAGGATCGGTGTTAGGGTAATGTGTTGCGGCCCATGCTGCCGGATTGGCTTGATTTAAAGCACGGGCTCTCTCCTCTAGCGCCTTAATGGCCGCTTGGTTAATCCTTGTCCTTTCCTCATTATTGAACAATGTCATTAATAACTGCTGGCAATCAGCCCATGTCGGGTTATGTGTCTGAACTATCGAGGTGAACAGATCGGTCATAGCTTGTGGTTTCTCAGTGTACGAGGAATTGTGGGTCTTCCAATTCAAGAGATCGGTAGTCGTGAACGGGACATATACGAAGACTGGGTCAGCATGTGCCATTTGACCTGCGGCATCGATATAGGCTGACCCAGGATTCAGACGAAGAGGCATCTGATAATGTTTTAATTGTTGGGTACCGGTCAGTTGTCGGGTTAGTATGGGGCTACGTGGAGGGGCGTCAGTTAAAGGTTCCGGTCGAGAGGTAATAGGGCATGAGGATGTGGGAACTTGATTTTGTGAAAAATTAGTGAATAGTATACTCTGAGCCGAGCTAGAAGAAGCTTGACCGGAAGTTTGAAGTGGCGCCAAATCAGGATATTCAGATCTAATGGGGGTTGGTCCTGGTTCAGGAAGGGGAGTTTTAATACGAGGGGGGGTGGATTCTGTACTGGAGGAGGAAGCGGAAGTGGATGGGGGCAATAGGGGAAGGGGTGCAGAACTTCCTGCATTCGCGTCACTTCCTCTTAAAGGGAAGTAAGGGGGCGGCAAAGGGATCTCGGACTCAGGGGGCGTGTCCAAAATGGGCCTAACACCAGTCCTAGTGGACAAATAAGTCCTGGCCACCATGAGGCGACATTGCTCCTCGTGGCATATCCGGATCCATTTTGGCGAGTCGTTTACGGCCTGCCCCCAACAATCAATGTATGGAAACTGTCCGTAAAGTTCAGGCCTACCTGACACAGCCACGTGTACACGCTGTACCAGGGTTGGATCCAAACTGCCACGCGGCGGCCATGCCGCAACCAAAATAGGCCACTCCCTAGTGCACAAAGTGACCAAACGTACAGGAGACATTTTAACCCCAAAATCACATGTTTTGAATCCCTTTTTAAAATTCTTTACCATACAACCTAAGGGATCCGAAATCGTTGACTCTGACGCGCCCATACTTATCAATGGAACGTCGTTGACAACGAATACTATGCACGCGTTCTTATTCAACAGTCACACCCGTTTCCTCTGGCAACAGCACCACGTGGTACAGTTACCGAGTGAAACGTACACAATAACACAATAATCACTCAGGGAATTCCCGTACACACACAGCTGTTACACCAGTCACTAAATAATCAATATTATGCCCTTTGGCGAAACTATACAGTCACCCACGCTATAATTCTCTATATATGAATTACCCGTCTATAACACACCCCAGTAACATCGTCTTTTACTAGTATCGGTTACAGTACGGTTAGCATAGGTCAAAGCACAATTTAAGGTCACAATACAATTATTAGTGGTTACGGTGTTAAACATGCAATAGACGACAATGATTAGTACTTATATACAGTGTCAGTAAATATACAGGGTTATGGTACCGTGCACTATGATACAGCAACACACTATTAACACTCTCGCTAGACGGCTGAGCTCGCGCTATCTAACAAGATATACACTTTACTAACAATCTTTAACACATTTACAATCCCAACTAAACTATTGGCCAGTACCTTGAATGGACTACCTAAAACTATATACACCCGTTTTGGTTAGCCACACTGCCCAAACACCACATATAGCGAACTAGAGGGCAGAATTTACAAAATTGCCCTTCTAGTCTATTTACTCTATCAAAAGTCTAGTGGGTTCCAAATTTACACGCCTTCCCACTTAGCCAAGATAGGTTGAGAGCTAGCGAACCGAATTTACACAGGCGCCGCTTAGTCTCCCGGTCCCTCCGACCTAGCGAACGTAATATACACCCTATAACGCTAGTCTAGACAAGACACCGGTGTCCGGCTAGGGCTATTTACACAGGACCCCGCCTGACTAACCAGATCAAACGGTCTTACTAAAGAGCGTTCGATCGAGCGGTGCGCCTTCGCTCCTTCCCTCCGACAGAGGGGGCAGATTCCATACACAGTTTTAAACCCCTTTTGGGCCTACCGCACAATCGGTATACCCCTAGTGGGTCTGCCGTCTAAAACAGCAGTTGTCTTACCTCCTCGTTCCTGAACCTGAGTTCACACTCATCGACGGGGACACCCCAGCACTTCTTACGTAGAGGCCGGTGATCTCCTGGACAACAGACCAGTGGCGCCGAGACGAAGGGAGGTCCACGCAGAAGTTCAGGGGTGCAGCCGTAGAGAACGTGGGCAAAGATAGACCGTCTCCCGCCTCTGCCTCTCAGCTACCGTTGAACGATGAGCTTCCCGGCCAATGCACCAAATGATACCGGAGAAACTGACGGAAGCAAAGCACAGAGGGATGGACACAGGTTTCTTCAGGAAGGAAGAGATTCTTTATTAGATCACCGATCGGGACTCAGAGGGACTAATGTCACCAAAAATACAGCAAGTTCTGAGCCCTGAACAATAGTGCAGGCTTCCTATATAGGCACATACCTCCTCCCATATTAAGCTCCACCCGCACATTCTCTTGACCAATCATTACAAATAAGAATTAACTTCCTGCTTGACCACATGGCTTGTCCAGCACAATGGAGGAGGGGAATACTACATTCTGTATTCTTGCACATGCTCCGTACACTACTGATCGTATCTTGCCTCGTGCAACCAACTGATCGATACGTCAGCATATGCACGTACACATGCCATGTGGTAATCTCGGCCTACTAAATTTATTTTTACCGAGATTCCACCACACTTCCCTGCCGACGTCAACCGGCGGGGCAGACCTAATGCGCATGCTCGGCAATGGCCGCATGCACATTCGACCTCCCCATAGAAAAGCATTATTCAATGCTTCCTGAATAGGAAAATCTGACGCTGGAGCTCCGTGAGGACGTCCAGCGACAGATAACGGACCAAAAGTCTGTTAGGATTCCAGAAGCGCACCCAGACAGCCACTGGGGGCAGACTTAGAGCTGCAATGTAAACAAGTGCAAAATGGTCACAGCACCCAGACAACTTCAATTAGCTGAAGAGGTCTGGGTGCCAACAGTGTCCCTTTAACACGTAACGCTAAAATTGAAATACCATCAATGTTACTATGGTATATGGCAATAACCATGTTGTATAATAGTATCTTGTATAAATGCGCATTACATTCCCCAGCAAAAACATTTTTGTTTTAGCTTCCATGTTTCAAATATTGAGGTGCACATTAGTTCGCGTGTATACGGTATGTATAAATAAATAAAATGTATGGAATAAAAACCTATTCTTCAACACAGGCCAAAATAATAACATTGGTAACATGACACCAAACAGCTGCATCAGAGAATGTCTCCCATTGCAGTTCACTGTAATTCACTGTTCAGCAATCAAAGCTCATGGAATGGTTTTCATGAGTCAGGCCTGCAGTGCTGGAAGGGTTAAATAGTCATGCCACGTGATGTGTCCAGCCCCCATGCTCCTTCCATGACACATGGCTGAGGGTTGTGCTGGAAGGGACTACAACTCCCGGCATGCAGTGCGCTGGCCGGTGACGTCACCAGGCTGTCAGAGTGAGCTGCTGGCTGTGTACAGAGTGTCAGTGAGTGCAGGAGGAGCTGGGGGCATGGAGCACTTTCTGCAGGGCTGCAAGGCCGCCTTACAGGTACACTGACTGGGGATCAATGTGTGTATTGTGTTAGATACAGGCACCCTGCATGTATGGACTGCTTGGTGTGTTTAACCCACTGGGTGCTGGGGTAGGGGTATTGACACTGTGTGTGTGCTGGGGTAGGGGTATTGACACTGTGTGTGCTGGGGTAGGGGTATTGACACTGTGTGTGTGCTGGGGTAGGGGTATTGACACTGTGTGTGCTGGGGTAGGGGTATTGACACTGTGTGTGTGCTGGGTCCAAGATGCATTATCTTGCACTTATCCACATAATAAAAAAGTATTTAACCAGGAAAGGCACATTCAGATTACTATGATTTTCAAGTACATTCTGGGGATGTTACCTTAGCCCAACATCCAGGGGTTGTTACTATTACTCAATTTAATGGTACTCATTTTATCTACCTCGGAAGGATGAAGGGCTGGGATTCAAACCTGCGACCCAAGGGTTGAACAGATTCCACTGATGATGCATTAGCCAACTAAGCTATCACACCAGCATGTACTCTCATCACCATCAGCCACCCACTACTGAGTTTGATGGAAGATACAGTCTAGAGCAGTTGGATCGACTCCCATCATGCTTCGAGTTTGGCTGAGCATAAAGAAATAAAATGAATAAAGATTGCAGTCCTCAGGTCCAGTCAGTCTCTGAATCTGTAAATCTACCACAACAACCGTGTTACTCCATACTACAGGAGTACCAAAAGTACTGGGTGATAACAGACATCCCAACTTGCATTTCAGGGAGGTGGCTTTACCTGCTACGGCACCAATCCTACCCACCCACCTGTGCTGGCTATAGCTCATTTAAATGTGAGTGGAATATTTATATTTTTTATCTCACATATATTGACCCTTACACTCTATACGATTGATGTCTTATCTTGTGTCTTCCATATCACGAGACCAACTGGACTACTACAAACAGAGAAGAGACCCCATCACCTAAAGTATCTTAAAAGACATCTATTGCCACAGTGCAACCTCTAAAATCTTTTCGGACTATTTTCAATATTTAATTTTATTTTATTTTATCGTGAATCTTTTTAAGTTTTATTTATATGTCTTTTTACTATTTGATACATTTTGGCGCAGCCTTGCATTACTGTTGTGGTTTTCCATTCTTACTATAGAGGGTTAGAGGGTTACCCTCTGCTAGGCTGCTGCCCATCCACCTTTTATTATTAGCGCTAACCTCCTTTCTTGTTTTTATATGGTATTTCCATTGATTGGTAGCGGTCATGTCGGTCATGTCTGCTGCTGATATTTAGTCCTACCTGACCATGTCTACCCCAGCTGTTCCAGTGATTGGTGGCGGTCATCTTCGTCATGTCTGCTGCTGGTATTTATTCCTACCTGACCATGCATACCCCAGCTGTTCCAGTGATTGGTGGCGGTCATGTTTGCTGCTGGTATTTATTCCTACCTGACCATGCATACCCCAGCTGTTCCAGTAATTGGTGGCAGTCATCTTGGTCATGTCTGCTGCTGGTATTTATTCCTACCTGACCATGTCTACCCCAGCTGTTCCAGTGATTGGTGGCAGTCATGTTGGTCATGTCTGCTGCTGGTATTTATTCCTACCTGACCATGCGTACCCCAGCTGTTCCATTGATTGGTAGCGGTCATGTCTGCTGCTGGTATTTATTCCTACCTGACCATGTGTATTCCAGCTGTTCCAGTGATTGGTGGCGGTCATCTTGGTCATGTCTGCTGCTGATATTTATTCCTACCTGACCATGTCTACCCCAGCTGTTCCAGTGATTGGTGGAGTCATGTTGGTCATGTCTGCTGCTGGTATTTATTCCTACCTGACCATGCGTACCCCAGCTGTTCCATTGATTGGTAGCGGTCATGTCTGCTGCTGGTATTTATTCCTACCTGACCATGTCTACCCCAGCTGTTCCATTGATTGGTGGCGGTCATGTCTGCTGCTGGTATTTATTCCTACCTGACCATGCATACCCCAGCTGTTCCAGTGATTGGTGGCGGTCATCTTGGTCATGTCTGCTGCTGGTATTTATTCCTACCTGACCATGTCTACCCCAGCTGTTCCAGTGATTGGTGGCAGTCATGTTGGTCATGTCTGCTGCTGGTATTTATTCCTACCTGACCATGCGTACCCCAGCTGTTCCATTGATTGGTAGCGGTCATGTCTGCTGCTGGTATTTATTCCTACCTGACCATGCGTACCCCAGCTGTTCCATTGATTGGTAGCGGTCATGTCTGCTGCTGGTATTTATTCCTACCTGACCATGCTTACCCCAGCTGTTCCATTGATTGGTAGCGGTCATGTCTGCTGCTGGTATTTATTCCTACCTGACCATGCGTACCCCAGCTGTTCCATTGATTGGTAGCGGTCATGTCTGCTGCTGGTATTTATTCCTACCTGACCATGTCTACCCCAGCT
>OW240924.1:18086402-18104583 GCA_933207985.1 Pelobates cultripes
AGCAGCACGCTTAGCTGCACTATCTGCCATCCGATTCCCTTTGGTTACATCACCATCTCCTCTCAGATGCGCCCGACAATGTATAATACCAACTTCTTTCGGCTCCCACACTGCTTCCAATAGTTGTAGGATCTCAGCTGCGTATTTGATTTCTTTGCCTTCTGAATTCAATAGTCCTCTTTCTTTATACAGAGCTCCGTGGGCATGAGTGGTTAAAAACGCATACTTGGAGTCCGTGTAGATGTTCACTCTTAAACCTTCAGCCAATTGTAACGCTCGTGTCAGTGCTATCAATTCAGCCTTTTGTGCTGATGTTCCTTTTGCCAGTGGCTGAGCTTCTATCACCTTGTCTATCGTTGTTACTGCATATCCTGCATAGCGGATCCCTTCTTTTACATAACTACTGCCGTCGGTGTAATATTGAACATCAGGGTTCTGGATGGAAAAATCACGAAGATCTGGTCTACTTGAAAATACTTCATCCATTACTTCCAAACAATCATGTTGACTTTCAGTAGGTTGTGGCAAAAGGGTAGCTGGATTTAAGGTATTTACAGTCTCTAAATGCACTCTTGGGTTTTCACACAGCATTGCTTGATACTTGGTCATACGGCTGTTACTAAACCAATGATTTCCTTTGTAATCCAACAACGTCTGTACTGCATGTGGAACTCGTACATAAAGTTCTTGACCCAGAGTGAGTTTATCGGCTTCAGCTACTGGCAGGGCGGCTGCAGCTACAGCTCTTAGACAAGGTGGAAGTCCGCTGGCCACTGCATCCAGTTGCTTAGACATGTAGGCAACAGGTCTTTTCCATGATCCCAAGTACTGTGTCAATACTCCCACAGCCATTCTTCTTTGCTCATGTACATACAGGTAGAATGGCCGTGTGTGGTCAGGTAGACCTAATGCTGGGGCACTCATCAAAGCCCTCTTCACATCTTCGAATGCCGTTTGCTGTTCTTGAGTCCATAAGAAGGGGTCATGCTCTGTACCTTTGATAGCTGCATACAGAGGTTTTGCCAGTATCGCGTAGCTGGGAATCCATATCCTACAGAAGCCTGCTGCCCCCAAGAATTCTCGCACTTGTCTTCTATTCCTGGGTATCGGTGTTTGGCACACAGCTTCTTTTCTCTCTGGCCCCATAATTCTTTGACCTTCAGAGATATGGAATCCCAGATATTTGACAGTTGGCAAACACAACTGAGCCTTCCTTCTTGACACCTTGTATCCTGCCTTCCAGAGGATGTGTAGTAGATCATGCGTTGCTTGCTGACATACTTCCTTTGTAACTGCTGCTATCAACAAGTCATCTACATATTGTAATAATACACACTCTCCTGGGATAGACTCAAAATCTAGTAGATCTTGGCTTAGAGCTGAACCAAATAGGGTAGGTGAATTTTTAAACCCCTGGGGCAATCTTGTCCAGGTCATTTGGCGTTTCGAGCCCGTTACAGCATTTTCCCATTGGAAAGCAAAGATACATTGGCTCTCTACGGCAATTCGGAGGCAAAAGAAGGCATCTTTGAGATCTAAGACTGTAAAGTAAGTAGCCCCGCCCGGAATTAAAGCAAGCAGGTTATACGGATTGGGCACGACTGGATGTATACTAACAACCGCATCATTGACTGCTCTCAAGTCCTGCACAGGTCGATACTCATCTGTACCGGGCTTTTGAACAGGCAGCAATGGGGTGTTCCAGGGGGAAGTACAGAACTTTAGGATACCATACCGTATGAACTTATCCAGATAAGATTGGATGTTCTTCTTAGCCTTCTGCGGAATATGATATTGTCTCAGGCTTACTGGATAAACCCCAAGTTTTAGTTCGATTTTAATAGGTGGAATATTGCGGGCCAGTCCTGGTGGGTTGTTCTCTGCCCAAACTCCTGGTATGTTAAATAAGGATTCATCACTCCTCGGGTTTTGGCTAGTCAACACTGTATAAAGTCGCCACTCTTCTTCCTTTGGTACGGACAATGTCATAATACCTGAGGGTCCATTAAACTTTAAGGATGTTGTTCCATTTGGTAGGAACGTAATCTGCGCTTGTAATTTGGATAGCATATCACGTCCCAGCAATTGGACTGGACACTCAGGCATATAAAGGAATTGATGTTTTACTACGTGGCCTCCCAATGTACAGAGTCGACTTTTAAGAACCGGTTTTTCAGCACTTCTTCCAGTTGCTCCTATTACAGTAATAGTTCTTCCAGATGGAGGAGCAACTAGATTAGTCACCACCGAATGTTCAGCACCAGTGTCGATCATAAACGCACTCCTTTTTCCCCCTATTGATACATCGACCATAGGCTCCGCTCGACCAAGGGGGATGGAGCCCGGTCGGTATCAATAGTCCTCCATGACCGTGTCAGCCAATCCCACAAAGTCCCTACCTTCTCTATCGCGGGACCTTTGCGCTGCTGGATAGTACCTATCTTCCCTTACACTTCCTCTGTTCCCATTACTCCCTCTATTACCATTACTCCCTCCGGGGCCTCCTCTACCTCTCGCTCTGCCTCTAAAGTTTCCGTAACCTGCCCTGGGTAAGTCTCTCTCATACTGCTCTCTTTGCGGACACTCATTCCTCCAATGCCCTTCTTCCTTGCAGTACGCGCACTGATTCCTACTCAAAGGCTCCCTATTCCATCTACCATCGCCTCTATCTGAGCCCCGTCTATCTACGCCTGCGATCGCTACCGCTAACATATCTGCCTTTCTACGCATCTTGCGCTCTTCCTCTTTCTTACTTTCTGTTTCCCTATTCATATATACTTTGTTCGCTACCTCCATTAGTTGGGTGATAGACATACCTGCAAACCCTTCTAATTTCTGTAGCTTGCGCTTAATATCTCCGTAAGCTTGGCTGACAAAGGCGGAGTTTACCATTCGGGAATTATCAGCGTCTTCCGGATTAAAGGGGGTATACAAGCGGTATGCCTCCAGTAATCGGTCATAAAAGACACTGGGCGCTTCATCACTTTTCTGAATCACCTCAACTGTCTTTGACATGTTAATAGCTTTCTTCCCTCCGGCTTTCATGCCAGCAATTATAGCGTCTCTATAGGCTTTAAGTTGAGCCATATCTGCGCCATTTACATTCCAGTCAGGATCGGTGTTAGGGTAATGTGTTGCGGCCCATGCTGCCGGATTGGCTTGATTTAAAGCACGGGCTCTCTCCTCTAGCGCCTTAATGGCCGCTTGGTTAATCCTTGTCCTTTCCTCATTATTGAACAATGTCATTAATAACTGCTGGCAATCAGCCCATGTCGGGTTATGTGTCTGAACTATCGAGGTGAACAGATCGGTCATAGCTTGTGGTTTCTCAGTGTACGAGGAATTGTGGGTCTTCCAATTCAAGAGATCGGTAGTCGTGAACGGGACATATACGAAGACTGGGTCAGCATGTGCCATTTGACCTGCGGCATCGATATAGGCTGACCCAGGATTCAGACGAAGAGGCATCTGATAATGTTTTAATTGTTGGGTACCGGTCAGTTGTCGGGTTAGTATGGGGCTACGTGGAGGGGCGTCAGTTAAAGGTTCCGGTCGAGAGGTAATAGGGCATGAGGATGTGGGAACTTGATTTTGTGAAAAATTAGTGAATAGTATACTCTGAGCCGAGCTAGAAGAAGCTTGACCGGAAGTTTGAAGTGGCGCCAAATCAGGATATTCAGATCTAATGGGGGTTGGTCCTGGTTCAGGAAGGGGAGTTTTAATACGAGGGGGGGTGGATTCTGTACTGGAGGAGGAAGCGGAAGTGGATGGGGGCAATAGGGGAAGGGGTGCAGAACTTCCTGCATTCGCGTCACTTCCTCTTAAAGGGAAGTAAGGGGGCGGCAAAGGGATCTCGGACTCAGGGGGCGTGTCCAAAATGGGCCTAACACCAGTCCTAGTGGACAAACAAGTCCTGGCCACCATGAGGCGACATTGCTCCTCGTGGCATATCCGGATCCATTTTGGCGAGTCGTTTACGGCCTGCCTCCAACAATCAATGTATGGAAACTGTCCGTAAAGTTCAGGCCTACCTGACACAGCCACGTGTACACGCTGTACCAGGGTTGGATCCAAACTGCCACGCGGCGGCCATGCCGCAACCAAAGTAGGCCACTCCCTAGTGCACAAAGTGACCAAACGAACAGGAGACATTTTAACCCCAAAATCACATATTTTGAATCCCTTTTTAAAATTCTTTACCATACAACCTAAGGGATCCGAAATCGTTGACTCTGACGCGCCCATACTTATCAATGGAACGTCGTTGACAACGAATACTATGCACGCGTTCTTATTCAACAGTCACACCCGTTTCCTCTGGCAACAGCACCACGTGGTACAGTTACCAAGTGAAACGTACACAATAACACAATAATCACTCAGGGAATTCCCGTACACACACAGCTGTTACACCAGTCGCTAAATAATCAATATTATGCCCTTTGGCGAAACTATACAGTCACCCACGCTATAATTCTCTATATATGAATTACCCGTCTATAACACACCCCAGTAACATCGTCTTTTACTAGTATCGGTTACAGTACGGTTAGCATAGGTCAAAGCACAATTTAAGGTCACAATACAATTATTAGTGGTTACGGTGTTAAACATGCAATAGACGACAATGATTAGTACTTATATACAGTGTCAGTAAATATACAGGGTTATGGTACCGTGCACTATGATACAGCAACACACTATTAACACTCTCGCTAGACGGCTGAGCTCGCGCTATCTAACAAGATATACACTTTACTAACAATCTTTAACACATTTACAATCCCAACTAAACTATTGGCCAGTACCTTGAATGGACTACCTAAAACTATATACACCCGTTTTGGTTAGCCACACTGCCCAAGCACCACATATAGCGAACTAGAGGGCAGAATTTACAAAATTGCCCTTCTAGTCTATTTACTCTATCAAAAGTCTAGTGGGTTCCAAATTTACACGCCTTCCCACTTAGCCAAGATAGGTTGAGAGCTAGCGAACCGAATTTACACAGGCGCCGCTTAGTCTCCCGGTCCCTCCGACCTAGCGAACGTAATATACACCCTAGAACGCTAGTCTAGACAAGACACCGGTGTCCGGCTAGGGCTATTTACACAGGACCCCGCCTGACTAACCAGATCAAACGGTCTTACTAAAGAGCGTTCGATCGAGCGGTGCGCCTTCGCTCCTTCCCTCCGACAGAGGGGGCAGATTCCATACACAGATTTAAACCCCTTTTGGGCCTACCGCACAATCGGTATACCCCTAGTGGGTCTGCCGTCTAAAACAGCAGTTGTCTTACCTCCTCGTTCCTGAACCTGAGTTCACACTCATCGACGGGGACACCCCAGCACTTCTTACGTAGAGGCCGATGATCTCCTGGACAACAGACCAGTGGCGCCGAGACGAAGGGAGGTCCACGCAGAAGTTCAGGGGTGCAGCCGTAGAGAACGTGGGCAAAGATAGACCGTCTCACGCCTCTGCCTCTCAGCTACCGTTGAACGATGAGCTTCCCGGCCAATGCACCAAATGATACCGGAGAAACTGACGGAAGCAAAGCACAGAGGGATGGACACAGGTTTCTTCAGGAAGGAAGAGATTCTTTATTGGATCACCGATCGGGACTCAGAGGGACTAATGTCACCAAAAATACAGCAAGTTCTGAGCCCTGAACAATAGTGCAGGCTTCCTATATAGGCACATAACTCCTCCCATATTAAGCTCCACCCGCACATTCTCTTGACCAATCATTACAAATAAGAATTAACTTCCTGCTTGACCACATGGCTTGTCCAGCACAATGGAGGAGGGGAATACTACATCCTGTATTCTTGCACATGCTCCGTACACTACTGATCGTATCTTGCCTCGTGCAACCAACTGATCGATACGTCAGCATATGCACGTACACATGCCATGTGGTAATCTCGGCCTACTAAATTTATTTTTACCGAGATTCCACCACACTTCCCTGCCGACGTCAACCGGCGGGGCAGACCTAATGCGCATGCTCGGCAATGGCCGCATGCACATTCGACCTCCCCATAGAAAAGCATTATTCAATGCTTCCTGAATAGGAAAATCTGACGCTGGAGCTCCGTGAGGACGTCCAGCGACAGATAACGGACCAAAAGTCTGTTAGGATTCCAGAAGCGCACCCAGACAGCCACTGGGGGCAGACTTAGAGCTGCAATGTAAACAAGTGCAAAATGGTCACAGCACCCAGACAACTTCAATTAGCTGAAGAGGTCTGGGTGCCAACAGTGTCCCTTTAACACGTAACGCTAAAATTGAAATACCATCAATGTTACTATGGTATATGGCAATAACCATGTTGTATAATAGTATCTTGTATAAATGCGCATTACATTCCCCAGCAAAAACATTTTTGTTTTAGCTTCCATGTTTCAAATATTGAGGTGCACATTAGTTCGCGTGTATACGGTATGTATAAATAAATAAAATGTATGGAATAAAAACCTATTCTTCAACACAGGCCAAAATAATAACATTGGTAACATGACACCAAACAGCTGCATCAGAGAATGTCTCCCATTGCAGTTCACTGTAATTCACTGTTCAGCAATCAAAGCTCATGGAATGGTTTTCATGAGTCAGGCCTGCAGTGCTGGAAGGGTTAAATAGTCATGCCACGTGATGTGTCCAGCCCCCATGCTCCTTCCATGACACATGGCTGAGGGTTGTGCTGGAAGGGACTACAACTCCCGGCATGCAGTGCGCTGGCCGGTGACGTCACCAGGCTGTCAGAGTGAGCTGCTGGCTGTGTACAGAGTGTCAGTGAGTGCAGGAGGAGCTGGGGGCATGGAGCACTTTCTGCAGGGCTGCAAGGCCGCCTTACAGGTACACTGACTGGGGATCAATGTGTGTATTGTGTTAGATACAGGCACCCTGCATGTATGGACTGCTTGGTGTGTTTAACCCACTGGGTGCTGGGGTAGGGGTATTGACACTGTGTGTGTGCTGGGGTAGGGGTATTGACACTGTGTGTGCTGGGGTAGGGGTATTGACACTGTGTGTGTGCTGGGGTAGGGGTATTGACACTGTGTGTGCTGGGGTAGGGGTATTGACACTGTGTGTGTGCTGGGGTGTGTGTGCTGGGGTAGGGGTATTGACACTGTGTGTGTGCTGGGGTAGGGGTATTGACACTGTGTGTGCTGGGGTAGGGGTATTGACACTGTGTGTGTGCTGGTTGGCACTGTGTGTGTGTGCTGGGGTAGGGGTGTTGACACTGTGTGTGTGCTGGGGTAGGGGTATTGACACTGTGTGTGTGTGCTGGGGTAGGGGTATTGGCACTGTGTGTGTGTGCTGGGGTAGGGGTATTGACACTGTGTGTGTGCTGGGGTAGGGGTATTAACACTGTGTGTGTGCTGGGGTAGGGGTATTGACACTGTGTGTGTGTGCTGGGGTAGGGGTATTAACACTATGTGCTGACGAAGGTACTCAATACAACTCACTTAAACTGTTAATAGCTCCTGACTGATTCCTCTTCTGCAACTGTCATTAGTCTAATACTATCCTTACCTTTTTGTGTCATTTTACCCCACTCCCTCTAGCATGTAAGCTCATTGAGCAGGGCCCTCAACCCCTCTGTTCCTGTGTGTCCAACTTGTCTGGTTACAACTACATGTCTGTTCGTCCACCCATTGTAAAGCGCTGCAGAATTTGAAGGCGCTCTATAAATATCATAATAATAATAATAATGGTCTTTGGCCCACTGTAAGGTTGGTAAAAACTAATTTGACTGCTACATTAGGGGGAGGGGGGCAGGGGCACTATTGTTATTGTTTTGTTGTTGCCGTTAAGAAGTAGCAGGACATCCCCATAGAGATCCCCCACCCAGGAAAGGGTTACTGTGTGAAATATATGTGTACACATTCCATAGCATTCATTGTAAGACCTGCCAAAGCTGCTTTTACTGTATCAGAGTTCATTTCAGAGCAACCATTGCAGGCATAGGAGTAAAATAACCATCCCCAATAAGCCATGTTCCTGCTGCATCAAGGGGCATGGTGAGGGATCTCTACAGCCCCCCACTTCATCTCAATAAACTCGTTATGGGGTCTGGAGGTCCTCGGCACTGTTTTACTTAGGTTGTCCTCATCGTGCCCGTCTGCTTGACTGTTTTTCCCGCCTCCGTGTTAATACCCCTGTTTTTCCCGCCTCCGTGTTAATACCCCTGTTTTTCCCTCCTCCGTGTTAATATCTCTGTTTTTCCCTCCTCCGTGTTAATATCCCTGTTTTTCCCTCCTCCGTGTTAATATCCCTGTTTTTCCCGCCTCCGTGTTAATATCCCTGTTTTTCCCGCCTCCGTGTTAATACCCGTTTTTGCCGCCTCCGTGTTAATACCCGTTTTTGCCGCCTCCGTGTTAATACCCCTGTTTTTGCCGCCTCCGTGTTAATACCTTTGTTTTTGCCGCCTCTGTGTTAATACCCCTGTTTTTCCCTCCTCCGTGTTAATACCCCTGTTTTTCCCGCCTCCGTGTTAATACCCCTGTTTTTCCCGCCTCCGTGTTAATACCCCTGTTTTTCCCTCCTCCGTGTTAATACCCCTGTTTTTCCCGCCTCCGTGTTAATACCCCTGTTTTTCCCGCCTCCGTGTTAATACCCCTGTTTTTCCCGCCTCCGTGTTAATACCCCTGTTTTTCCCGCCTCCGTGTTAATACTCCTGTTTTTCCCTCCTCTGTGTTAATACTCCTGTTTTTCCCTCCTCTGTGCTAATACCCCTGTTTTTCCCTCCTCTGTGCTAATACCCCTGTTTTTCCCTCCTCTGTGCTAATACCCCTGTTTTTCCCTCCTCTGTGTTAATACCCCTGTTTTTCCCGCCTCTGTGTTAATACCCCTGTTTTTCCCTCCTCTGTGCTAATACCCCTGTTTTTCCCTCCTCTGTGTTAATACCCCTGTTTTTCCCTCCTCTGTGTTAATACCCCTGTTTTTCCCTCCTCTGTGTTAATACCCCTGTTTTTCCCTCCTCTGTGTTAATACCCCTGTTTTTCCCTCCTCTGTGTTAATACCCCTGTTTTTCCCTCCTCTGTGTTAATACCCCTGTTTTTCCCTCCTCTGTGTTAATACCCCTGTTTTTCTCTCCTCTGTGTTAATACCCCTGTTTTTCCCTCCTCTGTGTTAATACCCCTGTTTTTCCCTCCTCTGTGTTAATACCCCTGTTTTTCCCGCCTCTGTGTTAATACCCCTGTTTTTCCCGCCTCTGTGTTAATACCCCTGTTTTTCCCGCCTCTGTGTTAATACCCCTGTTTTTCCCGCCTCAGTGTTAATACCCCTGTTTTTCCCTCCTCTGTGTTAATAACCCTGTTTTTCCCTCCTCTGTGTTAAAACCCCTGTTTTTCCCGCCTCGGCCCCGGCACTTGTGAGGAAGATTTTCCCTTTGGTGTCTGTGAAAGTTTTATTGTATCAGTCAGTAGCTGCGCGTTGCCAGGAATGCACTAGAACCATTTGCTCCACCGGACCCCATAAGAACGTTATTAAGATGGGGCTGGAGTGTTAAATTAGAAGAAGTCACCTCAATTTTAATTTATAGTAAAGGGGTTGTGTCCCTTCCAGGGTCTGACGTGCCCGCTTGGTGTGAGTTGATCTCCTGGGGCAGTTGCAAATGCTTATCTGAATCTGAGGCTCATCCTTGCCACCATCTTTCTTTTATGGGGACCTTAATCTGCCTGAAGCTCATGTCACTGGATTACTCCATAGAACTACTTGCGCATGTACAAGAAAATGCCTTTTCCCACAACCGACACGCAGCGGCTACTGGAAATTGATAAAAGTTGACGTTGAAGCTCTGTCTTTTCTCAACTTTTGATAGCCTCGGACTTGACCGTGAAACCTCTATTGTGATATATCTTTTTAATTGAGTTGAAATGCTAATTAAATTCCAATGCTGTCAACATAAGCAGCGTATCTTTATAAAATACTCAGAAATGTCAGAGCTGCTGTATTACTTATTGCAAACAAAGGAGGGATCCACACTCTCATCACTTGAAGACAATGTAGTCCGGGCACTCAGGGTCTTTTTTCAAACAGCAGTTTTTTATTGGAGAAACACAGCAACGTTTCGATCCACGTTCGGATCTTTGTCAAGCTGAGTGATTTTAAATTTCACACGTCACTCTACGTCAAGATCCCTGACATAGCCTTAGATTGTGTAGCTGAAAAAAATGAGGTTTATGTAAGAATGTTCTAATAGTTAACCTATTTTTCATGTAACTAACTTGGACGCCACAATGGTGATCTTGTGCAAACATACACACAACCTTTTCAAGTTTGTATCAATTTACAAACAAAAAAAGGAAATTTGGTGTATCTCTTAAATTGCGAAATAGTAGAGCTATTTTTGCCTTAATTTTTCGGAATTGTTTGTCAGTTTAGTTTGAGGAACAAACCAATGAATGGTTGTCTTTATTGTAGCTGTGCTCTCCTGCAATACAGTCATTTGATTAAACTAATAAGCGGTTATCATGTCCAGTCTCAGAGGCACGTTCTAGCCACACACACAAATTTCTCTTCCAGCATGAGGCCTCACACAATGACTTGTTTATTCGGCTGAAGAAACGTTCCTTATCTGTGGGTGCCGACAAGCGGACGCTGTGTCCGTGTCACATTTTCTTTCCTGGGCTTATTTGAACTTCATGTCTACTGCTATGTTACTGAGAAATATATCAATGTCTTTCTATAGGAGTATAGATGTGCGCATAGCAAGGCTTCTGTGTCAGCCATCTTAATATATTTTTTTTCACTACATTTTCCAGAAAATGCGTGTCATTGAATTTGGAGAGCTTTCACACACTTTTTCCGCTTTACATATTTTGTGTTGGTTTTGCTTAGTACATATTGCAAGGGTCCTCTTGGCAATAACTGAGTTTTTTTTTGTTAATATTCAAATGAACATTGTAATCGAAAGATTGTGTTTTCTACCTATTTCTTTTAAAGCATTTGTACCCTGCTGCTATGAATGGGTTTACGTGTGTATGTGTATAATATTTATATATGGTTTTTAATTTTATTTATTTTTAAGACAGTAAAATAATCAAAGAAGAAGTAGCAAATATAAAAGTCCAAAGTCAGTGTGTAAACTTGCACAGGTAGCAGCCAAATCCATTAGAGGAATCTTTGTTTGTCCTTTTCTATAGGGATACCGAATCCAAAGTTCTTGGGAACCGTATAGATATACAAAATAAAACAAAGAAGAAAGCCAATAGTGCAATATGTTCCAATATTATGTGGCACTTTTAAAATGCAAATCGTATATTGTCCTACTCACATTTTATAGAGCCAAGACCAGCTCTAGTATGATGGGAGTACACTGGTATAATCCCCACTTGTAGAATATGTGTAGTCAGCAGCGCAATTTTCACAGCGGTATAGGGACCACGAGCCAAACCGTGACAACAATAGTGCTCACTGTGTACAATAAATAAAAAAAAATGTACTCACATTTAATTGAGCAGACACACTGCTCAATGAATAAGGCGTGTGTGGTATATGGTCCCTATACCACTGGGAGCCGACAGGACTGATCCTTCTGTTTGCTTTTTGTTTATTTTTAAGGCCTGACAATATGTTTCACGGTTAGTTACTAAAGTGAGAATTGTCGGCAGTCTGTAGCGAATTTCAATTTTAAGGTGAAAAGTTGCCAAACTGGAATCATAGTTGTAACTTGAAGAGCATTAACATTTTGTTATTTTAACCTTGAATTTCAAATTCACTTTAAATTCCTGACCGTTCTCATTGTCTCTCAGTGACTAACCCTTTTAAAGCCTTGGATCTATTGACACGTAAATCCAAAATTCACGCCTAAAAAAGTCTCGACTCAACGCCACTATAGAACTTAAAGGGACACTATAGTCACCAAAACAACTGTAGCTTAATGAAATAGTTTTGGTGTATAGATCATGCCCCTGCAGCCTCAATGATCAATTATCTACCATTTAGGAGTTAAATAACTTTGTTTATGAACCCTAGTCACACCTCCCTGCATGTGACTTGCACAGCCTTCCTAAACACTTCCTGTAAAGAGTCTTCTACAGTTTATCCTTTCTTCATTGCAAGTTCTGTTTAATTTAGACTTTCTTATCCCCTGCTATGTTAAAAGCTTGCTAGACCATGCAAGAGCCTCTTGTATGTGATTAAAGTTTAATTTACAGATCAAGAGATAAAATTGTTTAAGGTAAATTACAGCTGATTGAAAGTGAAACCATTTTTTTTTTTTATTTCATGCAGGCTGTGTCAATCAGAGCCAGGGGAGGAGTGGCAATGGCTGCATAAACATAAACAAAGTGATTTAACTCCTTAACACCGGAGGGCGTACTATTACGTCCTATTCTAGGTGGCTCTAAACGCCGCCGGGCGTAATAGTACGCCCTCCGTTTTTTGTTTTTTTTTGTTTGTTTTTTTTTTACTTACCCGGTCGCCGGCGATCCCACGCCGGCGATCGTGGTTGGGGGGACTCCCAGGGAGCCCCCCGCGGCACATCCGACCTCCTGCAGCCCCCCCGGCCATGTGAGAGTGAGGTCCTTGCGAGGACCTCACAATCACATGGCCGGGTTAGCTGGCTGCTGTATTGCCAGCAGGGGGACTGTCTGTAATGACAGGTAGTCCCCCTGCTGGCTGAATTCAAATAAAATAAATGTTAATAAAGTGTAAAAATAATATATATATATATATATATATATATATATATATATATATATATATATATATATATATATATATATATATATATATATATATATTATACACACACACAGTGGTCATGGTGGTTGGAGAAACCCTTTAAACCGTTACGCCACATATCCTAGTTGGCATTCTGTTTTCTGGTGTTTAAATGAAACAGTTTTGTTGCGTAGGGCAAGGTTGCAGACCTTACATACATGCAAATAAGGTGAAATTGAGGCACTATCTAAAATATCTATATTAATCAAACTCTCTCTATCACAATCTCTTTCTCGCACATCCTAATCCTGCCCGTGTATAACCAACGTCTAGGAACAGTGTTCTAAGGAATACTGCAGTATTCGGAATACAAACATGTATTCCTAATGCAATAGTGTCCCCTGTCCTATTTAGGAGTCCTCCCTCCCGTGATGGTTTGAAAGGCAAGTATTCCTTTTCTCTCCTTGCCGCAGTGGGCTTGCCATGGCTGCTCCCTGTCTGAGATCAACAAGATTGATGATCTCAGCCAATCTAATCCTTCCCCATAGGAAAGCCTTGGTAGCCCTGTGTGCATGCGTGGCAAACCGCTGCTCTGTGCCAATCAAATACTCTATAATAGCCGCATTAGATTAAGAACAGTCTGACTCGGTTCTCACAGGGGATGTGCCTTTAGTGGCTGTTAGGAAGACGCTCATTAGAGGTGTGTTTAACCCTGCATTGGAAAGTTTACTGAAGTAACTAAAGGGCCACTGTAGATAAAGTAGTCATTGTGCCTTTAGTAGTTCTATAAGGACTGGAAATAATAAATACTTTGAATTGGACTCCAGAACTCCTTTTAGAAGAACCCCGTCCCCCCCAGTCATGCTAAAATTTGCGTGGGGTTAATCCTTCAAACCTTGCTTTTCGTAAGGTGGAAATGAAAAGGAACCTGAATGTTATTGCATTATGGACTGTTATACAAGTTGACTCGCAGTGCGTCTTGCTCTGAGATATTATCTTGCACTGTATTTTTTGTTTGTTTCGCAATCCACACACATGTATAACATTTGTTCATGTGATGCTAGTTGGTCAGGGAGGAAATTAGGTCATACCTTTGTCCTGAGGCAGATGCAGGTTTCCCAGCCCCAAAAATGTGAGATTTTGTATGGCTTAAATGAGCATTCTAAGGTTAATTAAAATAACATTTTATTTTGACCTTTGGGGAGTCCCTTCATAGTTTTTAAATACAAAGCCTCCATCTCCCCCTGCAAGAAAAAAAAAAAAATCCAATTAGGTTAACTGGAGTCTGGCACCGAAATAGTTCCCTCTTAGCCGCTATGTTACCTTTTTGTAGAATCATCAGGGAATGCAGAACATGCGCAGCAGTCGCTGTGCTACGTCAATCAGAAGTTAAACTCCACTAGATGCATGCTCATGGCAAAACACATATATTTTACATTGTCAGACAAAAGGGACATGACTGCACCATAACCACTACATCACAAATTAGAGGCTTAGGTGCATAGAGTGTTACATTGTTCTTTAATGTTTTATGGAAGCAATCATTGTTTTCACTCCTGATGCCAGGTGCAGAGCATCAAAACCGTTAACAGCCCTTTCCTGATTATAATCCGTTTATAACTCCTAACGGCCAATCACCATTAAATATCCATATTTAACATTGCCAGTAGAGGCGAACTTTAGAAAATGATTTGCTAGAATAGTCCAGGAGTCATGAACCCTTTTCCAATTGTCTCAGGGGGAAATGCTACACATGGTCAAGGTTTTTAAAGGTGCATTCCAAACTAAATGAAGGCCGATTCACCTCCGATTAAATTGGAGTTAGTGGGCTTAGAATTTAATACTGTCGTCTTCTAAAAATACTTTGTCCCTTCCACACACATCTCTTCGTACAAACCCACTGGCATCTCATGATAACCTCTGCCTGACAAACATTTATGTTCTGTAAAAGATGCATCATTGACGCATCACGGACGCAAGTCTCTTTTCAGGTTAATTTTAAAAATAAATACACAAATTAAATTAAAATGTGCCTGTGTCCAGTGGCAGAAAGGCTTGGATCTAATTAATATCCCATTTAGTCTGAGATGTTCCTCGGCAATATAATATTTTCCAAGTATAAATGGATGCCTTCTCTAAACAGAATGTTCTTTTCAGAACTCTGACAGCCCCAGAAAATAAGTGGTCGGTCTCATTAATTTTCCGTGTCCTTTTGGCTTTTAAGCTACCATGCAAATATTGTTTTTTCCTAAACAAATGGGCCGTGCAATTTATTAACTCCCAGCATATGGTGTTTTTGTCTATTTTCTCTCAAAGCGTGATGTCTTCGGACGATCCGCTATAAATGAGTTACTCTCCTGAACCTTGTGCAAGCACATTATTTTTCAAATTCGGCTGCTGTCGTTCTTTATTGTCCCTAGTATCCAGGAAACTGAAACCGTACACAGGTGTTTTTAGGAAGTCCTCTTCCCACTTGGGTTCAAAGTGTGTGTGAGGCCGTCGTTGGCCACCTGCATTAGGAATCAACCAATTTGCTCCACATGAATTATGCGGAGAGAGATGCATTATTATGTCTGTTGATAGCGGTAGGATTCAGTAGATCACTGTTTGTTCTGTTGCTATTGTTCCTCTCATGGTACATATAAGCTATGTGGAAATTTAAAAAACAAACGTGTCCCATATGATTAGAGTGGGGCAGGTCACTTACACACACACACACACAGACAGACATATACCCAACACCTCCCTACCTTTGGGAGAGCTGGAGTGGGTAGGCTTTCCCTAGGGTCCAGTGGGCTGCTGTCATCTCCCTGCTCAGCTCTCTCTCACCTAACAGGCATGTGAGGTGACATTCCAGCCCCTCTGTATGGTGCCACGAGTGCCCTGTCTGCCCTCTCACTCCCAGGATAAGCAGTCAAACGTTTAAGAATGATTTGAAAACTTCCCTGGGATCCTGTTGCCACCTCCTCTGCAACGTAGGCTTGAGCTAAGCCCAGTGGTGCAGGGAGGCATTCATGGTTCAATGAGCTGACACTGCACACCGGGGCTTCTCTCGGTCTTATGGGTTTAGGAGACTGCGGCTGGCGGACCCCAGGTAAGCTGTCAGAGCGTTCTGAATTAATGTGAATACTTACCCTGGGAGAGCGCCAGGACAATCCTGGCACCATAACCACGACATCAGGCTGTAGTGGTTATAGTGTTTGGAGTGAATTTTTTTATTTTATTTTTATTCTGGTACTGTAATGTTTTAAAGACTGGAGAGTAAAGAAGGCGAAAGCCCTTGGTGGCTGGGCGATTGGGATCACAGTCCAGGGTAATTTGTATTACAAGTTTGTAAATGGAGCTATCTTGATGGCTTCCTTTATGGCTTTGTCAGAAAGACGTATAGCTAAGTGCTAGGTTTATTTGTTTTTGTGAATGTAGCTTAGATTTTGTTTGGGCAGCTATGTGCGTTGGAGCTGATTGTGGCTTTATCACACTAATTACGCCTATATTACCAGCAGCATTGGAACTGTTTACAGTGCGTATATGAGGATCTATAAAAGGGATCCTTTGCTTTTCAGGGAATTACGTCATTGAATGAAACCATGAAAATAGGTTATAATTTATGGTAAACAAGTTTAGTCCTACGTACCCCCAACACTGACATCCTATTAAGTGGGACACCGTTTGGCGAGGTAAGGGGATGGGCCGGTGACACCAATCGCTTCACTGGTGCTCCCCTAAAAAGCAGACTTCACCAATATGGGGGAGGGTCCCCACAAAGAATGGCAGGTCTACCAGGCTCTCTGTACAGTCCTGTTGCCCTGAGCAAAGGGCGTGCGGAGGTCTAAGGATGCGCTTTGCTTTCTTTACAGCAGGGCACCAGTGAACAATGTTGGGACAGGACCCTAAAATAGGAACTGTCCCACGGAAATCACAAACAGGCACTCATTACATTAAGAAGAGAAAAAGAAACACAGGGGGATATATGTAAAATGTGCCGTGGTCTAAAGTACTAACAGTGGGGCAGTCACCATGGAAACCAGTGGAACCAGCAGGCACATTCTATTGGTAACTCCTTCCCTTTCCATGTTTCCATATATTTATTTAAAGACTAACATTGTTTTCAGTGGCGTGTCGGTGCATATACCATTAAACCAGTGGTTTATTTGCATGTGGCTAGTATAAGAGTAGTGAGTAGGTTGATTTGTATTTTTTTATATTTTCATGAAATGCTGTATTTACTTGCATCTAATGCACACTTTTTTTTTTTTTTTTTGGAAAATTAAGTTTCCAAAATTTGAATGCGCATTAGATTCCCTAACGTATTACATTCGGGGCAAATTTCAAAGATTTTCTGGCAAATCGAATTTCAGTGAATTACATTCTGGCTCATTCACACAGGTAAATCTCGTTCCTAAAAGAGGGCTTTAAAGGATCACTATAGTGCCAGGAAAACATACTCATTTTCCTGGCACTATAGTGCCCTGAGGGTGCCCCCACCCTCAGGGACCCCCTCCCGTCGGGCTCTGGGGAGAGGAAGGGGTTAAACTTACCTCTTTCTCCAGCTCCGGACGAGGAGCTCTCCTCCTCCGATCCTCCTCTTCGGCTGAATGCGCATTCATAATCCTTTCCTATGGATGCTTGCGTCTTCTCACTGTGATTTTCACAGTGAGAAGCACGCAAGCGCCTCTAGCGGCTGTCAAGAGACAGCCACTAGAGGCTGGATTAACCTATTTATAAACATAGCAGTTTCTCTGAAACTGCTATGTTTATAAAAAAAGGGTTAATCCTAGAGGGACCTGGCACCCAGACCACTTCATTAAGCTGAAGTGGTCTGGGTGCCTATAGTGGTCCTTTAAGAAAGAATATACTTAACATGTAACACTAAAATAGAAATGCCATCAATGTTACTTTGGTATATGGCAATAAACATTTTCATTGTTGCGCAATGTTGTATAGTAGTATTTTCTTCTATAAATGCGCTTTATATTTGCCAGCAAAAAAAATTTCTAGCCTCCAGGTTTCAAAAATTGAGGTGCGCATTAGATTCGATGGCGCATTAGATTGGAGTAAATACGGTAATTACTTGTGGCCTTATTTTGCATGTGTATACGGGATATATCTTAGATTTGTATGTATTGATTACGAGAACTGTAGAAAAAGGTAGAAAAGCCAAAAGCAATTCACCTTTTCTACCTTTTTCTACAGTTTTTTTTAATTTGAGGTGGGTGTGAGGGACCCCCACAAGAGTGTTGTAGCATTCATTTATACTGTTCTCCACAATCTATAAACGCCTCTGAAACACAGTTTTTCCTTCTTTTTTATGTATTGATTATGAATTTTATGTCTTTCAGGCTTGTTCTGGTGAGTTTAATTTAAAAAATATGACAAACCGTTTATATGTGGTGATTTAGAATAAACAACTGTAAATTCGAAGGATTCTTTTCAAAATCTTCTCTGACGAAGTTAGTTATGGTGTTGGGATTAAGATGTACCCATTTCACAGAGTCCTGCATATGTT
>OW240924.1:18110925-18174236 GCA_933207985.1 Pelobates cultripes
ACTAGGAGTCAGAATCACAAAAAAAGCTCCAACAGACAAAATGTGTGCTATTAGCAAATAGCTAAGTCAGCACGGTATATGCATGGTGTAATTCCCACATTTAGCCTCTGGGGAGCAGAACTCCTAGATAATATACATAGCTATGCAGGGTATATCAAACTAGTAAGGTCACTATAGCATGGAGGTTGGAGAAGGTGTCAGAGAGAGGTGGATGCTCTCCTGATGTAGATGGTGAAACTCTTGTCTAGTGCTTTGACCTTTTAGTATCACTTTTTTCTCTTTTCCATTAATGTGTAACATACTTTTTTTTTATGTATCCAAGGACTGGCCAATAAGTAGGGATACTCGGCCTCACCTAGTCTGATAGCCAGGGCTAGCTCAGTAAACAGCCTCACTCAGACACATTCTCCAACCAACACTTTCTAGTGACCTTACTGGTGTTGTATACCATGAATAGCTACATGTATTATCTGGCCACTCTAATTCCCAGAGGATAACTGTGGGAATTACACCGATGCACTATATACTGTGGACATAGTGTAGAAGAGCACACATTTTGTCTGTCGGAGCTTTCTAACAATGATTGCTTATTACTTAGCTGGCAGTTGTAGCCTCTTTAAATCATTCAGTAAAAGTTATTTTTTAGTTTAATTTTCTGTATGTATCCACGTCTTGGTTTTTGATTCTCTCATTGTGAAGGGCTTAAACCCATTGGACATGTGGACATCCACATTAAATGTCAGGGGCTCTTATTTAGTGTTCTTGGTTACCTTCTTAAAGAAATAAATGTAACCCTTCCAGAACCAGAGTTAGGTAGCTAATAACATGGTTTTGGTCCAGAACCGGTTAAAACCAGCTCAAATTTCCCTTCCATTTAGAAAGATGCCGTAGTAAAGAAAGGTGTATCTATAGTTCTGATAAACACTGCGTCATTTCCCATTACCCGCATCTCCACAGATCTAACCACAGAACAGATGCTGAGGAAAGACATGAAAACGTTAATGAGCCGCGATATCTGTCTCGCCATCAGCGCCATTTATATCAGCCTAGAGGTAAGATCCATCTGTGAATATTCCAAATCTTTCTAAATTATAAAGACCAGTGTGTTCTTACCAGTAATATTGGCACACTTTTTAATTTAGTTAGCATGAGCCTCCTATGTGTGATTAGAGTTCAATTTACAGAGCAGGAGATAAAAGCTTCTGAAGCAAGTTAAAGGAGCACTATAGGGTCAGGAACACAAACCTGTATTCCTGACCCTATAGGAGTTAAAACCACCATCTAGCCACCCTGGTCCCCTCATGCCTCCTTAAATCTAGTAAAATCTTACTTGTATTCAAGTCTGCAGCTGCTTATTTTGTCCCTGTTTCCTTTATACCTGCCCACTGCCTGCTGACATCATCAGAAGTGGTAGCTTGATCCAATCACAATGCTTCCCCATAGGATTGGCTGAGACTGACAGAGAGGCAGATCAGGGGCAGAGCCAGCATGATATAGCGCTTTACTAACCCTGTATATCTGGGATATAGCTCTTTACTAACCCTGTATATCTGGGATATAGCTCTTTACTAACCCGTTATATCTGGAATATAGCTATTTACTAACCATCTGTATATCTGGGATATAGCTCTTTACTAACCATCTGTATATCTGGGATATGGCTATTTAATAACCCTGTATATCTGGGATATAGCTCTATACTAACCCTGTATATCTGAGATATGGCTATTTACTAACCATCTGTATATCTGGGATATAGCTCTTTACTAACCCTGTATATCCGGGATATAGCTCTTTACTAACCCTGTATATCTGGGATATAGCTCTTTACTAACCCTGTATATCTGGGATATAGGTCTTTACTAACCCTGTATATCTGGGATACAGCTCTTTACTAACCCTGTATATCTGGGATATCTGGGATATAGCTCTTTACTAACCCTGTATATCTGGAATATAGCTCCTTACTAACCCTGTATATCTGGGATACAGCTCTTTACTAACCCTGTATATCTGGGATACAGCTCTTTACTAACCCTGTATATCTGGGATACAGCTCTTTACTAACCCTGTATATCTGGGATATAGCTCTTTACTAACCCTGTATATCTGGGATATAGCTCTTTACTAACCCTGTATATCTGGGATATAGCTCTTTATTAACCCTGTATATCTGGGATATAGCTCTTTATTAACCCTGTATATCTGGGATATAGCTCTTTATTAACCCTGTATATCTGGGATATAGCTCTATACTAACCCTGTGTATCTGGGATATAGCTCAGCTCTTTACTAACCCTGTATATCTGAGCTATGGCTATTTACTAACCCGATATAGCTCCTTACTAACCCGTTATATCTGGGATATAGCTCCTTACTAACCCTGTATATCTGGGATATAGCTCTTTACTAACCCTGTATATCTGGGATATAGCTCTTTACTAACCCTGTATATCTGGGATACGGCTCTTTACTAACCCTGTATATCTGGGATACAGCTCTTTACTAACCCTGTATATCTGGGATATAGCTCCTTACTAACCCTGTATATCTGGGATACAGCTCTTTACTAACCCTGTATATCTGGGATACAGCTCTTTACTAACCCTGTATATCTGGGATATAGCTCCTTACTAACCCTGTATATCTGGGATATAGCTCTTTACTAACCCTGTATATCTGGGATATAGCTCTTTACTAACCCTGTATATCTGGGATACAGCTCTTTACTAACCCTGTATATCTGGGATATAGCTCTTTACTAACCCGTTATATCTGGAATATAGCTATTTACTAACCATCTGTATATCTGCGATATAGCTCTTTACTAACCATCTGTATATCTGGGATATGGCTATTTAATAACCCTGTATATCTGGGATATAGCTCTATACTAACCCTGTATATCTGAGATATGGCTATTTACTAACCATCTGTATATCTGGGATATAGCTCTTTACTAACCCTGTATATCTGTTATATAGATCTTTACTAACCATCTGTATATTTGGGATCTAGCTCTATACTAACCATCTGTATATCTGAGATATGGCTATTTACTAACCCTGTATAACAGAGATATCGTTATGGTTGCCTTACTCACTATATGTCCTGGACACACATCATTCCATCATGTCTATTGGCCGCCTTGTAGTAAGTAACATTTGCTGCAGGTTTCCTGGTTGATTTATCACCCAGTTTTACTACCTGCAGAATTTGACTTCTCCATGCTACAGGACAGCACTTTCCATGTGCTGACCATCAGTTTTTGTAAGTGAGATGTGTTCTGGATATTTTATTATATTTTTTGCTCTGATTGTGATTTAAGTACAGCTTCCTCCTCCTCCGACGATGTCTCCGCAGTCAATGAGCAGGATTACGCCAGTGACTAATTTCTTATTCACTGTGACAATAGACCGCTGTGTGCCAGGGACAGAGGAGATCCCTGCACCATAACTGTGTACGAAACACAAGTTCTGTTACTTGGGGTGTCCTTTTAATGTCTGCCAAGGGCATTTCTCAGCTTTTTCTTTCCCATGGAATCTGACAACTGCTTTATCTAGTTTTCATTTTATTTAGAAATCTCACTGTTTGCAGCTGGAAGTTGTGATTCTCTGCTCTAACACTGTTGTTTTTGTCGTAGGATTTTCTGCATCGGATCAACGTGGAGTCTGATCTCAGGGTCTTTTGTGACAAACATGGGTACAATGTGCTTATCACCATGGCTATCACTTTTAGCAGTGAGAATGAACCAGTGAGACAAATAGCTGTGTACAGTCCACATCAAGAGCACAGGACACTGGTATGTACAGCACTATGGAATCTGATGGCGCTATATAAATAATAAAATGTTTTAAGGCAACTTTAGAAAGAAATGTAAAGTTCACAAGCCTAACACTAGGTGGCGAATACACGCATTTCCATTTTTAGGATGAACCACAGCTGTGTATTTGTATCATAATCCACATATAAAAGGAAACTATTTCTTCTGTTCATTTCATTCATATGGGGTTTTTTTTTTTTTTTTTTTAAATCTTTTGATTGTTTTATTTTGTTGCGATAAAACTTTCTGACTTTGAAAAGGAACATAGATGACATTTCATGTAAATTAGTTTACCTTTCCCATGGTCCTCTGGTATCCATGATGTCAAATCATAATGTTGTATTTTAACCTTTTTCCTTGTAATTTACACTCTGTATTTAATAAGGTGGAGATCGAGTATCATACGGTGCTATGTGTCTGCACCTAATTCCCTAAGCACACCTCTTTTCAAAGTTTTAGGTGTCTCCTATCGAGAATAGTCTATGGATTCCCAGGGTAACTCTAATTACACTCTCGACTTAATTAGTTGGTCCATTCTCCACTTCTCTCTCGTCTCCCCATTCTGCTACTTTTCCACTCTGTCTTTTGGTTACTATCCTTCACACTCTGCCCTTCCTATTGAGCTTCAAAAGTGCAGCTCCCTGAGAGTGTAAGTTAGTTTAAGGAAGGTTCCTCGTCAACCTGCTACTATTTAAAAAAAAAACACTCCGCAAACTGTTGGCGCTATATAAATGTCAATAATAATAAAGTAGTCTCTATACTATAATACACTCACAGTTGATTATCAGGATATCCAATCAAACTACCAGGCTTAAAGGGATACAATAGTGCCAGGAATACAAAGCTGTATTCCTGGCACTATCGCTTCCCTCTTGCCCCCCTCCATGTTAGAGTTAAAAACCCTTTATTTACTTACCTTATCGCAGCACCCATGTCCCTCGGCGCTGGGTCGACGCTCTACTCCCTCTGAATCCTGTGACCAGCAGGCACTAATGCTCATGCCATAGGTCCGTTTCAAACCAGGAAGCCCTCTAGTGGCTGGCAGACTTGGTGCTGCAATAGGAACACTGCACCCAGACCTCTTCAATGAGCTGAAGTGGTCTGGGTGCCATAGTGTCCCTTTAAGGGCTTTGTAATTTAAAGGTGACAGGTCCACTTTAACCCAGTATAGAATCTTTTGTTGGCCCCATAAACATTTTTTTTCCATTTTAAATGTTACGGCATGGTTCAAGGTTGTTTGGTTTATGTTTGGTTTTTTTAAAATTCTTTTTGTTTTGTTTTTTTATCACTATATTTAATGCAAATTAGCTTGGAAAGTGTCATAAGACCAGGCACGTAATTCTGATGTTCAAAGTTTTACTTTTTGGAAAAAAATGAAAGTATATTTATATCCCTCTGGGCTGCTCTGGTATTGACTTGCACCTGTCACTTATTAACTTGGCCAAAGGTTTAAAGTTTAGCAATTGTGAAATGCGAGCTCTATTTGGGCACAGCACACTCCTTCTCAAGGCAATCCTGGATAAACATCCTATAGGTTTTATTTTATTTCTAAAGCCGTCATTTTATCAGCAAGCAGTTTGGCATAATCGTGGTGAGTTACAGTAAGACCATTTCTTTGATTACCGCTTGTGTCCTAGGTCTCTCCTTTACTGCCAGAAACCAAAACATGGTATTTACGATGCTGGTATTTCTCTTTGTTGTAGGAGACTGCCTATTAACCAGTATTTGGGTACATTTGTCCCAGCTCCACTACTTTGAACATCAGAGTTATACTCTTTAGAAGAGGAAATGGGTTCTCATGTTAAACTCCTCAGTCTCTGATATGACACATTTTAAGAAAAGCATAATGGTTATTAACAGAAAGTTTGCAATTATTTTCCCAGCGTAGCCTATGCACTACAAAGCAAGATACAAGTTTCATAATTTATTTATTGCATTAAAACATTAAAATACAGTAGTATGGTTGGTTCATGCAACAATTGTAAAATCTTTGCTAAATATAATCATCAAATTCTATCATAAAGATGTCTAACATGTTTGTGTGTGTGTGTGTATTGATAGATAGCTGGAAGGAATGTCTTTACCATCTACTCAGGGACCCTGTTTGTTCATAACCTCATGTGTTGGAAATAATCTCTAGCTAACCTGGAGCAAGGTTCACAAGGCTCACACTGCTGTCGGTGTGCTTTCTGAACCTGCGATTTTCGGAATCCGTTGCTGTCCCTGTGCTCTGCCAGCTGGCGTGCTATGTATAGCAGTGTTTGTACGAAGAAGCAGACCTGCAGGAGGCACAATACTGAGAGTAAGGGGTATTGATTTTAGGTGGTAGGTGGACAGTGTTTTGGGAAGCAGATAGGTGCCAGATGGAGGAATGGTCTACCAAGCGGAGATTGTAGAGCTGCAGAGAGACATGGACTGACACTCTGCTCTCTCTCACTATGTACAGTAATACTAGCACAGAATTATTCTCTCCCCCACCCAAGTGGGCAATAAGACACCTATGTACCTCACACAGTGGTCAGGGGAGAGTGCATGCATTTATTTATTTTTCTTTCCTTCCTGCCCAGTAAGGAGACAGATTCTGACCACCAAATCCCATCTCTAGGTTGATCAAAATTTGTTGTAATCTAGAAAAAAACTTCCATATATAAGGAATATACTCTAGTTACAATCTTTGTTTATTAAACTTGTCTGAACCTTGTTTATACGTGTGTTGGGGATAGGAACACAGTCATGTTTCCTGTTTATATAGGATTTTGTTAGTGTACAAATGTTCTAAATGTTGTTTTTGAAGACCTTCTTGTTTTACTTTTGTAGGTGTGCAAAGTCTTGGAGCAAGCTACAAACCCACCTCTTGATCTCTCACCAATTGCTTCTAATCCATGTGAAAACCTTGCCGCCTATCACCAAGGTAAAACCACTGCTTCACGGAAAAAAGTTTTGCCACTTCTTAAAGATTTTTTAAGAAAGCGAGACCTCGGGGACAGTTCATCCAACTCCATGCAGCCATTTCAGGATAATGAAAAGAATAAAGGACACGTGGGTGGTGGAGCCCCACTGGCAAATGAAGGCTTGGAAGATAATCAATTCATCGTGGAGTTTGGGGATCAGTTTGATAACCCAGATAATTGTGTCGGAGAGGAGCCAAGGGCTGCCAGATTTTATTATGGTTTCAAAAAACAGACCGATGACGGAGCAGAAGATGAGAACTCCTTTCCTCCCACCCCTATGAACAGTCTTGTTGAAGGCTGCCCCCTGGATCGAGGACTTCCAAAACTAACAGCAGAAGACATTCTTGAGAGGTTTAGCCAGATTGCCGCATTAGATTCAGAAGATAAAACCACGTCCGGGAAGAAATGATAACATGCCAGTAGATAGGTTTTTGGGTTCCAAAATATCATAAATATTTTAAGATATATTTATAAAAAAAATATTCTTTTTTTTTAAGGAATTTAACATGGAAACAAGGTGTGTGCTTAACATTCACGTTGACGGGTTTCTTGTTTTTGTTTGTTCGTTTGTGTTTGCATGTGTGGGATTTCTATATACGTTTGTTTTTTTTATACAGAATGTTGTGTCCACACAAGTTTTACAATACCTCGGGATTTATTCCTTGTCCTTGTGACCTGCTTTTCCAGCATGCATCTCAATTTATAGATGTCCATTCTAAAAGTAATCTGCAGATTTACTTTGTACTCAAATATAATTGGGGAAAAGGTCCTCGTATTGCTAAAGAAAAAAGAATTGTTCTTAGATTGAAGAAACACGCTTGTTTTTTTTTTTTTTATTACTTTTAAAATGTATTCTGAAACCCTTTCAATATTCATGCAAAGGACATCTTATATTTTCTTAATTATTGTACAATAATCTTTTATTATTTTCCTAATTATTATTAAAAAACAATTAGTTTATGAAACACGTTTCAGGAAATGTAAAGATTTGGGTTATGTTGCTCCAGTAGTCCAGTCAATAAAACCTAAAATAGAAGCAATTAGTTGTATTAATTAGTTTAGAGGCAGTTGCTTTTCATATATATGATTTAGAATATAATTTCTTTTGTAATGTTTTCCAAAAAAACGTTCCCAGTTTTGTTGATTAATAATGTTGTTTTATTTTTTGATTATCGGCATTTTCAAAAGGTTTCCATCACGGTATTGTGAGTTTTAATGATACCATAAAGTACTTTTCTGGCCTAGGTTGGATATACAATGGATTGGACTTGCATGTGATACTTAAAGAAGCACTTCAGCTATTCACACATTTTAAAGATCACTTTGGGCACCATAACAACTTATTTGGAAATTAAGTTTTTATGGTGTTAGAAGGTCCCAGGCACCATCTCACCTTAAGGGGTTAACCATTAATTAATGATTTCATACCCAAATTATGAAGACGGTGCCCAAATTCTGTGCCCAGCAACGTCCTGTGGTGGACCTATGCTTAATCAATCAGGCTCTGACAGAGCTTCACCGAGAGGCTGAGCGCATTAGCAGTTCACTAGCTGCTCATTCATAAACCTGTGTGATAGAGGTACGTATTTTTATTTTATTTTTATGATTTGGGGTTCTTAGCGTTCTCATTCAGCTACAGTTTATTGTATTTGTTCTGCGGAGTATAGTATGTTCCCTTCTGGCTTTTTGCTGTAAACACTGTCTTTTCAGCTGAACTTTCCCTCTATGAGGAGATGCTTATTTGCCAGCGCGGCATTAGCCTCAGAATGCTTTCCTACGGGAAAGCATTGAATTTGTTGAGATTGTCAGGTTTGATGATGTCAGCCAAGCAGGCGGACCTGCGCAGCACTGGAATAAAGCTATGTTTTCTTTTGTTTTAAGGAGGGCCGGAAGCCTAAAATGGGTTTTTAACACTATAGGGTCAGGAATACACGTTTATATTCCTGACCCTATGGTGGTCCTTTTAATTTAATCTAACCCACTCCACCATTAAAAAAAACTATTTCTTTAAATGCACCCCTTACAAAATGAAAAAAAATATACACCACAACAAGTCCTTCCTCTCTTGAAACTTTTCTACTTTTTCCCAAGAGGTTGCCAGTGCCACAATTCTTTCCTCTCCAGCTGAATGGCACATGCACTGCAATTACCACAAATGTGCCAGTCGCCAATAGAATGCTTCTCATAGGGAAATATTAGACTAATGTATCCCTATGGACGCTTTCACATCTGCTTGAATGATTGTTTAGGCAGAATGAATTGTGGAGCTCTCCTGGCTGTCACCCTTTTTTATCACCCTTAAATCATTTCATCAAGCCAGACTGCTTTGGAGATCTGGAGTGTGCTTTTTAAAACTCCTTTCCTTGTTTAATATGCATGCAGAGATGTCTTTTTTTTGCAAAAATATCAATACAAAAACCTGCTGAATTTGGCCATCATCAATTCCCATTGGTACTGTTGAAAATGCAAAATAGCAAGATTTTCAGTAAAATGAATGTGCATACTTGCAGTTGTGCTAAGCTTATTTGACTATTTTACACAGGAAAACACAGAACTACTGAAAACGCTGCTTATAATGTTATTAAAGTCCATGCCTAGTACTCCTTCCATACATTGTACATAGAAAAGCAGTGATTTGCTGGGAAAAAAAAGTTCAGCTTTTTCTTCATTGCTGAGTGAGCAATAGAATGGCTGTTGTGTTGTAAGCTGGATTCTTTGCATGTCATTTTTTTGTTAGTTTTTTTTTTAATACATTGTATTTAACCCCTTAAGGACACGACATGTCATGATTCCCTTTTATTCCAGAAGTTTGGTCCTTAAAGGGTTACAAGTATAAGTGCTGCCTCTCTTGTATGGATGGGTTCAAATACAAAAAGGCAAACTTGATTAAAAGATTTCATTCTTTTATTTATTTTTTACCTGATATTCTATAATAGATAGTTTGTCATTTACAAATGGAATTTAAGGAAACCCTTGGTATGATTTTGGGCATGCGCAGAAAATGTGCCAAATCGCATCTCCTAAGAGATGCATTGAATAAATGACTCTCTATGAGGAACATTCAGAGCCTCCATGCAGAGCTTAGATACCCTGAACCTGGGTGCTGCATAGTGTATTCCAGGACTGTCTAGTGGCTGTCTGAGTGACTGTCACTAGAGGTGTTACTAAGCAGCAACGTAAACTCTGCCTTAAATGAAAATGCAGTGTTTATACTGAGAGCGTGCAGGGGACAGGCTACAGACACCAGAACAACTACATCAAGCTGTAGTGGTTCTGGTGACTATAGTGTCTCTTTAAGAATGGCATTTTTCTCGTGGTAAATGACTGGCTCCTAACAAATTTGTCAAGCCCTGATCTAAAAACAGCTTGCAAAAGCGGCAGATCTCTTGTCTGCAGGATTTGCAAGCCCTCCCCTTCTAACCCCGCCCAGACATTCTGTTGCTGTCCAATCACAGACTTCCCAATGCAGCTCAATGAGAAGTCTGTGCAATGCAGGTGCTCTGGGTAATTCTCTGCCTCTTGCGTTTACCTCTAATGAATAAGCAACCAGGAACTAACAGCCAGTGGGGTGTAATAAGATTAATTTATAAATGTGCCAATTTCTACTGAAATCAACTCTTTTTGTAAAATGGAAAACATACACACTTTTAACACATGATACACTTAAGCAAGATAAAGTGTCATATAAAGGGTGTGGTGTGTCACAAGCGAGCCCAATACCAAAGGGGAACAGGTGCAAAGCCTGCAACTGTGCAACCGGAAGAGAATACCAGCAACAATGACAATTGTGAAATATCACTTACCTGAGGATCTGTAAAAGGGACTCTCTAGGCCAGTGCGTCCCCCTAACAGTCCAGGATTTAAGAATTACCCAATTGTGTCGAATGTGTTTTTAGAAAACAAAAAACACACACTTAAGACAACAGGGTAATCTCTAAATCCTGGCCTGGTAAGGGGTGCTTGAGGACCCCTGCTCTAGGCCGGAATAGATATACTTTCTTGTGGATTAGAAAATTAATTAAAATATCAAAAAGAAATTAAGATTCTCCCTTTTTAAGTTTATTTTTTTCTAAATCTGCTCTTCCCAAACCAGGAAGTGACTAAGCCTGTCATGATGATCCCTTTATTTTTCTTAATAGTGATAATTATTCCGGTTTGTTTGTGGGGTTTTTTTTTTTTTCGTCTTTTTTTCATTACAGCGAGTCGTTCGGCAAATATTGGAGTCATAGAAAATACCTATTTGATTAGCCAAATAGAAGATGATACCTTTGTGTACGCAACATTTTTTGTTTAAAGGAATATCACGACAATAGTAAAAAATAGAATAAAATAAAGCATGCTGGCTTTCACCCATCGTTCATGATAAAACAATGTAGGCAATAAGCTCGGCTCTAACGCATTTCAAATTGGAGCAGCATAGGAGAAAGTAAACCAGCATTACTGTTTGTTTTTAATTGTATATGAATGCAACTAACTTGTGTGCCCTCCAAACTCGTAAGGTTCATGGTTCCTGTTAAAATGTATCTATTTTGTTCTCTAAGAAGTTATTTATTTAGCCTCCCTGGCGGTAATCCCGAGCGTGGATCGGGGTTAATTTCCAGTACCAAAAGCAGTAACTCCGAGCCACGTTCAGGATTTGTAAAATCTTAGTTTCTTCTGGTTGACTGATTTTTTTTTGTGTGTGTGTGTGTGTGTGTATGTGTGTGTATGTATGTATGTATGTATGTATATATATTCTTGGGTCAAAGGCTCGAAACCATTAATATATGTCTATACTAGTACAATCTGACTTGCGGTTACTTCATGTTTATTCTTACGGATACATAATAAAACAACAAAGGATGTTACATGATCATGGATGTTCAACAGCATATGGTAATTGCTGGACTTCTGAAGGGAGAGTTACATAGCTGTAAGGGAAGAAGAGCCGAGAGAGAGACTTTGTGTCCCTTTGTTCAGTTACTATATAGATGTGTCCATAGTTACGTCAGACTATAACTCTAGCCATATAAGGACAAGACCCCCAATCCACATTCCAGACTTCTCATACATGAAAACCTTGTGACTTATTGATACCATCTGTTACTTATGTCAATCCAGATGTCCATAAATGATCAATAAAAACACAGAATATGCAATATTCTACATGATTACACTGTAGTATTACTTACCTTGTCCCCACGAGCCCCTGGTGAAAATAAAATACACACAATACACTGTAAAAACAATGTACCACTTTAACATTAAAAAATACTGAACTAATCAGACTGCCAGGGAGGTTAAAGGGGCACTATAGTCACCTGAACAACTTCAGCTTAATGAGGTTGTTCAGGTGAGAACTATAGCTCCCTGCAGCCTTTCTCATGTAAACACTGTATTTTCTGGGAAAATACAGTGTTTACATTGAAAGCTAGGAACACCTCCAGTTGCAGTCACTCAGAGTGAACCAGAGGGACTTCGGAGTTGATGGAGGCATAATATGCCTCCATCCACTCAGATCTGCTGTGCACTAGCATCATGTGATTCAGTATCTCCTCCCACTGCATGCAGACGCTGAACTTTCCTCATAGATTCATTGATTCAATTCAGGGCTGTGTTTGAATCATGCTGGCTCTGCCCCTGATCTGCCTCTTTGTCACTCTGAGCCAATCCTATGGGGAAGCACTGTGATTAGATCAGGCTACCACATGTCAGCAGACTGCTTGTTTTTCTGAGTCTAACAGCATGCAGATTTACAGCTTCTGGCTTGAATACAGTAAGATTTATACTATATTTATGGAGGCATGAGGGGCCCAAGGCTAGATGGTCGTGTTAACACTATAGGGTCAGGAATACATGTAGTTGCACTGGTGACTATAGTGTCACTTTAACCCCTTAAAAGACCACTCTAGGCACTCAGACCACTTCAGCTTAATGAATTGGTCTGGGTGCCAGGTCCAGCTAGGATTAACCCATTTTTTAAAAAACATAGCAGTTTCAGAGAAACTGCTATGTTTATAATAGGGTTAATCCAGCCTCCAAAGCCTCTAGTGGCTGTCTCATTGACAGCCGCTAGAGGCGCTTGCGTGATTCTCACTGTGAAAATCACAGTAAGAGCACGCAAGCGTCCATAGGAAAGCATTGTAAATTGGTCCTTTAAGTAATGTTTTCTTTACGCCATATACAGTCATATTTATTTTAAATATAATCTTTTGCTACGTGAAAGACTGTGATATAAAAAAAATAAATTGCAGGGTTAGAATAAGGAAAATGTAACCATACTTACCGTATTTTTCTTTTCCTGGATATATCCATGGCAGCATCACAATATGCAATGCTGCCATGGATTAGCCAGGAATAAAAAGTACACTGAAAAGGTTTTCCTTCAGCTGGAGAATTTAGAGTTTTTATCAGATCAGTAGCTGGCCCCTTTAGTGGGAGAGATGGATTTAATCTGCGTATATTTGCAGGTATCAGAGTATGAGCCAAGGTTGATCTACGGCTATTTTTTCCATACAACAGTAACAAGCTTATTTACTAAAGAATTGTTGGAAATTCTAATCCAATTTCAAATTTATTGTCAAAATAGCCAAACTGGATAAATCTTCCAAGTCTATTTCAGTTTTTGGTTATTTAAGCCTTAGCTTAGAATTTCACTGTGAATTCCTAACAATTCTCACGTTATTTAATAACCTTCGAAGTGTGATGACTTTTTGGTTACGGAGCATACGATCATCTCTCATTGTAAATTAAGAATTTTTATTGCTGAAAATTAAAGGTTACTCCAAATACATTTTAGATTCTTATTGGGCACACATGGGGCATTAATAGCTTGTCCAAGCCCTCTCCCCAATCCCTATTTTTTTTATAGATATACTAAATCCTTATAAAATCTAACTGTAACACAACAGAAATGCTACACGTCAAGATTCCTACCACCATCACCACTTCTAAAAGCAGAAGGGTTCAGGCTGGTTGGAGAAACTCTTTTAGAGAATAGGTCCATAGCTAACATCCTATACTCTAATAGACAAGGTATAGTATGACAGGATTACAGTATGATCCAGCACGTAGAATTGTGTTACACAGGAGACTAATAGGTAACGTATACCGGGCCTTAGAATGGCCGGACTAACGTACCAGAGAATAGTCAGGAATAGCCGAGGTCAGGGGACACAGAAAGGGATACAGCGATAAAGGAAAGCCAGAGGTCAGGGATGCCAGAAAACAGGGAAGTCAAAAACAATGCCAAAGTCAAATAACCAGAATAAGGAACGCGCTCTTGGACAACCACTAGGGAAACCACAACAGGGCAATGAGGACAGGTATTTTTAGGTTTAAATACCTGCTTTACTTTTCTAATTGGCTGAAATCGCTCCTTGACCCCACGTGCATGCTGATGTCATCAATCACGTGAGCCGACGTGGGGTATATTTTGCCATGGATCCGCAATGGCTGGCATCCATTAACATGCCGCAAGTGTCAGACATGCAGATGCACGGCCGCTGACCGCAGGGTGAGGAAGAATATGTTATAGTTGTTGCAATTGAAGTTAAGGAGAAACATGTGGAATGAGAGTAAAAGATAGGATGATACGGCTACTAGTGATCAACACCCAGGTAGGTAACCAAAAAGAATAGAAAGACCAGACTTTTACAGCTTCTACAGCAGGGCTCGGAAAATCTGACACCAGGTCACCATGGTGACTGAATTTTGTCCTGGCTTCTGGGTTTTTGTCAGGCCCAGGGAATGTGGAGCTGGGCCGCGAGGAAGCTCTAATCTTCCTGCAGTTCTTGCTCTGCTCCCTTGCTGTGATGCTGGAAGCCGGAATATGATGTCAGTCTGGCACCAGCGTTACTCAACATTGCGGGAGGGAGCCAAGCAAGAACACCTTAAAGATTATACAAGCCCTACTGGACCCCAGGGAAATGATCAACTACAGCTCTCCCAGGTAGGGCGGCTGGTTGGACATAAATTATTATTAAAAAACATTTTTGTGAGTGTGTCACTTGAAGATCTCAGGCAGGCCAATGCTTTCCCATGGGAAAGAATATGGAGGCTATTGCACATACGCGACAAAATTCTGCGCTGCCCCAATCCGCATCTCCTCAATGCATCTCTATGGGGAACATTCAACCCTTCCATGCAGAGTGTGGAGATGCTGAACCTTGCCGCTGAACTAGACTAGGAATTACCTCTAGTGGCCGTCTTGGTGACTGTCACTAGAGGTGTTACTAGGCAGCAAAGTAAACGCTGCCTTTTATCTGAAAAGCCAAGGTTTTGTATCACACAGCCTTGTTACAATGCTGACGCCCATCCCATGTGTTCCCTACTAAGGGTTAATAAGTATATAGGGGTGTATGTAAAAAAAAAAATATCCCTCTCTGTCTCATTAGAGATATCTTTGCCAGAAGCTCAAGGAATCAGGCTGAAGGGTCAGTGTTAGGACCCGCTTTAGGGGGGTCTGCCTTGACGTTGGCAGGCGGGCATTCCCTCCAATGGCCATTGGAGCAACTATATGACCTCCACTTGTCTAAATATACATAGGGATTAAGGAGAGAGCGCAGGTAACTTTTTATTTTATTTGGTTTTTACTAAAAATTAAACTTTGTTAGTAAAAAATAAAATAAAAAAAACTGACTAACGTTTTTAGCTGGCTCCTAGATTCAAAGCACATATGTCAAGCCCTGTTTAAAGGGAGACACCTATCCATCCAAAAGGAGTACTCTGAGAAAACTCCATTGCTCATCCATAATGTGATGTCCAGAGCGTCCTTGTTCAGGTCTAGTAATGACAGACTCCAATAGCATCTATATAGCGTACATCTAACAATGCTCTCCTTGCATGTGAGAGTTTAAGGTCAGGGAGAGTGATTTAAGGGGAAGGATGGGTGGATCGATTAAGGAGAAAGTATATATTTTGTTGCACATTTATTTGTATATACATTTAGCTGATCCATCGCAGTTAATGGCAGTGTAAGCACACACCAGTTTCCTAACCAGGGTGCTGAGACATGAGGCGTAGCTCCTCAAGCTACCAATACAATAATATGCGAAAGATATCCCGACACACACCTTAGGCCAGGTACTAAAGAACAATAAGTTACAATGTATGAATTTGCAACACAACGTTTTATCCATTAACAATCTCTGGACCTACTCAAAGACTATAAGTAGACTAGACTGTGAGTAAATCCTGCAACTGACTGTGGATGAAACACTTCAGATATTGTGGATTGCCGTTGGCAATTCGGCTCTCACTGGTCTTTCATTGGCTGGGCTAAGTACATACTCAGAGTACTTATAAAAAGGAAGTTGCTTTGGCTAAAAGAGAGGTGTGGCTAAGGCATAGGATTAGATTTGAATGTGGATAAAAATTCAGCATTAAAGGGACATTATAGGCAACTATACCACTATGTCTCATTGTAAAACACTGCAGTGTTAAGACTGCCTCTAGTGGCTGATTAGTAGACAGCAAATATAGGCACTTCCTGCAGTTTTTCACGACGTTTGACTCCGTGAAATGATTCTGGACAGCCTCACGCAGTGCGTGAGGACGTTCAGCATGTCGACAAACCCATAAGAAAGAATCAAGTCAATGCTTTCCCATGTGGAAGGCCCAATGGTACAGCACTCACCCCGCATTTGCACTTGGTTTCCCACATTGGCTGAGGGATGCGGAGAAGGAACCCTACCCAGTACCATGGGACATCAGCGCTGGAATCAGCTAAGGTTTTAAAGGGCTTTTTATCACTTTATAGGGCGCATTGGCGAGCGGGTGGGAGGACTGGGGGCGAGTGCACTTTTACGGTCTTATATTCATAACTTTATAGTTTTTCTTTAATATGTGTCCAAACGTTAACAAATGCACTTTATATTGATAGGTGACTGAACTCTCCATTTTGTTTATTTCTCTATTCCTTGTACCGGTATTACCCAACACAGATACTTGTGACGCCTGCAAACATGGCGGTAGTTGACATATATTATTAATCACGACTATGTTGCATGACACAGAATAGCATTAGGACCAATCATAATTTAATCATAAAAAAAAAACCTCACTGGTTTGGAAATTGAGTGAGATACAGGTGTGAGAGGTGGAAAAACCAGTTTGAGATAGGTGTGTATTTTCGTATTTTCTTAGCTTGTGTAGCAGGAAGACTTTGTTAGGGATGAATCCTTGATATGAGACACCAACTTGTAAAGTGATTTATGTAAACATGGGGACCTATCTCCAAGCAAACTATGAGGAAAAGCTACGATCAAGGTAAATTCTGCGGATGTAAAATGTGATGGGCGTGTGTTTTTTTACATTTATTTATACGTTTTGAAAGAGTTTCTGTTTTGTTTGCAGAGTCTGACGAGAGTGTGTTAACACACGGAATGTCAAGTATAGTTCTGTAGGGTTATCTAACCAGCCAGATCTGAACGTTACCTGCTGCTCCAAACTTTCTCATACTTCATTATCTCTGGGAATAGATAGAGTAGCAATAAATACAATAGCTCTCCTTTAACATGACCTGATTTAAAGGTTAACCACAGTTAAGTATTATTCATAACAAACTGAAAAAAGCAAATCTGTGTCCCTGTACATTTACATGAATGAGGAGGAGAAAGGAACTTACTTGTGATCTCTCCCCCCCCCCCCCTATAAATCTGTCAGCTGTCTGGGTGATTTGCAGGCTCTTTGTTGCAATACCTCAAATGCTCCCTGCACAGTGCTTGATCTAGGTTATAGCTGAGGTCTGACAGGCACATTTCTACAATCTCTAAAGAACTTTAAACTGTTAGTGTCTTTCTCTGTTATATCATGCCATATTTTGGTCCCTGTAGATGTGCAACCACTATACATAAGCTGCTGATTTCAAACAGCACTGAGGATGCTCACTTGTAGGGAAAGGGGGTACACTGCACGCTTACCAAAGCTGAATTTTCCCTTGCCAATGGCTAGCCGGAACATGAAAACGTTAAATTGCTCATTTCAGTGCTAGCCTTTTGGCTGGGCACATATTTTTTTTTATTTTTTTTTAAATGTAAATAACTGTCCTTCCTATTGTGATTGCACTACAATTACCAAAATTCTCTGCTACCCATTCCCTGTGCATTTTTCTGAATTTCACTGTGGCATTGTAAACTAGCGCCTATATTCACAGAGGTTCCACCATATTTAAGTACCCACGTCACACTACATCTGCGATCCGCTTTTATCAGAATAGTATTTGTCTGCTAATTGTATCGTAAGTTTAAAGATGATAATGTTTATTCAATATACAATGCACCCAAAATGTTGGCTTAAAATAAAGCGCTTTCACTTCAAGACACATTTTATTCCTTTGAAAATTGAATATCACCTGAAATGCTTTAATTTGTGTTAAAAGATAGGCCCACCTAAATAGTCTATGTCTGAAACAGCTGAATTATTCACTGCATCTCAATCAGTCTGACATTGCCGTACCTACCCTTTGTACGCCTTTATAAGTTTAAATAAAAAGTGTGCAGTGTGCCTCGTCTGAATAAACTTTGTGCTTGTGATGACGATATGGTCAGCTCAGGGGTGCCCAAAAAGTAAATCCCCGTATATTGTAGAACAACAACTCCCATGATTCTTTGCATGCATTTAGAATTATATAGCATCATGGGAGCTGTAGTTTTAAAACATCTGGTGCTCTACTTTTTGGCCAACCCTGTGTTAGCGTATGCAGAGCTTCATGTTTTACATGATGTCATGAAATCTGTGATTTGTGGTTCAGCAGAAAGATTAATTTCAACTTATAGAAAGCCTCGTTCAGTAGTGCTATAGAAAGTTTAGTAAGCATCAGTTACTTCCTGGTTTGGTGAGATCTTTTCGCAAATCCTGCAGTCAAGTGGTTTTCAGATCAAAGTAATGTTTTTTTTAAATGTTTTATTATTTTCATTTTTTGTTTGATCAATTATCTGATCTTTGTAATGATTTAAATGACAAATGGGTCAAATCTCACCAACCAGCAGATAAAACAGGAATATAAATTGTCTGATACTGATCATGGATTGCGTTTTTGCGTTATCGAAGAGCCGTATAATTTGTTCCTGTGATAAAGAAATAATCATTCCACACTTTATTCTTATTAATGTCATTAATAAGATATGAATTTATAATAATTTGACCAATGGACACCCGAGATCATACTTTGGACATATTGTATCCTCCAGCTGGGTTTTTCCCCCCCGCACATTATACCCACCAGAACTTATCAGAGTCAAACATTGAAAATTGCTGAATTAAGAATAAAACTGACTTGGCATGGCGGCTTGCTGGTTATGAGAATGGATGAAGAGATGGGAGAGTCAATACATCTGGCTGGCAGCTTCTTTGTATTATTCAAATATTTAATTTACATTTTAATCTGGAATTTTTATTTCGTAATTTATAAGAGACGTTTTATTTTTTGTTGTCAGTGACAACACGATTCCTTAAGATAACGGACACATAAACAATGCATCTTCCAGGGCAGCAGTGATTCCATTGCATCGATGCAATGCAGCGCTGTAAGAACATGTTTTCTCAGCCAGTGAAAGTTCCACATGCTGTTGGGAGGTCCGTAAAAATTGCTCCCAAGCAGTAAGTGGCATTCACATGACACAGAAAATAAAAAAATAATCACATGTGGCAGAATGTAACCCACCATCCGGGTTTTTCTGTAGCGTGCCATTTCAAGGGACAGCAAAGCATAGTGACCAGGACATGCTGCACAAGCATGCGGATTAAACCATACCGCCCAACAGTTCCGAGTTCAGAGTGAATGTTCCAAATTCAGGGTCCTGTCCCACCATCCCGGATTTGACCCCTGGTGTCCTGCATTTGGGAAAACTGAAAATCAATCACCACACAACACAAGCACATTGTTAGACAAATTCGCACTGCGCAGATTTAAGCCTATTGGCTGGCACTGCATGTTAACGGCGCTCCACACACATGCCGCCCTAAGTGGTACCGGCCAGTACTATGCATTCCGCCAGGCTGCCATGTCCTTTTTTTTGACATGTCCCAAGCTGTCGCCTCCTCCCAGGACTTGATGTGGGCAGCCCTAAGGCTGTCTGACAGCCTGTTTAAAGGGACACTATAGTCACCTGAACAACTTTAGCTTAATGAAGCAGTTTTGGTGTATAGAACATGCCCCTGCAGCCTCACTGCTCAACCCTCTGCCATTTAGGAGTTAAATCCCTTTGTTTATGAACCCTAGTCACACCTCCCTGCATGTGACTTGCACAGCCTTCCATAAACACTTCCTGTAAAGAGAGCCCTATTTAGGCTTTCTTTATTGCAAGTTCTGTTTAATTAAGATTTTTTCTTATCCCCTGCTATGTTAATAGCTTGCTAGACCCTGCAAGAGCCTCCTGTATGTGATTAAAGTTCAATTTAGAGATTGAGATACAATTATTTAAGGTAAATTACATCTGTTTGAAAGTGAAACCAGTTTTTTTTTTCATGCAGGCTGTGTCAGTCATAGCCAGGGGAGGTGTGGCTAGGGCTGCATAAACAGAAACAAATTGATTTAACTCCTAAATGACAGTGAATTGATTAGTGAAATTGCAGGGAAATGATCTATACACTAAAACTGCTTTATTTAGCTAAAGTAATTTAGGTGACTATAATGTTCCTTTAATGCTTTTAGGCAAGCATTCCTTTAGAGCAGGCATATTAATAAATCACTTCATTTAGCATCACCAATGAAATACATTATATCCATGGCAAACACTCCCAATTTAATCCAGAAGGCAGGATACCGCTAGGCAGAACTATTCCTGTACTTTCCAACAACATGTGGAATTTAGACTTGTATAGGAAACCCGAACATATTTGTAACTTAGTCTTTGAAATAAAGATGACAGCGGATCACCCCATTGTTGGTGGGAATGCGAGAAACACATTTTAAACATACAAATGTCAACCGGTAAGTGACATGCTATTTCCAACTGCATGGGGGGAAGTAATTGACCGCCACAGATTTTTGGGGGGCAGAAAGTTGCTAAATTACTTAAAAGGAAGTAGACATTGGTAAAAAAACAAAACCAAAACAGAACATGTGATTAGCTTATTTTCTATCAAGGTATCAGATCTTTTAGACCTAGATTTAGGAACTATTAGTAATATTTCATACACTTTTAACCTGTATCACTCATCCTAAATACATACAATTCAAGTTAATATTGCCATAAAATGCCATGTAAAGTGTCGCTATAGGTAATTTGTGTTAAGAAGTGTAATAGATCATTGTTACTAAGAAGCATGTTATTAGGGAGTGTCTGAATTTGAGTTCCCTACCTGCCCTCCCGGCTACACAGGTGATGTCAGCAGGATGCACAAAGGCCAGGTTAAGGAGGTGTCTGTACCTATTACATGGAGGCTTTACTCCTGTCCCTGCCTGCCTGCTTGCAGACACATAGTGTGCTCCACAGCCCTGGATAATGTGAGTATATCTTCACTGTTTAGAAAATAAAAAGGAAAAGTAATTCTCAGGCCTAGTTTTAATGCTATACAAAATGTTACCAGTTCCCAAACGGTTATCACTTCACGTTGCTGATGGGCAGAGCATGAATTGTGCTACCCTGCATCCTGTGGTATTTTAATTGCAGCAGGAGGGAACTTCACTGATTGATCAAGATGAATCTTACAACTTTCTAAGAGAGTTGGCGTTCCATTCATGCAGCATATGAATGCTACATACTATACCAGTAATCAGCAGTGATAGAGCTATATACACTCATAGAAACATGGTGAGTCTGACTACTCTAGCTTTGCAAGCCGTGACAATGAAAGCGGTTCACTTAAAGAGGAAATATTTCACTAAAAGTTAGGGTTTTTTTTGGTTTTTGTTTGGTTCCTCGCCAAGAAGGTAAGAGAAAAAAATAATAAAATCTAAATATCACCATGGCACTTTTTTGATCATCTCTACAGAAATCCTATATCAGCGCATGCACTCTCAGGCTATCCTTAATTTAATTTATGTGGTACTTATAGGGAGTGTCCGTAGGGAATAAAAGGGAATCATGACGGACTATTTCCATCATGTGTCCTTAAGGGGTTAAATAGAAAAAGCCAAATCCATCGCTAATTTTAGTTCGGCTTTAACTTGGTAACACACACCATCTATTGTGGTGTTAATATTAGTCGTTATTAAGATTTTAAACTGTATTTTTGTCTTTGGTAATAAAACCGCATTCAATTCGTATTAGGTTAATTTTTAATTTAAGAGTCAATTAATTATTTAGTTGCTAAAGGTGGAGTGTAAAACTATAAGCCTTTCACACACACAAAAATGGTGCTGAAATTTTATATATATCTTGTAATTTATTGATTGAGTGATGGAAATTTAAAAAAGTTAAAACTGTTTAATAAATAAAACAGGACTATCACCACAATCACCACAGTTTGTATGTGTAGATTTTGAGGCCTCTATCTAATTTTATAATCGCGTAATCCGTCTAATATGTTTGTTTACAAACATTTCGATTTACCATGGTGCTGTCTCTTTGATAAGGTTTACTATTGCGTTTCTGTATAGGTATTTGTCTGAGTATTTAACGCTGAGCGAGGCGGAGTTATTTATAATATTCACCGTATCTAATCAATGCATATGGCAGGAAGGTTGACCCCTCATTATGAGATTATTATTTTTGTGTGTGTCTCACTGTTGAAAAGGGGACAAGTCATTTAAAGGCATAAATCTGAAGTTAATAGGTGTATCTTGTTTAAGAGTTAAACAGTTCCTGAAAGTTCCCCACCCAAGGATTACCCTGTACAATAGACCGAGCGAGTGAGGACATGCACTTGACTCTAAGAAAAATGCTGAGCTAGTGACCGTTTCACAGCTCCGAACAGCGAAGAAGAGCAGGGGTGTCCAAAAGGTAGATCCCAGATGTGGAATTACAACTTCCATGTAGCCTTGTTATTCTAAAGGCATACACAGACACTCAAATCATTATGGGGGATGCAGTTCTACAATATCTGTGGATCTACCTCTTGGGCACCCCTGAAGTATATAGATATAGAATGATAGAGGTTCTAATAGGGTCAGGGATGCCGCATCAACTATGGTTTTATGGACACGTACCATGTAGAGACTGGGACCTCATGTGAAAAGTCCTGTCTTATAACTGGGAGAAAAATTTTGCAGGTAAGGAATCACATGATTAGTGGAACATTCCAAGCACTGTAACCACTACATCTTGTTGTAGTAGTTATGGTGCCAGGAGTGCCCTGGCAGCCTATTTGTAACTTGCCAAACTATTTTAGAATGACCTGACTACTTACCTGTAAGCACCGCTCAGTGATGCAGGAGCTTCCATTGGGGAGCAGTGCGTGGGGGACCCCCCATTCTAAAATGGTTTGCCTACTTATACACCAGGACACTATTAGCACCATAACCACTATAGCATGCTAACGAATACTGCAGGGCAGCGTTGTCTAACATCAACAGGGAGAAACGATGTACGTCCCCTAATTTTAACGTAACCGAATTACAGTAGATCTTGGTGCTACCTTGCTATGATTGTGAGTTGTTCCTTTTTTTGATATATATATTTCTAAGCCCATCACAAGTTTATATCTGATGGTAATAGAGGCCAACATGTCTTGCTCTGTATTCAGTTGTGATTTTGGTCCCTACATGTGGTTTGTTTGGTTTACTGAAAATACGTACTAAAAATATATTCACAAAAAAAATATATGTCCAGAAAAACATGGTGGATATAGCAACGCAAGATGGGGTCTATCCGCATCTCTGTGAACTTAATAAACTGAATAGTTTATTCTACAGATAATAGATTGAATATAGCACATGACCGTGACAGAGCACCGTAATGAGGTGAATGCTCCTAGTCATTACACAGATTACATTGCAAAAGGGATCATTTTGATACTTAAAGGTACACTATCAGCACCAAAACAAATTTAACTTAATAAAGCAGTTTTGGTGTATAGATCATGGCACAGCTGTCTCTGCCATTTAGGAGGTAAATCATGTTGTTTATACAGTCCTAGTCACACTTCCAAAAGTCTGTTTAATACCCTAATAGAACCTGCAGGAGCCTCCTGTGTGTGATTTAAAGTTTAAATTCACAGAACAGGATATTAAAAACTTCTAAAGTAAACACACTGTGCTCTCAGATCTGATTGAAACTAAAATACATTCTTTCATGGAGGAGGTGTGACTAGGAGTTAAATACATTTTACTCCTAAATGGCAGAGAATTGAGCAGTGAGACTGCAGGTGCATGAATGATCTATACCAGGGGTAGGCAAACTTAGGCTACACTGCCTAATGTCAATTCTGTGCATACTTTGTCTGTTGTCTGCACGCTGGTGACAGACTTAATTAAAGTCTGTAAGTGGAGTCTTGTCTTCCATCCCTTCCACCTCCCTATCCTGTTCAATCGATTTTTAGGCTCCCTTCTTCTCTCCCTCTCAACCTCCCCTTGTCGCCTGCATGCACTCTGATCCAGATAAGTGGTCCTATCAAAAACCTCTCTAGGAGGAGCCTTTTATTGGACCGCATGACAGCAGGTGTAACATCAGAAGGCTGCGTGGAAAGCCGCGCTGGTAGCTTTGTCCAGCGCTGGATTACAGATAAATAAATACTTTATTAAAAATTGACAGGGAAATTGATGACAACATACTCTTACAAGCTTATTCTATTACAGATACCTGTATAACGTCACCAGTTTAATGTGATAATACTCTGAAGTGACCAATTTATTTTCCTATGTAATGCATTAATCATAAATAGTTTTAAAGTATATGAAACATAGTGTGCAAATAATTCCATTCAATGGATTCCATGAGTGGACGTTCAGCAGCCTTTGTTAAAGGAGCACTCCAAGCACCATAACCACTACAGCCCATTATAGTGGTTCCACAGTATGACGTCAATTTTTTTACCACGGATTGACAACTTACCAACGTCCAGCTATTTTTGTTCCTATCCAGCGGAAGAAGAGTGACGTCTCTATATAGAAAAGCACACCCAATGCAGGTCCGCGTTCGTTGGCTGTGTGTACTCAGCAGATGCTCTTAGCCAATAGGAATGGTCTCTCATTGTCCTGCTTTGTTCTACAGAGCAAATTGGCTTCTTCTCCTGGACAAGACTGGATGCAGTGTCAAAACCAAACAGGACCCAAGTAGCTTGTCAAACTGTGCTAAAAGGTTTTACAATCTTACCGCAGAATTGTGTCAAAGCACTCCAGCAACCATAACCACTACAACAGCCTGTAGTAGTTATGTGATTGGAGTATTCTTTCCCAGGATTCTTAGTATTGCGTTTACTTAAGCTATATTTACAATATGTATTTTTAAGATGTGAAAACAAACATTTAATACCTGCATGTGGGTGCCTCAGTCATGGCTTCCTGTCAATCATTGTTATAAGCTCTGGCCTTTGCTCCTGGTAGTCCGTATAGAGCGAGCAAGCCGAGAAGAGAAGAAATTAAACCATGTTTCTATTTCACCTCTTCATTTGCAATGTTTGTCTTATCTGAACTGGATCATGATGTCATTTGCTAAATCTTTCATGTAACTTTAAAAGAAAATCGAGCGTCTCCCGAAAAAAAAAAAGTCATAAATGACTTTCAACGTTTTATTCAACTGTGTAAATGCCAGAGAGGTGACTGTTCCCTTTTTAAAGAAAAACTGTATTTATTATTTTTTATTGGAAATTAGTTTAGTAGATGAGCTGTTGGTGACCATGTTGCACTGTTTAATGTGATGGCATGGGGACTTTATATACCATTAACTTTGGGCCGTGTGGTGGTTATCGTGTCAGGAGAACCCTGGTGCCTCCCCCTTACAAAGAACCAAACTGTTTTAGAATTGTTTGACTTCCTCTCTGGGTCTGCGGACTTGGCTCTACACCTCCTTTCTGCTGGAAGCTCTCATTGAGCTAATCCCGGTGGACTCTCATCCAGTGATCTAGCCCTGCATGGCTCTCCTTAGCTCAGAAGAGGCAACAGAGGCTCCTAAGCTGGAGTTTCCAGGTTTCTTTCCAACAAACAGGGAGTGTGGAGCAGCACGCAGCAGTGGTCCCCCAGGTAAGAAGTCAAACCATTTCTAGATGGTTTGACCATGATCATTGCGGTGTGCCAGGGCACTCCTGGAACCAAAACCACTGCAATGTGCTCTAGTGTTTTATGGTGTTTAGAGTCTTCCTCTAAATACTTCATTAAATTCATTTGTTCTGGATTCAAGAAACGTGGAAGCTGATGTAGTAATGGTGTGTGTCTATTGTCCTCCTGTAGCTTTGATAAAGACCTTGTGGCCCAGGCTCCAGCATTTGTGGGTGCAGCGCTGATGAGAATTGATGACATGGAACTGAAAGAAGAATGGCAGGATGAAGAGTTTCCTAGGTGAGTGAGAGAGGCCATTGCTCTATATACGGTATCTGTCACATGGAAAGATTGGGAATATAATGTGCAGATTATAAGGAACATTAAATGGTTACTCTAAGCACCATGACTACTTCACTGATTTGTAGTGATCATGGTGTTTGGAGTCTATATGTGCAGTGTCTCATTTCTTTAATAAATGCTGCACATACAGAGGGAAAGCAGCACTGTAAATCCACCTCCGGTGGCATGATTAGCAGCATGCTGGCAACAGTCAGCCAATGGCGGCACCATCCACTCCGTGACGCTAAATCACACCTAAGCCCAGCCTCTGGGACACTGGTGTACATACCGTGGTCGCAGGGACCGGGCCGCCCTGCGACTGTCTATGTACGCCGGTTTGCCAGCCTCTTCTCCTGGGGGGCCAAGGAGCTGGCCATCTCAGGGCCCCCCGAGGCTGGCAGTGTGTTACATGGTGGGCTGTCACTGCGGGCGCGCAAGGGAGCTGAATAGGAGGATCAGTGCTCCCTCGCTGCCTGCAGGACCGGCTGCCAGGCAGCCCCACTAGACCCCAGGGAATCCCCTCAGCACTCACAAAGGTAGGGAGGCTGAGGGATTAAATTAAAAGTGTGTGTGTGTGTGTGTGTGTAATATATATCTATCTATCACCAGGGCCCCAGGGATCGTGTGTACACCACTGCTCTGGGACACCCCTCCCACTGCAGAAAGGTTGTAGTAGATTGTAGTGTTGCCAGGGGCCAGACATTTTAGGTGACTTACTAATAACAATTTATAAAGCTAAAATGGAATATAGAACAAGAACAATGTATCTTATTTACCCAGACTGATTTCTAAACACATTTATTGTAATTTAAAGACACATTACTGGGAGTATTATTGCTGTGGGGCTCTGTTATACACCCAGACACATTATTGGGAGTATTATTGCTGCGGAGGTCTGTTATACTTTCAGACACATTACTGGGAGTATTATTAATGTGGAGCTCTGTTACACACTCAGACACATTACTGGGAGTATTATCGCTGTGGAGCTCTGTTATACACACAGACACATTACTGGGAGTATTATTGCTGTAGAGCTCTGTTATACACTCAGACACATTACGGGGAGTATTATCGCTGTGGAGCTCTGTTATACACTCAGACACATTACTGGGAGTATTATTGCTGTGGAGCTCTGTTATACACTCAGACACATTACGGGGAGTATTATCGCTGTGGAGCTCTGTTATACACACAGACACATTACTGGGAGTATTATTGCTGTGGAGCTCTGTTATACACTCAGACACATTACTGGGAGTATTATTGCTGTGGGGCTCTGTTATACACTCAGTCATATTACTGGGAGTATTATTGCTGTGGAGCTCTGTTATACACTCAGTCACATTACTGGGAGTATTATTGCTGTGGAGCTCTGTTATACACTCAGACACATTACTGGGAGTATTATTGCTGTGGAGCTCTGTTATACACTCAGACACATTACTGGGAGTATTATTGCTGTGGAGCTCTATAATACACACATTACTGGGAGTATTATTGCTGTGGAGCTCTGTTATACACTCAGACACATTACTGGGAGTATTATTGCTGTGGAGCTCTGTTATACACTCAGACACATTACTGGGAGTATTATTGCTGTGGAGCTCTGTTATACACTCAGACACATTACTGGGAGCATTATTGCTGTGGAGCTCTGTTATACACTCAGACACAATACTGGGAGTATTATTGCTGTGGAGCTCTGTTATACACTCAGACACATTACTGGGAGTATTATTGCTGTGGAGCTCTGTTACACACTCAGACACATTACTGGGAGTATTATTGCTGTGGAGCTCTGTTATACACTCAGACAAACCAACATTATGGAGCTACTAAAAAAGAGGGACAAAGGCACAAAATAAGGACTCTTCCTCCTAAATAGGGACACTTGGCAGGTATGAAACAGTTGTCACTTTCTATGTTGCGTTAAACATATGTGCTGTGTCCCGGAGGATACACAGTAATTAAACACCCAGTAATGTGTCTCTAGACTGGAGTGAAAGACATTTAGATGAATGTTCATACTATGAGATTTTTCTGCTCTTGTCGTTCCCCGCTTACTTGTCATGTCAATAATTATCAACCGGTAACAAAGGTAAAAGGTAAAAATGATTGATACTGCTCCACCACCAACTGCACCCTCTAAAGCTAATAAAATGTCTCTCTTTGAATATTTTTACTTGTGGGGAAGTATGCATCACATAGTGTGTGAAATATATCCTCTAATTATCCCTGAATTATCTTGTAGGCCTCTTCCAGAGGAGAATAGCGATTCCAAAGAAGACCGTGAACCAGGTAGGAACAAAGCTTAGAGCAAATCTGCCACCTACATATGGTCGGGTTCTATCAGAGGGAGAGTGCTAGGAGAACCATTATAAAATGAAACATAAAAGAGCATGTTTCTTCTGTAAACTGTTTGATTTTATTATATTAATTAGAAATGTATTTTATTTCCAATAATAGAGTCAAATGCTGTTGCCATTACTTAAAGGGACGCTATAGTCACCAGAACAACTACAGCTTATTGTATTTGTTCTGGTGAGTAGAATTATTCCCTTCAGGCTTTTTGCTGTAAACACTGTCTTTTCTGAGAAAATGCAGTGTTTACATTATAGCCTAGTGATAACTTCACTGGCCACTCCTCAGATGGCTGTTGGAGGTGCTTCCTGGGTCAGTGCTGCACAGACTGACTGACATTCAGTGTCTCCTCCCTCTGCATGCAGACACTGAACTTTCCCCATAGAGATGCATTGATTAAATTCATCTCTATGAGGAGATGCTGATTGGCCAGGGCTGTGTTTGACTTGTGCTGGCTCTGCCACTGATTTGCCTCTCTGACAGTCTCAGCCAATTATATGGGGAAGCTTTGTGATTGGTGCAGACCACCACTTCTGATGATGTCAGCAGGCAGATCAGAGCCAACAGCTACAGACTTGAATACAAGTAAGATTTTACTATATTTAGGGAGGCAAGAGGGGGTGGGGGGGGGGAGGGGAGGGCTAGATGGTGGTTTTTAACACTATAGGGTCAGGAATAAATGCTTGTGTTCGTGACCCCATAGTGTTCCTTTAATTTTAACGAGGACTATATATAGTGCTTTAAAAAAAAAAAGGTGAAATTCTATCTTTCACACCATAATGGAACAGAAGGTGCTTCGTAGGTTCAATACTAAACTCCGTTGTCACTGCCGGGAAATGGGAAACTACTCGACCTCGAGTCACTAATAGCTCTCCCCATACTGATTCGCCTATATTTTTAGGATTATTTACTGAAGTGAGAATTGTAGGAATTTAAAGTGAATTTCAAATTAAAAGACAGAATAGCCAAGACAGAGAAAACATTCTCCAAGTCTCCTATTTTTCCAGTACAGATACTTTTAGAAACATTGAGAATTCAAAGTGCATTTCAAATTGAAGGCGACTTTAGTGATTAGCCCTGTTTATGTCTCTATGTCCACCAGTTTGTCCACCCAATACTCTGGAACTGTGTGGCAATCGGCATATGAAAAGGCGACTGTCTGCTCCCTCACTCAGCTTTAATTTGGAGAACAGTGAGGGCTCCATGAGGTCCAGTGACATATTTGATCAAAGCACAGATGATATTGACTTTGATATTGACGACTTGGAAACCCCAAACAGCAGCGAAATGCTGGACTTCACCGAAAACAGCCATGAATTTGAGTGGGAAGGTAAAGATTTGTTTTACTTTTATTAAAGATGCAGATAGAGTTATGAAATCAGGCCCAGGCACTATTTAGAAAGATACCACTTTCCTTGTCTTTCCTACTTCTATCAGATGACCTGCCAAAGGCTATGGGAAAAGAGGAAAAAACTTATAATGAAAGCCTTATTACTGACCTGGAAGACAAGACAGGCCGAAAATGGCGAATATTTCTGATTGGAGAACACAAAGTAGACATGACTGCTATTGAACCATATCAACAAGTGATCTCTCATGGAGGTAACCAGGCAATCCAGAGCCTGCTCTTAGGAGGGAAACTGCCAAATGATTATGGGAAACGGAGAGGCCATTAATAATACTCTGTTTACATACCCCCTTTTATGCTTTCATTGACAACCATTTTCTGCCCTTTCTGTGTTTCCGCTGTCCATCATGTACTTCTTTTATCACCTATTCTGATATCTGCATTCCTCTGTGATTCTCATCGAAGACCTTTTATTCCTATTAAATGGATGCTATAGTCACCAGAATAACTACAGCCTTTTGTATTTGTTCTGGTGAGTATAATCATTCCCTTCTGGCTTTTTGCAGTAAACACTGTTTTTGCAGATAAAATGCAGTGTTTACATTACAGCCTAGGGATACCTCCACTAGCCAAGCCTCAGATGGCTGAACTTTTCTAATTGAGATTCAATGTATCTCTACGAGGAGAGGCAGATTGGCCAGGGCTGTGTTTGGCTTGTGCTGGCTCTGCCCCTGGTCTGCCTCCTTTACAGTCTCAGCCCAATGCTTTCATATGGGAAAGCATTGTGATTGGCTCAGAACACCACTTCTGATGATGTCAGCCAAGCAGGCAGAGCCAGCAGCAGGAGACTGGAATAAATGTAAGATTTTGCTATATTTAGGGAGGGCGGGCTAGATGGTGTTTTTAACACTATAGGATCAGGAATAAATGTCTGTGTTCCTGACCCTATAGTGTTCCTTTAAGTTCTGAGTCTTTCTACCACACACTAGATTCTCCCCTCCAGCATGGAAATATGATACTCCTTTTCCAATATCCACATTGGAATATCTTAACAGAAAATATGTTACTGTCTTTTATTAACAAAGGTCTGTCTATCTTCTCTTCTCCCAGGTTACTATGGTGATGGTTTAAACGCAATCATTGTGTTTGCCTCTTGCTATTTACCGGATAGCAGTATTCCAGATTACCAGTATGTCATGGACAATCTATTCAGGTAAATGCACCCATTATAACATTATAAATTAAGAGACTCTTTGCTGAGAGGACTCGGGTCTAGTTCCAGTTTTCTTTCTTATATTATATATATTTTTTTCTTTCCTGTCCCCCTTTCGGTCCTTAAACCACTGTCCTAGTAATTACAAAAAAAAAAAAAAGTCAGATCTCCTCTATTCTACCCATTTATATCTTAATTGATCCCCAAACCATATGCCTTTATTTGTTTTTTTTTCTACTATCTCTTCTATCTGGCTCATTTTGATTTTGCCCATTTATAGTCTATAAAATAAGAGTCACAAATATACCATTTCACATCCTCACCACTTTTTGAATTTTTGCCCATTTTATTTTCAAGCCTTCTTCCTTTTCGACCCTCTAAGAATAACATCCATACTCTTCATCATTACATTCTCTGTAATATTTTTTTTCTCTCCGTGTGTCTGCCCGTTACCATGCCTTGTTTCCCTGTTTTCTCAAATTCGGTCTTTCCCCGTACACTCTCGCTCTCTCTCATTTAATCTGTTTTACATGCAGATATATTATAGGAACACTGGATCTTATGATTGCAGAAGACTACATGTTGATTTATCTAAATGGTGAAACACCTCGCAGCAAAATTCCTACGATTGGTTGGATCAAGCGTTGTTATCAAGCAACAGGTAGAAGGTAAATATTCCTTTATAGTCTCAGACATATACACTGATCATCCACAACTTTAAAACCACTGACAGGTGAAGTGAGTAACATTAATTATATTGTTACAATGGCACCTGTCATGAGATGGGCTATATTGGGCAGCAAGTGAACAGTCAGCTCTTGAATTTCATGTTTTCGAAGCAGGAAGAATGGTTAAGCGAAAAGATCTGAGTGAGTTTGACAATGGCCAAATAGTGGTGGTTAGACAACTGGGTCAGAGCAAATCCAAAATTGTATGTCTTGTGGAGTGTTCCTAGTATGCAGTAGTTAGTACTAGGGATAGACCGATAATTGGTTCGACCATATTCTGGGTATTGGCCACTATTGACACCGACATTGCCAATAAAGTGAGAGGCGGCGTTGGCCCAGCGCATGCAGGGCCGGCATGTCCATAAGGCTCTGGGGGCACAAGAATCGAGTGACTGGCAGGAAGGAAGTGCATAGTGCTCCCCCTTCCAGTCACTCAGTGTGGCGTGGGTGAGAAGAGCAGACTGCGCTACAGGAGCTAAGCGGAAGTGCTCACTGAGAGAGCACTGCCTGTCAGTCCAGTCGGGTACAGGAAACTGAAGCTCCTGTACCACAGTCCGCTGCGCTTGGCCATGCTACAAGAGAGAGAATGAGGCACACCAAGGAGGGGAAAGGACCACAAAGGGGGGAGGGGGACGGGGGCACACACACTAAAGGACAGGGAGGGAGAGGACTACTAAGGGGCAGGGAGTGAAGGTGAGGGGAAAGGAAAATGAAAGGGAGAGGTTCACTAAGAGACAGGGAGGGAAGCGAGAGGAACACTAAATATTCTTGAAAACAAACAAATCTGACTGGCATGTATATTTAGTACATTTAACACTTAATATAAATTATTTTTTTTGTTTGTTTTTTTTTTTGCTAAAAACAAATATTAAATATACATGTTCAGTAAATGGTAGATTTGGTAGAAATTTTCTTTTTTCAAAACGGTAAATGTACAGAGTATCGGTAAGTCATCGGCTATCAGCCTAAAAGTTCACAGATTATCAGTATTGGCTCTAAAAATCAATATTGGTCGATTCGTAGTAGTACCTACCAAAAGTGGTGCGTGGAAGGATAACCAGTGAACAGACGTCGGGGGTCATGGGCCACCAAGGGGTTATTGATGCACATGGGGAGTGAAGGCTATCCGCTCACATAGAAGAGCTACTGCAGCTCAAATTACTGAAAAATGTAATGCTGGCCATGATAAAAGGTGTCAAAATGCAGAGTGCATTGCAATTTGCTGCGTAGCTGCAGAGCAGTCAGTGTGTCCAGGATGGCCCCTGTCCACCACCGTAAGTGCCTCAGAGCTGAAACATGGAGCAATGGAAGAAAGTTGCCTGGTTTGATGAATCACATTTTATTTTAAATCAGGTGGATGGATTTTAGATCCCTTACCTGGGGAAGAGATGGCAGCAGGATGCACTATGGGAAGAAGGCAGGCTGGTGGAGGCAGTGTTATTTTCTGCATAATGTTCTGCTGGGAAGCCTGAGATCCTGGTATTCCTGTGGATGTTACTGACACCTACCACATATCTAGAGATTGTTAAATACCATCTACAGCCATTCACGGGAATGGTGATCTCTAATGGCAATGGCCACTTTCAGCAGGATAATGCACTCTGCAACACTGCAAAAAAATGTTTAGGAATGGTTTGAGGAACATGACGACAAGTTCAATGAGTTGCCTTGGTCTCTAAATTCTCCAGATCTCAATCCGATTGAGCATTTGTGGGATATGCTGGAACAACAAATCCGATCCATGGAGGTCCCACCTCACAACTTGCAGGACTTAAAGGATCTGCTGCTAATGTCTTGGTGCCAGATACTACAGGACATGTTCAGAGGTCTTGTTGAGTGCTTGACTTGATGCATCAGAGTTGTTTTGGCAACACGAGGGGGACCTACACGATATTCGGCAGGTGTTTTTAATGTTGTGTCTGATCAGTGTAATTTTAATACTTAAAGAACCACTCTGCACACCATAGCATATCACCATCTTACATTAAGGGGGTTAAAACATTTTTAATCACTTCAACCTCAAAGTTCTGATTATGGTACCTGTCTTCCTGCCCTTTGCCCCCTCCTGAAATTAACTTTCCCCAACAATTCTCACTTTGGGGATTAAACAAACCTCTACACTTTATTGCAAAACACATTGATGTGTCATAATATAAATAACTCCTATATTGCCACCAATTTTCCCTTCATTTCCTGTAATTATTATTAATAAAGCGCCAACAAATTCTGCTACGTAGTACAATAGGTAGACTGACAGACAAGTATTTGCAACAAGACGGTTGGAAGCACAGAAACAGAGGCTGCTTAGAACACTGCTCAAACGAGCTTACATTTTAGAGGGAGTGGGGTAAAGTGGCGCAATAAGTAGAGGTAGGATGTATTTCTTGTACGGAAAAAGTAGGTTACTAGAATAGTTTTAGGATGTTTTTTTGATTACACAGTTGCAGGGTGGGTTATCAGGGTGTGGGGAGAGAAAGCTATTAACCGTTTAATTGATATGTTTTCATAAAGATGTTTTCTAGTTTTTAATGAAGGAACTTAGACTGGGTGAGAGTCTAACAGAGAAGTTAAGGGAGTTCCATAGGAATGGCGATGCCCTAGAGACAGGGCCGGCGCGACCATAAGGCGGCACAGGCGGCCGCCTTAGGGCGCACCGGCTCTGGGGGCGCAAAATTCCAGTGACCGGCAGGAGGGAAGTGCTCCCTCCTGCCAGGTCACCTCCTGGATCCCCGGCGCGGTGTGCGGATGAATTGGATGCCGAGGTGGCGAGGGAGCTCTGATCTCTCTGATCTGCTCCCTCGCAGGCTGCTGACTGATGACGTCATATTCCGGCTCCCGCGGCATCAGTAAACAGCCTGAGAGGGAGCAGATCAGAGAGATCAGAGCTCCCTCGCCACCTAGGAATCCAATTCAGCCGCACGCCTCCCAGCAGCCCCACTGGACCACCAATGAGAGACCCACGCCAGCTCTCCAGGTAGGGAGGCTGGGTGGGAAATTTAAATTTAATTAAGATTTTTAATTTCTGTGTGTGTGTGTGTGTGCATGTGAGTATGTGAGTCTGTCAGTGTGTGTGTGACTATGTGAGTTTGTGTGTGTGTGTGTGAGTGAGTATGTCTGTCAGTGTGTGTGTGAGTGAGTGTGTCTGTCAGTGTGTGTGTGTGTGTGAGTGTGTGTGTGTGTGTGTGTGTGTGTGTGTGTGTGTGTGTGTGTGTGTGTGTGTGTGTGTGTGTCTGTCTGTGTGTGTGTGAGTATGTGTGTCTGTCAGTGTGTGTGTGAGTATGTGTGTCTGTCAGTGTGTGTGTGAGTATGTGTGTCTGTCAGTGTGTGTGTGTGCATGTGAGTATGTCTGTCAGTGTGTGTGTGAGTATGTGTGTCTGTCAGTGTGTGTGTGAGTATGTGTGTCTGTCAGTGTGTGTGTGTGCATGTGAGTATGTCTGTCAGTGTGTGTGTGTGTGAGTATGTGTGTCTGTCAGTGTGTGTGTGCATGTGAGTATGTGTGTGTGTCTGTGTGGTTCTGTCAGTGTGTGTGTGGTTCTGTCAGTGTGTGTGTGTGAGTATGTGTGTCTGTCAGTATGTGCATGTGCGCATGTGAGTACGTGTGTCTGTCAGTGTCTGTGAGTTTGTGTGTGTGTGTGTGTCAGTGTGTGTTTTTTAATGAGTCTGTCAGTGTGCGTGTGAGTGTCTGTCAATGAATGAGTGTGTCAGATAAGTGAGTCTGGCTGTCAGAGATGTCTGTATGTTTGTCATTGAGTGTGTGTGACTGTCAGTGTTTATACACCCCTGACTGTAGCGTGGCCAAGCGGAGTGTACCGTGGTACAGGAACTTCTGTTTCCTGTTTCTGGCAGAACTTACAGGAAAAGCTCACTGTACCGGGATTCGCTCCGCTCAGCCACGCTACAAAAAAAGGTAGGAGGCACACCAGGAATGGGAGGGGACCACTATGGGGGTGGGTGGCGCACCAAGGGACAGGGAGAGGAGGGGAGAGATACCCTAAGGTACAGGAAAAGGAGGGAGGGGGGGAGAGGAATACTAAGCGACAGCCAACAGATGGGGGAGGGGAGAGGAACACTAAGGGACAGGGAAAGGAGGCGGGAAGGGAAAGGAACAGTAAGGGTCAGAGAAGGGAGGGGACCATTAAGGGACGGGGAGAGGGGCCGGATGTGAAAGAAACACACAGCGGGGCTTGAGAAGGAAAGAGACACACACAAAGGAGCTGGGAAGAATAAAAGACACAAATAGGCTGGGAGAAAAGGAGTCACACAAAGGGGCTGGGAGGAGTAAGACACAAAATGTGGGAGGATGTAAGAGTCATACAAAGAGGAGAGATAGGAGACACACAAAGGAAAAAATAGGAGATAAAATACACTAAAGGGAGTCAGATATTTAAAAGACGGGATAAGAAACACAAAAGGGAGGTTAAGAGGCACATGGGTGAAGATGTTTTTGGGGGGGCGGAAAAATGCATCTTCGCCTATGTACCCAAAATTCTTTGCACCGGCCCTGCCTAGAGAAGTCTTGAAGGTGGGTGTCCAAAGTGCGAGTAGGAACAGAGGATAAACGTAGATCTTCAGCATACTGTATCACGCTGGACGGGACATACTTGTCTATTAGTGAGGATAGGTAGGTAGGAGTAACGTTCTGTAGAGATTTCTAAGCAAGCACCATCATTTAAAATTGTTCCCTAAATCTTACGGGAGGCCAGTGTAAGGACTGACAGAGGGGGCAGACATAGGAGGTGCAGGCGGAAAGGAAGACTAGCCTCGCCACTGCATTTCTTATAGAACGTAACTGGGCAAGCTGGAAACACGTAAGATCACTGAGGAAAAGGATTGCAGAAGTCAAGGCGAGAGATGATGGTGGCATGGACCAGAACCTTAGCTGCATCCGGTGTTTAATAGGTGCAGAGGCGCTATGTTTTTGAGATCGAAGGGGCAGGATTTGGTGAGTGATTGGACCTGAGGAAAAATCAGTTGTTTCCTTTCTAATGTTGTTCTATTCTATAAATTAATCTGTCAACAGGACAATGTCTGAAAATATAGATTTTCTTCACTGTGGCAGACGTTATTTTTAAAACTCCCACATATTCCGCAGCGTGGTACAACTTCACCAACTGGTTTATCTAAAAAGCAAAGGGGGTGAATTCTGCATTTCTCTCCCTTCACGATAAACATGTGCAAACATTTATACAGCCATCTGTTTATGGTGAAAAGTCCTCAATTATTTGACTGATCCGTATTTATTGTGTTTTTAAGGCTGAAGAAAAATCTGAAATCTGTTTTGATTGTCCATCCCACGTGGTATGTGAAAGCTCTGCTCGCCATCATTCGACCATTTATCAGGTAAAGCTGTCGAACATATTGATGTAGAACCGTGACAGGTGTATTTTATTTTTGTGTTAATCTACTCCAGTAACTAAGAAGCTGCAGAGAAGGTGGAATTTGGGATTGAGAGAGACTTTACTTTTTATTTTTGCCAGTTTGTTTGAAAGCAGTTTGACAGAAAAGGGTAAAATTGCCCCCAGATACTCAATAACGAGTTAAAATGGTCATGGAGTGTAGAGTGTTACTTTGAAAAAGACTTCCATACTAAAAATTGCTAAGGATCAGTCATTCGAGAGATTTCACATGGTTTGTGTATTGTGTACTGGAAATCTGTCTACCCTAGAAACTAATTCAATGGTCCGCTATTAATTAGGCTGTAATTAAAGGAACACGAAAGCATTATGGAAAACAATGAACTAGTATTCCTAATGCTAAAGTGTTCTCCTCTGAATTTAGTTTGGAGGAAAAAGCTCCTCGATTTCCCTCCCATGATGTCCTGACCACTTTCTTCTCATCCAATCCAAATCAGCTCATTGAGGAGCATTGAGGACGAATAGTGCATGTGTGTCCTGTGCTCCTCCAATCAAATGCAGGTTAGCTGTGAGAACTTTGATTGGGTTCTCACAGCGGAATCGCCACTGGGGACATATTTAACCCTGTAAGCATTGCCATATCTACTAAACTGCAATATTTACTAAACTGGTTCATGGATTGCGGGATAAAACTTACCAGGAAAGGTTAAAGGATCTTAACATGTATAGCTTGGAGGAAAGACGAGACAGGGGGGATATGATAGAAACATTTAAATATATAAAGGGAATCAACACAGTAAATGAGGAGACTATATTTAAAAGAAGAAAAACTATCACAACAAGAGGACATAGTCTTAAATTAGAGGGGCAAAGGTTTAAAAGTAATATCAGGAAGTATTACTTTACTGAGAGGGTAGTGGATGCATGGAATAGCCTTCCAGCTGAAGTGGTAGAGGTTAACACAGTAAAGGAGTTTAAGCATGCGTGGGATAGGCATAAGGCTATCCTAACTATAAGATAAGGCTAGGGACTAATGAAAGTATTTAGAAAATTGGGCAGACTAGATGGACCGAATGGTTCTTATCTGCCGTCACATTCTATGTTTCTATGTTTCTATTTTACACTCCACGGATAAAACTACAGGCCACTACACCAAAATCACTTATTTGAGATAAAAATGGTCTCTGTGCCTTCAATGTCCTTTTTTAAATGGATTTGCAAATCACATGAAATAACTATTGTTTTCACCAGTTATTTGCTTTTAGTTACAATTACATTTAAAGATTTTTTTATTTTTTTTTTGCAGCTCCAAGTTTGTAAGAAAAGTGAAATTTGTCCGCAGCTTGAACGATCTGTCCCAGATTGTATCACTAGAGGATGTCCATATACCAGATTGCATTAAAAAGTAAGTGACAAGCATGCAACTATTTGAAAATCACCACGAATGATTGAAAATTAGAGAATTCCTATCTGCTGTAAAAACATTTCTATTTAGCTATACTTATGCAAAAAAAATAATTAAAAAAATAAGTTTAACGTTACAACGTGTATTGTCAGAAGGGAAATAAATCTTCATAAATCATCTTCTTACTTTCCCATAAATCAGATTTTTTTTTTTTTTAGCAAACTCTATAAATTGAACATTCCGTTTCCAGCAAGTGGCTACATGTACTATAATGTGCAAATACCTGTGTTTTAACCTCATTTTACTTGTTTGTTCCCAGGTCAGATCGTGATATGAACCGATGAGCTGTAAAGAGAAGATATTTGTGTATATGTATATATATATAGAATGACATACTGTAATATAGTTTTCTGCACATGAGCAAGACAGTTTACATATTTATCTACTAAAATATTATACTTCTAACCTAAAAAGCAGATGAGCCAAGCGAAGTTTGTCAAAGCCAGACTTTAAATAAATGAATGGTTAACCAGATTATTTAGTGTAGGATAACTTAACTTTTTTTTAATGGAGTTGGCCATTTCCATGGTTTGCAAATAAAGGTGGATCATATGGGTGCCACCCACAAGGAAGAGGTAATACAATGTCTCTGCTCGCAAAATGACGTCCATTCATGCACAATGTGCTCACATACACAAATCCGCACAATTCACAAGCTTTGTTTTTGTGTAATATTGCCTGCGTGATAAACTGGCACGAAAGTTACATTTTGTCAGAATCTGCATCTTGGGGTATATAGGGTTGGCAAATTCATTATACCATCAAATTTCTCCTTTTTCACATACTAGGAATGCTTTTCTTCCTATGCAGGGTCATTTTCACACCATTTTCCTAGAGATTATATAAACTAAGGAATATATTTTTTTTTCTCAAAAATATATCAAGTTTATAATTGTAAAGTAAAAATATTAAACTATTTAAAAAAAAAAAAAAAAGCATCTTTGCATTTTTTGCAAACCTGGGGCAATGGGGCAATCTTTGGGATGGAGATATTGATATTAGACGTGAGAGCTCTGCATGTTTGGCAGTTGTGGACATACTCCGCAAGTTGGATACAATTCATATTGACTTAGATATATGATCAACAGGGTTTCTCATGATTAGGGCACATTAAAGTTAACTGAGAATTGAACTGATGATGATGGTGATTAGAGTTGAGCGAACCCAGACTGTAAAGTTCGGGTTCGTACCGAACATTACGTTTTTGGACCCCGGACCCGAACATGGACATATCACTGTATGTTCGAGTTGGAGTTCGGTGTTCGGCGATTTAATGGCGCGTTTTGAAAGGCTGCAGGGCAGCCAATCAACAAGCGTTTGACTCATGTGCCCTTAGAAGCCATCACAGCCATGCCTACTAATGGCATGGCTGTGATTGGCCAGTGCAGCATGTGACCCAGCCTCTATATATAAGCTGGAGTCACGTAGCGCCGCACGTCACATGAGCTCTTATTAGTGTAGGGAGAGGATGCTGCAGCTGTGAGGGACAGCTTAGGAAAGAATTCTGCAAACTAGTACATTAGGGGTGTGCACTTCATATCTGAGAGTCAAATAGAAGCTTCAAATACTGTGGTTACAGCGCAGTTGTAAAAATTCGAATTGTTTTGGTGCTAAACTGCTAAATAGTAAATTTGAGGCGTGCTCTTCATATCTGAGAGTCAAATAGAAGCGTCAAATAGTGTGCTTACAGCGCAATTGTAAACATTCTTATTTTCTGGGTGCTAATCTGCTAAATAGTAAATCTGGGGCGTGCTCTTCATATCGGAGAGTCAAATAGAACCGTCATATAGTGCTGTGACATAGCAGTTTTAAACATTCAAATTTTTTGGTTGCTAAATAGTACATTTGCGGCCTGCGGTGCACTTCATATCTGAGAGTCAAATAGAACTGTCAAATATTGTGCTTACATTGCAGTTGTAAAAATTCTAATTCTTTAGGTGCTAAAAAGTCAATTTGGTGCCTGCACTTCATATCTGAGAGTCAAATAGAACTATCAAATACTGTGGTTACAGTGCAGTTTGACCAATTAAAATTTTTTTTGGGTGCTAAATAGTACCTTTGCGGCCTGCACTTCATATCTGACAGTCAATTAGAACCGTCCAATACCAATATAACAATATTGTAATTCGGGGGCAATACCATCACAAGTCAAACTGAGAGGTCAGTTTATAGGGAAAACTGTTGCCTGGATACAATTCTAAAACAATTCCCATATGTCCGTTTGCAGAGTTTACATGCTGGAAAAACACAGGTGCCAACTGCTGTGGCTTTCTGCAGTGTGCATACCGGCAAGGAGGGCAGGGTTGAGGAGTGGGTGGAAGATGATGTGGAGGATGATGAGGTCCTAGACTCCACATGGAATCAAGGTCATGCGAGTGACGTGTGCAGTTTGGAGGAAGAGGCGCTGGTCGCTGCAGCGCAACTTCGGCATTCCCGCTCATCACCTCATGAGACTGTGCGAGCAGCAGCAGGCAAAAGTGGAGTTTCAGCTGCAGCACGCACGGGTCAGTCGCTCTGCGGTCTGCTCAGCTTCCTCGCACGCCGCAGAGTGAGGCTGGGAGCCGGAATATGATATTACCGCTCAGAGGAAGAGCTCCCTCGCCAACCGCCCGCCCAGCCCAGCATGTTAGTTAGCCGCAAGGCTAACAAGACATTTACCCTGGGCATTTGGGGGCAGCTTTTTTTGCCGCCCCCTGAAAAATGCCGCCCAAGGCAAATGCCTTGTTTGCCTCGCGGCTAATACGTCCCTGGGGAGAAGGAGGAGGCTATGAGAAGCCAGAAATATGGGCATAATCAGAAGGGAAGCAATCTGGCAGAGGGCATGGAGCAACGTCTAGAGTTAAACAAATGTATGAGCTTCTCTCTCTAAAACAATATTACAACCACATATAGAGATTATACAGTCCTTCTCCCATATATATATAGTAGAGAAATGAACATTCAATTCACGGGCAACAGCTCTGGTTCCTGCAGTCAGCATGCCAATTGCACGCTCAGCTTTAAAACTTGCGACATGCAGGGCCGCCATCAGGGGGTGACAACCATAACGTGCACCGGGGCCCGCACGCTGATGGGGCTTATCGGGTGGCCCACACACTTAGGGCCACCAGATGGGCCCTATATCTTCAGGGGCCCGGTCAGCGCTGTGGCCGTGGTATAGCGTGACCGGGCCCCTTTAAAAAAAAAAAAAAAAAAAAGCAGCCGCAGCAAGTGCTGCTGGGAAGAAGTAGTCACTTCCTCCCAGCTCACTCTGCGCGGGAGGAGAGACAGCCCGGCAGTGAAGAGGGAGAGCCGCGCCGACTCCCATCATCCCCAGCCACCCTCCTGCAAGAAAAGGTAAGAAACAGGAGGGTGGCTGGAAAATGAGCTGTGTGTTTGTGTGTATGTATGTATGTATGTCTGTATGTATGCAGGTTATTATGAATGTGTGTATGTATGTTAGTATGTGTCTGTCTGTCACTATGTACGCCTGTGTCTGTATATGTGTGTATGTCTCAGTATGTGTGTGTGTCAGTATGTATGCGTATCAGTATGTGTGTCTGTTAGTATGTATGTATGTGTGTGTGTGCGTGTATCTGTGTCCTTTTGTATCAGTGAATGTGTTTGTGTCTGTGTGTGTATTTCTGTGGGCGAGATTTGGAGGCGGTCCCTGTGGGTGGTCTTGGAGGCGGGCCCCCAGGGGCCCAGACTCTGTGCTCAGTTAGGGGCCCCAAAATTTCTGGTGGCGGCCCTGTTGTGCTTTGTGATAAAACTGCACATTTTAGAGTGGCCTTTAATTGTGGCCAGCCTAAGGCACACCTGTGCAATAATCATGCTGTCTAATCAGCATCTTGATATGCCACACCTGTGAGGTAGATGGATTATCTCAGCAAAGAGAAGTGCTCACTAACACAGATTTAGACAGATTTATGAAAACTATTAGAGAGAAATAGGCCTTTTGTGTACATAGAAAAAGTCTTAGATCCTTGAGTTCAGTTCATGGAAAATGGGGGCAAAAACAAAAGTGTTGCGTTCATAATTTTGTTCAGTGTATGTTAGCTTCCCTGAGCTAAGAGAAGTGGCAGGCAAGCTCTACTTGAGTGTGCCTGCCTCCTCCTGCCACACAGATCTCGAACCAGACATGTGCGCACAAAAGGCAATGCACACACATGCAACGACAAGCGAGCCTGCACAATCAGGCATACATGTGCGTGAGTACCAATTCAGAAGCTTCTCAATGAGAAGCCTCTGATTATTTCCCCATGAAGATACTGAAAGTCTCTTCATAGGAACTGCAGCATTCGCAAGCTCTTCTAAGATATACTGCCAATGAATACATGCATGAAAAAGTCACGCATGTATTAATTGAGAGTATTGCTACTAAACAGTGTTTTTTTTCCTATTTAGGCAGTGGTGTTCCTTTATATCTGTTGGAGTGTTCCTTTAAATCACGTTTTCTCTGATGTGTTCTATGGTAGATCCATAGCTGTTACAGAAACCTAAAGCGGAACTGTCACTTCTAGTACGTAGCAAAAAGTCTGCTATGAATTCTGATTTTTTTATCTTTTTCTCAATCAAGTTTTTATTGAATGGACAGAATACATGACAGACTGTAATAGTGAACGATCGTCATATACCTAAGCACATAAAATACTATGCTGTTAAAGGGACACTCCAGGCACCCAGACCACTTCTGCCCATTGGAGTGGTTTGGGTGCCAACTCCCACTACCCTTAACCCTGCAGCTGTAAATATTGCAGTTTTCATAAACTGCAATAATAACATTGGAGGGTTAATTCCTCCTCTAGTGGCTGTCTACTAGACAGCCACTAGAGGGCACTTCCTGGTTTCTAGCACAGGTTTTCTACGCTAGAGCGTCGCTGGACGTCCTCACGCTGTGTGAGGACCTCCAGTATCGCTCAATTCCCCATAGGAAATCATTAAAAGCATTTTCAATGCTTTCCTATGGAGAGGTCTAATGCGCGTGGCATTGCCACGCATGCGCATTAGGTCTCCCCCGCCGGCGGCCGCACATGCACGATCGGTCTCCCCCGCCGGATGACGGGGAGGAGCGTGGGCGGACCCTAAACCACCGCCGGGGGTCTCAGGTAAGTTTTCACCCCCTCAGCAACATGGGATGGGGGGTGGGAGGGAGAGGGTACCTGCAGTGTCAGGAAAACGGTTTGTTTTCCTGGCACTGGAGTGTCCCTTTAAAACAGTCGCCAGAGTTACCAGTCATTTAAAAAAAATTTTTTTTAAGTAATACAAGAGAATCAACGCATAACGTGATCATATGTGGAAAATTATAGTCTAGCTCAAGTAACGGTTAGCTGTTACGTTAGTAAGAGGGTGCCTGTTAGTGAATGTTAGTCACTTAGTCTTAGAAATAAGTGTATGATGATGTGATAAAAATCAGTAAAAAAATTAATAAAACAAAAGTATTTTACTCGTAGATGGCAGAGACTTGAGCAGTAATACTTTAGAGGCACGATCTATACAACAAAACTGCTTTAGTAAGCTAAAGTTGTTTTGGTTACTACCGTGGTCCTTTAATGTAGTGGTTTTGGCACAAATAGACTATCCCTGCAGCCTCAGAAATGTAAACAGTGCATTTTCTGAGTTTGGAAGCAAGTGGGTAATTGAGGGCAGTATGACACTACTCTGGGATGTAAAGGGGTTACTTGACAAGGATCATTACAATCTATAATTGTTAGGGAGGGGGGTAATTTGAAAGGCAATATTCTATGTACTTGCAGACAGTGCAGAATGCATACAGGTGAAAGGTGTGCTTTAAGGCTTGGTCATTTAAAAACAGGTGTCCTGCATGTGGACTTTACACAAAAATCATAAAATTGGAATCTGCCTTGTTGTAGTGACTTTGTGCTATTGTCCCGTCTGTGATACCAAATCTACAAGGGAACAATCGATAGCCAAGGGAGGTATAGCACTGCCTTTTACAAATTTAGATAGCCAAATTAGACTCCTTGCTCCTTCTGGAGCCATTTCCTATTATCTAGTGAAAAAGTAAGTGTTTTCTTGCCAACTGAATAGTGTTATAGCTATCCTCAAGGTTGGAGATTCTGCCTTCAGCATCAGTGAATCTTTAAGATTGAATATTAAAAAAGTCAGTGACAAATGTAATGTTTTCAGTCAACTTGTTCTGTTTATCATCCAGGTAACGAAGACAATGTCAGCAATTTGAACAAGCAGATTCACATCGCTCTCAGCCAATTAGCTTAGCTCTCCGATGCATGGCTCAGCTCCGGAGGGATAACCGAATGTATTACTTAGTTGTCTCCTGCCTCTATAGCATTGGTAGTGAAGGAAGGGAGCGGTGCACAGAGGACCCCATATTAAAAAAAAAAAACTGTTTGGCTACTTGCAATGGGAAGGCACTCTAGGTCTCTCCTCTAACTATAACCCCTACAGTGAGCTGTGGTTATTGTGATTGGGGCGGTTTTAAGCTAACAGTGAGTTTTGCACCACATTTAATTTATTTCATACAAAGATTACAGGCACAATGCACATCTTAAATCTTTGTTCCTGATATAAGCCAAAAATGAGCTAGACATTGACTCACTGCTCCACCTTGCTAGGATATACAGCAAGGACGTCAGAATGTTGTTTGGACGAGATACGTGTGGGTGGATAATAGCAGAAAGAGGGAAGAGGTTCAAGTACCAGAAGTCAAAATGGAGCTGTAGAGAACAGCTACAAGTACCTGGGGGTTCCACAAACACATGGCAACCATGAGGAAGAGGTGAGGAGGATTGCAGCATCCAAATACCTCCAGAGAGTCAGACAGATCCTGAAGTCCCAGTTCAATGGCAAGAATAAGATCCAAGCCATCAAAACATATGCCCTACCAGTCTTCAGGTACTCTGCTAGTACAATAACTTGGCCAAGAGAAGAACTGGTCAACATGGTTGTCAAGACCCGGAAACTACTGACAGTGAATTATTATTATTTATAAAGCGCCAACAAATTCTGTAGTGCTGTACAATGCATACAGTGCTTCAACATTTTTTTTGAAGGAGTGGAGATTGGGTGAGAGTCCAGCAGAGAGGAGAAGAGCATTTGATAGGAACGGTGCAGCCCTAGAGAAGTCTTTAGGGTGAGCATCAGAGGTAGGAGTACGGACAGAGGTTGGATGTAGGTCTCTGGCAGAGCATAGTGGCGTAAATAGGACATATTTGTGTATTAGTGAGGATAGGTAGGTAGGAGCAGCATTGTGTATAGATTTGTAAGCAAGTATCATGAATGGAGGATCCCAAAGATGAACTGCTAAGGAAATGCCTGAGACAACAACAGATCGAGGAGTCAGAACAAGAGGACGTCTAAAAATTCTACCAGGGTTTGCAAAAGGCAGGACTGAAAGACAGCACTTAGGTACTAATCCTAGCAACACAGAAAACAGGCACTCAGCACCAGATCACTAGAAGTGGGGAAGGCTGTAAATCTAACTAATCTAACGACTTCATTTACAATGTGCAAAAATTAATGGCAGTTTAACAGGATTATTCACTAAAATGAGAAATTACCAGGAGTTCAAAGTGAATTAAATGTTGGGGAAAAAAAAGTGAACACAGATGTGACTTGGAGATTTTTTCCCAAAAAACTTGCTATTTTGTCCCAAATTTTGAAATTGAATTTTGTATTGCCAACAATTCTCACTTCAGTCAATAACTCTGCCAGTATTGCTGTATCAGTTCACTGAGTGGTTCTTCTATCAGATATGATGAGTGAATTGCAAACTACAGCTGGTGGATGTACCGCATATGCCACGTGGGAGAGACGTTTATGGAGTAAAAGTTCCATCAATGAGACACCTCATCGATGGAACCTCTTCCTGGTCTCTAATGAATCTGTCTATATCTAGAGACTGCGTCTTTCAGCTTCGCAGGCGTAGTTCATTTTTTATTTACTTATTTCTTACTATATTGCCTATATAGGTACACCTGGGATACGCCATCTATTTATCACCCCACCTATATGTGCTGTATTCTCTTTTTACTAATTGTATTTCAACTTTTAATCTCTTCTCTTTAACAGCATCAGTCTCTTGCAAAAAAAGAGTCTGGTAACAACACACTATTTGCTCCCCCCAACCTTTGCCCCCTTGTTCTTCTCCTTCCTTTCCATCTTTTGTAGTCCACTCCTTCCAGCTCTGTAGTCCTCTCTCAGCCCGTGTTGCTGTTATTTATCGCCCTCCTGGCTCTCCTTTACTCTTCTTCGACCAATGTTCTGCTTGGCTTCCTCTTTCTCTTCTCTGACATTCCTTCCCTCATAATCGTGACTTCAACATACTTATTAACCTACCTAACAACTCAGCAGCATCTACACTTTTTGTTTTTTGTAAATATATTTTTATTGGTATTTCTGTAAGCATGTAAACCTTGGGATACGCAGGTCCCTATCGACAGGAAGAGATTACTTTGTTGAGTCTAAGAAGGTGTATCACAGTGCTTATACATTGGGACTAGCAGGTCCCCATTCACCAGAATACGAAACTTCATACAATCAAATATGGTAATGCAATGCACTTTTACATTGGGACACGCAGATCCCCAGTGACCGGATCAGGATACTTTGCTTAGTATAGTATGGTGTTTCAAATCAGGTAGACATCGGGACGCATAATTCCCCATTGATCGGAATAGAACCGTTTCTTCGTTGAACAGTGTGGCATAACCGGTGTAGGTCCCTAACAATAGAATTAGGATTCATTATCTGGTTAAGGAGGGTATTGTAGAGCGATTATACAATAGAGCTCGGGGTTCACCATTACACAAAGGGGAAGGCAAAGCACCTTAGGTGGTCCAAACCCATGATCCGTGCAACAGGTAGGACGCCCTCAGTCCTTGCCTGTCATAACAGGTTGGTTCTGCCCCCTTCAGCGCGTGCACCAGCTACCAGAGCTGGAGGCATTTTTGCCAAGACATATGGGCAGCTATACTACCTGCAAGAATTAGGAGCCTAATAGACAACTATCACAAAAGCCTGCATGCTGTCATTGATGCTAGAGGGGTAAATACACAGTATTAAGAACTAAGGGTATGCAGTCTTTTAAACAGAGGTCATTTCAATTTTTCCTTTGTTGTCATTTTTTGTATTATGATTGTTCCATTCTGTTACAACCTACAGTTAAATATGAATCTCTTAGAAAAATAAAAGAAATGTGTTTTGCCTGCTCACTCGTGTTTTCTTTAAAAATGGTACATGTGATTCCTCTCCACACCGTCTGTCTGCCTCCTCCATCCTCCTGTGTATTATTCTCTCTCCCCTTCAGACGGGAAGCCCCTTTATTCCATTCTCCAGCTCTAGGAACCCTCTCTTTCTCTCACGAAGATGGCAGATGTCGTTGACACCACCAGCACTGAGGTCCCCGTTGCCAAGGATCTTAAGGAAAAGAAAGAAGTTGTAGAAGAGAAAGTAGAGAAAGCAGAGAAGGCTGAGAATGGAAAAGGAGATGCTCCATCTAATGGAACAGAGGAAAATGGTGCAGACCACAGTGAAGAAAACACAGAAGACCCTGAAGAGGAGGATGAAGTAGAGGGTGAAGATGATGAAGAAGAAGAGGAGGAGGAGAAAGGTAAAGCAGAAAAGACTGAAAAAGATGACCATCCTGTAAAGCGCCCAGTAGAGGATGAGGAGGAATCTGAAACAAAAACGGAAACTAAAAAGCAAAAAACAGAAAATGGAGAATCCACAGAAGTTAAAGAATCTGCCTAAATCCCTTTCCAGACATTTTATAGCTTAAGTGACATGGTTGACTTTAAATTGTAGAGAATGTGCTTTATATCTGTACATTTTACAGAACGACTTTTTATATAATGTAAAACCCACATGCACTAGAGACCTGTAACATCACAACAAGATAGCTAAGGTTTTTTTGTAAAATGTTATTTATTGGTGCTTGTTTGTACTGGTTTGACTGCTACAATAAAAGATCTTAACTTTTGTTTTATGGCGGTTTAGCTTTGCTTTTGTACATCTTTGAAACACAGGGCACTCATGCTAGTGCAGCCGTGTGTATTCTAAAGTAAAGCTACCTTCCTGTAATATAATGGTGTTAGGATAGGAAAGTTCATATGCAATGAAGGCCAAAGATGTGGGTCTTATTTAGCCAGGGAATAACCTTACCTGGGGCATTCTGTATAGATCTTTGGATTCAAATTTGTTGCTGTTGAGAATATAGTTGTGGTGCAGGCAAAGTTTGAAAATTGCAAGGTTCAATGTGTAAATTTCTCTATCTCTAATGTGCTGTCAAAGTGTGTTATTCTGCTGAAATTTTGAGGCATTGAGGGTTAGTCTCCATACCATTTTATGACTAGGTTATACAAACTATACCTCATTAGTTGATGCTCAAACACTACTTTGTATATTCAGGTTAAGTACTATAAATAAATCTTTCTTTTATAAAAAAAAAATAAAAAAATAAAAAAATGGTACATGTATTACCAATCTCCGAGGGTATGCAAACTTTTGAGCACAACTGTATTTACAGACACATTCACGTGGATACACAGTAATACCCAGATACAAACTGGTAGACAGACACACACTCATACAGTGATTCTCAATGCCAGACGCAATGACAAACACACACATGCCTCACAGTCATGAACTTAAATTGTAATTTCCTAGTACTGACTCAGTTACATCCTGATGTATTGCAGTGTGGAGGAGCGACCGACACACCATCTCCTTCACAGATACAACCTTCGCCCAGGCTTTTAACAATTAGTGCAGGCAATCCCTTTATCCTCGGGTACTGCTTGCAATATCGTCTGATGCTCTGCACTTCTGCTGGGGGTCCCCTTCCCCGAGTCTGCAGCAGTGTGAGGAGTGGCCGACTGCTGTTGCTCATCTCACTTCCTCGTGGTGGCTCTCTGCTGCCTACCCCTTCCCACAGGCCATTTTCTCCGGTTAGGCAGCTGCAAGGCCCCAGTGAGAGCAAGACTTATACAGCCACCTAAATCGCCTAATTAGAGAGACAGCAGGAGTGGAAGGTGTGCTTCCAGACCGTCTTTTGAAACATGGTTATTTGCAATCTCCCAGAGTTTCTTATAAAATCCAAATCCATACATATAAGACAATATACAAGACAAAATAAAAACAAAACACTCTTAAGGCCATCTTAAAAAGTTGTTTACTAATTTCTTTTACATTTCTTTAAAAATGCTTTTTTTTTTTTCTCCTCGCATCTTTTTTTAAAACACTAGAATTTCAGTAACTGTATCCATGGTGATTTTTTTTACAGCAGAAATATGAGAAATATTTCATTTTACATGGACAAAGAAATCAATATTGACTTGAGTTATAAGCATTTGATTAACAGAGCAAAGGAAGCCTAAAGAACGCAATTGGACTTGGCACCAAATATCATTTAGATTAGACCAGCTATTCTAATACACTGCATGTTTACAGGCCAGCTGCAAATCTGAATATGTTGCTGTATAAAAGGTAGAAGTTATATCAAAAAAATCACTACACCTGAACAGTCGGATTTATGTTTTCAAGCACAACATTGGCTTTGGTTTGAGGCTTTATTATGAAAATTATCGCCTCGTAGGGATGCATTGAATCGGTGCATCTCTAGGGGGAATGTTCTGTGCTTCCACGCACAGCGAAGAGACGATGAACGTAGGAATCACCTCTAGTGGCCGTCTGAGTTACTGCCACTAGAGGTGTCTGTAGGCATCATGTAAACACTGCCTTTCCCCTGAAAAAACCTACAGGGACAGGCAGTAGACACTCAAACAACTACATTAAGCTGCAGTGGTTCTGGTGACTATAGTATCCCTTTAAGACTGAAATCATGCTAACATTGCCTTTGCCAGCTGCATGATTATATGGAACCCGATTTTAGAATTTTACTGATCTATTTCTCTGGGTGTCAAAATATTCCTCCTGATAAAAAGGGTTTCCAAGGCTCCAAATATTTACATTAGAAATTTAGAAAGTTGCTCCAATGCTGACCCACATACTACGTCCCATAAAAGTGACCTAATTGGCAATATACTGAGAGTCGGTGGATTAGAGGACAAGTCAGCCGTGATATATGGCTGTAGCCATGGGCACGAATCAGTAATGCTGGTTTGTTAAAGGTACTACCGGATTGTATTGGACTATAAAGCAGGTTTGGAAAAATTATCCAGATCAACTATTAATACCATGTGTTTATTAAAACCTTAATTTTGCAGTACGGATTTTAACTTGGTGATTTGATCCATACAATGAGAGATTTATCGCCAAATTTCCAACTAATACAGCCGATTACATTTTATTAAAACTGGTCAGGAATGGTAAATTTTGGATAAACTTCTAGCTTCTTTATACAAATACTGAAATGAATTGTGAGAATGGCAGGCTCTTTCTAGCATGCATACCACATACAAAGCAATCCTAAAAATTAAAATCTAGTGATTGTCAGAAAACGAATACAGTATATATATATAAAAAGAAGCATTTAAAGCATTTTGAAAGGTTATAAAGCACTCCATCAGGACAGCATAAGGATGCTTAGAATACTGACAATAAACAGCAGTTATAGGAACACTCAAAGGCCCATTAGCATTACAAGACATGTAGTGGTTATGGTGTCCCCCCCATTGCAAGTGATCAAACCGTTCTAGGACGGTTCCAATTCTTACCTGCGGTCCTCCAGCCGTTGCTCCCCACTTCCTCCAATCCTTCAAGAAAGCCGTTGGCTCCCGATTAGGAGGTTCCGTTCTCTCTCATAAGCTACGCCTTGCATTGTGTCAGCTGATTGCTCTCAGCCAATGAACTGTGCAGGGCTTAGCTCAGACAAAGAGCTACCGGCCAGTCTGGAGGCTGTAGTGGAGGCAGAGAGCGCCGCCCAGTGGTGAAGGTTAACTGTTCTAAAATGATTTGACTACTTTCAATGGGGAAAGGGGCAGACCACTCCTGCCATCATTATCACTACAATGTGTTATAATGATTATGGTTTTTGCAGTGCGCCTTTAGAATCCAGTCCTTAAAATATACCATTGTGTTAATACAGAATACAGTCCTGTCTTCATACAATAAGGGCAATGTTTCAAACTCCCTACATTTATTTTAGACATGAAAAGCAGTTTGACATGCATTTTTTCTTAGCTCGATAAAACCAATGTGATTGCACGTTTTAGGAAGTTACAGCTTATACAAAATGAAAATTTCTTTCAAGTGTATTACGAATTAATACAAGGTAAACTATGGCGCAATCGGGTTTATAAAATGTATTCTTTGTTTATTTTGGCTATTTTTATTATTAATATGCATAATATTATGGATGATTATGCATCATAATGTTTCATATAAACAAAAATTCTTCCTTGTGCAGAGGGACTGCAGAATTAGCACGTAAACCATGTCAGCGTTAAACCTGGATGATGCGGAGTGCATGAGAGCCAATTCAAGTTAAACAAAGAACACTGATCATTGTAGAGTGACCAAGTTGGAGGTAGTCACAGCTCTAAAATGGTTTAATATTATACTGGGGATCGCATCAGAGGATGGTAGACAACCCAGTCACGAGAGCGAGTTGTAATGGTTACATTGCCTAGATTGTTGCTTTAATATATTTTTTTTTGTACATTTGAAAATGAACAGGATTTGCATACATCTTGCAGTTTATGGTTTTTAACACAACGATCGTGGTCTTAAATACGGTTTCCTGTAGGTGACAATTTGAGATCTGCTTTTACCTTGGATCTTGCTGCCGTCATTGGAGTGTAGAAGAAGAAAAAAAAGCGCTATTCTATTAATTGCATTTAATATATGGCGTTTAAAAAATACGAATTTACTATGCTCTGACACCAACATTTACTAATCTGTAGAAAAAAAATACAGTAAAAAGTAGGTGCCTATTTGAAAATGTGAACAGAAAGGAATGTAGTATTTTTTTCTGTTTAGAATGAATGCTGTATGCGTGTTGGTATTTTGTGCAAACTTCATGTGTCTCCCAATGGAAGGAGAGACTCCAGTTATTGCAATATTGAACACTGTTCTATCATGAATGTACATACAGCCATATTATTGAATAGCAACATATTAGCTCTAATAATCTCCTCTATATTTATAAAAGTAAAGCATACTCTCCTATTAGTGATACTTTCACTTTTTTAACATTAAGTTAGTTGTGCTACTAATTTTGCTGCAATCATTTAAAGGTACATTTATCAGTTTCTGCGTTCAAGTACTTTTTCATGTACTATTTGATCATTGAATAAAAATTGGCAAAAAAAAACTTACAACCAAAAAAACCTATTTTTGTTGTTTGTTTTTTAAAGAAATATATATTGAATTACGCAGAGTGCATGAGAAAAATGATAACCGAGGTTTAACTTTTGCTGAAACACAGATTTCAAAGTAAGGTAAATCCCAGTTAGTTTAGTCAAAACACCTTCTTTCTAAATCAGTAGTACTCCTTTTAAAACATATTTGTGTGTGGACAGAAAGAGCAACGAGTTGCACCTATTCATTAAAGTAATTCTTCTTCTGCTCTGCATATTAAGGGTTATTGAATATTTCATTTAGAACACGTTTTTTTAGAATATCATCGTGTTAGCTGATTTTATTCCAAATCTGGAAATCGGAAACCTGCATAAACAGATGATTCTTTGAGTTAATTAAATTAACTGTATATGTGTACGAACGGTATGAAGGGATTACCGTAAAACGAAAACAACAAAAAGTTTTGCAAGCCTGTTTGACACAAATTAAAATGAGACATGTTAATGGCTACACTGTATTTGCCCTAAAGGAATTGAGAATCTAATTTTGCAAAAGGACCTAATAGGTTAATAGCCCCAAATAACCGCATATTACATATATGCCCCCATCGTAAGTGGTGTATTTTTATTTATTGTAAAAAAAAAAAAAAAAAAGGGGGGGTATATGGGAAGTGAATATTTTCTTCTGTTATGTTTGAAACAACCCTAATGTACTGAGAATTGTTAGTGCACATAATTAACTACTTTAATGCCAGACTGCTAATCAGACAGTATATTATTCTACAAATTCTGGCTCACACAGTGTTAAAAAAATAAAAAAATAACTCACATATTTACATTTCTTTTTACTCAAGGAAATGGATAATATGGTAGTTTTACTGAAACATGTTGGGGTTTCTGTAATTATTTTTGTTTTTTTTAAATGTCCCTGTTTGGAAAAAGTTATGCATTTGGGCCCAGTGATTTACAAATTACTAGCCAACAATTACAGAATACATTTTACATTTTGCTTGGCTTGATATTTTTTTTTTTTTTTCTCTTCGGTGCTCAAACTCTGGCATTCCAAACTGAAATGCAGAACATCTTTGCTTTTCGACACCAACATAAAACGATATTATTGAATATATATTTGTTTTTTCCAGAAATACCAGCCTAGGAAGTGCTCTTATTTTTAGTATCTGGTATTTTGGCATTCGTTACAGCAGATATTTAAACACACAGATAAATAATTAGCAAACATACAGGGGAGATCACTTTGAAAAGAAAAATGCTAAAATGTATTCAAAATTCTTACTATAAAAATATTGCACATTCACCAGATATTTTTTTTTTTCTTTTCAATTTCAAAAAATATTTCCAGACAAACAACTATAAAAGCGTACAGTTTGGAAGTTTGAATAATTTATCCAGTGACTTAAACCACTGTGCTCGTCTCCTCCTGTTCACGATGGCTCTTTTTCACACAACTTTTACCTGTAATAGAGAAGGGGCGGATAAAATATGAAAAATTGTAGGACAAAAAATAATTTGTAAAACAACCAAAGCATGTAAACTGTATGTAATGGTTAAACAGGATAAGTGTGTTTTCCTTACGGACGTGGAGAACTGTTTCATACTAGGAAAATGTCTCAGATTTCTTCATATATCACTTATCTTGTTGTGGATCTACTCATTACGTCTAATTAGTCTGAATCCCCCCCCCAGTGCTGCTAAATGTGAAGCAGATGCCGGTCTGTCTTGGTTATCCAGTGAAAAACTCAATGGACGTAAAGACCCTCCCTAGATGGACAGGTTGGGGTTGTTTCTGGGGGGTAGTCAGCAGTCAAGGAACACTTTAGTGTTAGAAATACAAAGTTTTATTCCTAACACTGAAGTGTTGCTCTGACCCTCCACACGTTAAATAACCCTTGAATTCACTCGTCTTGTTTTAGGGATCTCAGCACTCGATCAGGATACTCTTCCTCCTACGTTGGCGCCGATGCAGAATCTAACGCACATTAGGCCTTCCCCATAAGAAAGCATTGAATCAATGTTTCTCTATGGGGATTTTGAAGGGAGGACGTCCAGTATCGTTTCACGGAGTCAAACTCGGTGAAACAGCCACTAGAGTCTTAACCCTCTAAAATTGCAATATTTTATATTGCAGGGTTAAGGCAACAGGAACAGTGCACCCAGACCACTTCATTGAGATGCAGAGAAGGAGGGGGCATGACTGATGCAGAGATAAGGGGATGGGACAAGAGGGATACATTGTGACAATATGAGGACTGGATATATAGGGGACAACTGGGTGGGGACTTACCAGTCCACTAGGAAAAGTGCAGGGATCCTGACTTTCCCTCCCTCGCTCTCTAGGGGTTAGTAATAATTGTTGGTCGTTTTTATGTGTGCGCTTTGTTTTTTCTCTTCTTGTTTTGTCACAGCGTGCGGGAGTCCTGGCCAGCGCAGTCATAAGCAGAAGAAGGTGCCGAGGAAGCTTGGGGAGTCGCAGCGTGCCGGGAGTAGGCTGCTCCAGACTCATGGATTAACTGGATAGATCTGTCTGTTGGTGAAGCATCCCAACAGCCGACAGTGGTGAATAGTTGCTGGCATTGATTAATAAAGCTGTTGCCCTTACCCAACAGAACAAGGTCTGACAAGTCTTATTGGGCAACAGGTTGGGGTTGTTTCTGGGGGGTAGTCAGCAGTCAAGGAACACTTTAGTGTTAGAAATACAAAGTTTTATTCCTAACACTGAAGTGTTGCTCTGACCCTCCACACGTTAAATAACCCTTGAATTCACTCGTCTTGTTTTAGGGATCTCAGCACTCGATCAGGATACTCTTCCTCCTACGTTGGCGCCGATGCAGAATCTAACGCACATTAGGCCTTCCCCATAAAAAAGCATTGAATCAATGCTTCTCTATGGGGATTTTGAAGGGAGGACGTCCAGTATCGTTTCACGGAGTCAAACTCGGTGAAACAGCCACTAGAGTCTTAACCCTCTAAAATTGCAATATTTTATATTGCAGGGTTACGGCAACAGGAACAGTGCACCCAGACCACTTCATTGAGATGCAGAGATCTGGGTGTCTATACTGTCGCTTTAAAGGTAACTAACTGCCTTATTTTATTGAAGTGGTGATAGTGTCGGGAACCCCCTTGCACCATCCTTCCATTTAGCGTTAAATGGATTTTAATGTTTCAATGCTCAACAAGAGCAGCCATTCCCCTCTGTATTGCTTGAGCTGATGAGGAAGCTTTAGCCAGAGCAGCAATGGGTGATTATGATTGGCTGAGAGAGTCAGCTGACCGCTTGCAACCTATCACAGTGCCCATTGCTGGTATTAACTGGTTTAGCTAGAAGGAAGTGTGTGATTACGGCCTTAGCCACACCTCCAGTAGGGGCCGGTCTGTGGGCAGCCATGGACTCTTATTTAGTGGTAAACTGTGCGAAACTGGTTTAACACTGAATGGAAGGACAGAGCCGGGGAGCACCATAACCAATTCAAGGAGATGTAATGGTGTTAGTGCCTATAGTGTTACTTTAATGCTTTCTCCCACCTCCTAATGGCTGCCATGAGAGGTCTACTGGGAGTTGATCATACATAAGGATAGTCCCCAGGCCTCCTTAAATTGATATGTAAGCCAGCGTTGTGTTTAGTGCACATAAACCCATATTTACCCTTTTATACAAAAAGATTTCAAAAGTGTGCTTTTGCTTTGCTTATAGAGAACTGTTAAAGAAACCCTGTCATTAACTTTCAACATTACAGTAAAAGGCACTTTCATAGATTTCTTTTCCACATCATATATATTGATTTTTGTTTTTAAATTTATATTTTTTAGGTCAAACGTCTTTTCCCCTTTCCCCATGAGTTAATAACCGCCATGTTCTGTGTTTTTCGAGTCCGAATGAGACATCATTCAATCCAGAGAGTAGAAGAGGACTCCTTCTGACCCAAAGACTCGAGAAAAGGGAAAACGGAAAGTCACTAATTTGCTTAAATAAAAATAATCCACAGGGGGCTTGCACTCAAAAAAGAGGCCTTTTACTACTGAAAAGCATAAAGCTTGATAATGTTCTGAGTTGATAATGTTGAGCATCATTTAAAATAAAATGCCGTATTATTTCTGCATCCATCATGTGTTAAGTAGCTTAGCTTAACAACTTACAGTTGAAATAGCTACAAAACTCTGGAGTTGCTCCACTGTCTGTCACGTCCACACTTTGATCTCATCTGTTCTTGGACACCACCAGCCTATGAACATAAAACACTTTGTTCATTTTGGGATGTTTTCACAAGGAAAAATCCATGTGTTTATTCACTAAACCTAGAATAGAACTGTGCAGAATTCACAAAGTTTGGCCTACAATTTGTCTTAACATGTACCATCACCCATTTATGGTTTATTGAATAAGCTCCAATTTTGTTGCTCTGAAATGATATTTAAATCTAATATCTATATTCAATTGTAGTACTTACACATATTTTACTTGGTCTAAAACATTATAATTTTTTTTTTTTCTTTATTTTTTTTTTTACCATTTGATGTCCGTCATTAGCTGCCATGTCTCCAGACCCAATATGCGTCAGATGTACAAAGTTCATTGGCTCTCCAATCATTGTACGATCAATTCTCCTTCTCTTCTTTTTCTGTGTGAAGACAAGCACCAAATTAGTCAATCCCACTTTGTTTTTCTCAGTTTAATTTACACGGCTTGTTTTAAACAGTTTTCAGAATTGTTTCTGAACAAGTGTAATTTTTCTGTTACAATTATTAAAACTATAATCTTAATTTTTGCAGGGTGTATTTTGCAAATGCCTGGGTATTTTTTTTTATGTAACTAAATATCTGTATATGTTCACAAGATGGTGCCTCCTGAATGGCTTAATGATGTACTTGCAGATACTCAAGATTAAGTGAAGGGCTCTATATGATGAATTCAGAGCTCCGTTTGTCTTGTAAGAAGTGTGCCATCTTGGCACGCACGTACTCTTTCATAATATAAACCAAATTTGGCCATTCTCCTCCAGTCCTAATGCACATGCACACTGCCCAACGTGTTTTTTTTTTTTTCCCCAGTCGATTTCCCTTCACATCTTATGGGATTTATACACAAACCTCCTTTATAAAGGAGCATTTTTAATTAAAGGACAGGGCTATCTGGAGTACTATATGTGATTTCATGACCTACCGTATATACTGTAGTATAAGTCAAGTTTTTCAGCACATTTTTTGTGCTGAAAGAACCCCACTCGACTTATACTCGAGTCCAGGCCCGGACTGGCCATCGGGCATACCGGGCAAATGCCCGGTGGGCCGCGATGGCCGAGGCCGGCAGGGGAGATCACAGGATCTCCCCGGCCGGCCCCTGCATGGTCAGCGCTATCCGAGCGCCGGCCCCGCTGTGTGTCTCCGTGGGCCGGTGGGGAGATCACAGATCTCCCTCACCAGCCCACAGGCAGGGAGATGCGGCCGCCAACTGGGTGAGGGAGGGAGGACCCGGCGGAGCTCTAACAAGCAGCTCCGCCGGGTCCTCTCGCGGGATTCTGAGCGTTGCCGCGGTTACCGTTGCCGCGGCAACGCTCAGCTCTCGCGAGAGTGAACTCTAACCCGCAGTTTCGAGTTCACTCTCACCACTGGACCACCAGGGAAGCATGCAAGAACGGATCTCCTCCCCCCCTCCCAGGATAAAGGTAAAAAGGGAGGGGGAGGGGGAAACACATAACTTTTTTTTTTTTTTATTAATAAATAAAACATTTTTTATTTAAAATAAATTCCCTAATAGCCCCCTCACACACACAGCACACCCCAGACACACACACAGCACCCCCCAGACACCCACAGCATCCCCCAGACACACACACAGCACCCCCCCAGACACACACACAGCACCCCCCAGACACACACACAGACACTTTACACAGCACCCCCCAGACACCCACAGCGCCCCCAGACACCCCACAGCACCCCCAAGACACACACAGGCACCCCCAGACACCCAGCACCCCAGACACACACAGCACCCCCAGACACACACAGCACCCCAGACACCCACAGCACTTTAGACACAAACAGCACCCCAAAGACTGCCACAGCACCCAGACGCACAAACAGCACCCCAGACGCACAAACAGCACCCCCAGACACACACACAGCAGCACCCCAGACACCCACAGCACCCCCCAGACACAAACAGCACCCCCCAGACACAAACAGCACACCCCCAGAAACACACACCACCCCCCCAGACACACACACACACCACCCCCAGACACACACAGCACCCCCAGACACTTTCACGGCTTTAGACACCCACAGCACCCCCAGACACCCCAGCATCCCCAGACACCCACAGCATCCCAGACACACACAGCACCCCCAGAAACCCACAGCACCCCAGACACCCACAGCACCCCCAGAAACCCACAGCACACCCCAGACACCCACAGCACCTCCAGAAACCCACAGCACCCCCCAGACACACACAGCACCTCTGACGCAGACAGCACCCTCAGACGGACAGCACCCTCACTCCCACATATATATATATATATATATATATAAAATAACCCTCAGTGAGTTAACAGACAAAGAAAATTAGAAACCTAGAATGTGACGGCAGATAAAAACACCCTCACACACAGCACCCCTCTTACACAAACACACTGCGCACCTCACACATACAATATGTCCAAATATATTCTAAATATATATACACACACACTACAGCACCCCTCAAACTGCACCACTACACACATAACGCTCCAGATACACGCTAGATCCCTTACCCTATATGCACTCTTAATCCTCTACACACACACACAATCTTCTATACACACTCTGGGTACTTTACACACACACACACTGCACCACCTACACACACACTACATTCCTTGTAAGCAAACACATACAACATTCTCTAAACACACCCTCTCTACAACCCCTACACACGCTACGTCACCTATACACACACACTACTGCCCGTTTGCACACACTCGCTACATACCCTATAACATTATGCTCCTATACACGCACTCTCTACAACCCCTAGCCACACATATTACACCACAAAATTGACCTATTTACACAATACCACACCACACTCTACACACACGCAATCCCACAAGCATGCGCCAAACACATGCACCATACACTTTCCTGGCCCTTTTGTCCTCTGATATCCCACTTGTGGAGACACCAGAGACAATTTAAAAGCTAACACAGCGCAAGCATGTTATTACATTTGCTTGCGCTGCGCAGAACAAATTCAGGGCCTTTTTCTAATGCTAGAGCTCTTCAGCGGGGCTCTGTGCATTGAACCAACATGCTCACTTTGAGAGGGGGCGTGTTGTCATTAGTGATGACAAAACACACCCTCTCTGACCCCGCCCCCTTCTTGGGGGGCCGCTCTAATTGAAAAATGCCCGGGCCTAATTTTTTTCCCAGTCCGGCCCTGCTCGAGTCACTGTCTGTATTATGGCAACTTACATTGCCATAATACAGAGCAGGACCGCCCGGCGGTCCTGTTAGGGGCTGGTAGTGAGCTGTAGCTTACCTTTCCTGCAGCTCCTGTCAGCTCCCTTCTCTCTCCTCCGGTCCGTACAGCTCCCCTGTCATCTCACAGCTTAAGTCTTGCGAGACCCGCGGCCGTCAGAGTTGCCACGGGTTACTGTGGCAACGCTCCGTGCGGCACGCAGACCGCGAGACTTACACTGGGAGCTGCACGGAGCTGAAGGAAAGGTAAGTAAACGCTTCCTGCTGGCTCCCCCCCCTGCACAGCCCATCCACTGGACCACCAGGGATTAAGATGCCCACTAGTTAACAAGCAGGGAGGGAGGACAATTTTTTTTTTTAAATAATAAAATAATAATAAATAAAAAAATATATAATATATACAATATAAATAAAAAAATTAAATATTAAAATAAAAAAGCCCTCCCCCCACCCAGTTCTCACACACACACACACACTGCATTATATACACACAAAGTGTGTGTGTATATAATGCAGTGTTTGTATGAATGCAGCGTGTGTTTGTATGAGTGTGTGTGTATATAATGCAGTGTGTGTATATAATGCAGTGTGTGTGTATATAATGCAGAGTGTGTGTATGAATGCAGTGTGTGTTTATATAAATGCAGAGTGTGTATATAATGCAGAGTGTGTATATGAATGCAGTGTGTGTATATATAATGCAGAGTGTGTGTTTGTATGAATGCAGTGTGTGTATATAATGCAGAGTGTGTGTTTGTATGAATGCAGTGTGTGTGTATATAATGCAGAGTGTGTGTTTGTATGAATGCAGTGTGTGTATATAATGCAGAGTGTGTGTTTGTATGAATGCAGTGTGTGTGTATATAATGCAGAGTGTGTGTTTGTATGAATGCAGTGTGTATATATAATGCAGAGTGTGTGTTTGTATGAATGCAGTGTGATATAAATGGTGAGTGTGTGTTTGTATATATAATATGAATGCAGTGTGTATATATAATGCAGAGTGTGTGTTTGTATGAATGCAGTGTGTATATATAATGCAGAGTGTGTGTTTGTATGAATGCAGTGTGTATATATAATGCAGAGTGTGTGTTTGTATGAATGCAGTGTGTATATATAATGCAGAGTGTGTGTTTGTATGAATGCAGTGTGTATATATAATGCAGAGTGTGTGTTTGTATGAGTGTGTGTGTATATAATGCAGTGTTTGTATGAATGCAGTGTGTGTTTGTATGAGTGTGTGTGTATATAATGCAGAGTGTGTGTGTATATAATTATAAAAATTACAGAATTTCACAGCCCCAAGTTTTACCCTCGACTTATCCACGAGGCATAGCATATTTCACAATTGTTGGTCACAAAACTGCACTCTACTTATACACGAGTATATAGGGTATGTGAATTGTGGGTGTTCTGGATTACGGAAGTCCCTTTATAGAATGACAATCCTGTGCATGTTATTTACGATTAGTAATGCATTATCAATTAGGCAATAGAATCCAATTCAGCAAATGTACAGGATATTTTTGTAACGGACGTTTTACAAACATCGTTAAATGGATCCGCTTCATTTAGTATATCTATCGGCAGCAGAGACAGATTGCACCTTTCCCCTATAATATATTTAATAGGGAATTTCAGCCCAGCATATGGGTGAAGAAGACAGTGGATCAGAGTATCTGTTTTTCTATGAGAAATCCGTGATACATTGGCCTGTGCTGGACAGTTACAAACTGGGTGTTCCTGTAATCAGGAATATTCTGAAAATAGGCTATAATATGTCACTGTGATTATGGCTCTAAGATCAAGACTTCTCTAAACAGAAAATGTAATGCTAATATTCACCTCTAGAGTGTGCACTATCACATTATGCTAGCAGTAAAGTGGTCCTGTAGCTAGTGTGCTGCTTTTAAACTAAGTATGATTACATAAGTTTTAATGACTTCAAGGGAGAAGCAGAAAGCTTTCTAGGTGCAGTCTTATCCCTGCAACTCCCGACAGCCTAATTTACCCTTATTACCATTGTGATCTCCGTATTCTTAAACATGCATGAGTACAAAATGGGTCTTTATTGGAGATTGGCAACAGACAAGACATCCTGTGCACCCTCCTGGGAGCCCAAATACATTTAATTTTATATCACCAGCTATTATACATGAAGCAGGGTGCCGATATGTCATCCCATCCCATAATTACTTACACTGTGGTCTTACAATCCCATAAATAAAAAATAAAATATATCCACACCTCACATCAGATGGGTTTTATTTTGCAGGAAAAGCAATGAGAACACACACTTGTGACATCAGTGACATGCAGTGTTTGTGACTTCTTGCACGTGCGGAGCAAATTACAGAGCTCCACAATGGAAAGAATACAGACATGAGCAGTCCAGGTCACGCACTTACAATGAATTCTATGAACATTACATCGTTATTCTCAGCAGTCTGTACCATCTTGGGACTATGCGCTAACAGAGGAGCTAGCGTCTGCAGAACTAACCGCAGTATTGGTTTATAGCTTTAAATCCTATACACAGGGTGGCGGTAAATACAAAAAAATCCCACAATTGTTTTCCAGCCTTCAGACAATTTTTGTCCTTTTTGAGCTTTTAAAACAGGTCCGCTCTTTTTGAAAAGCTCTTTCTGACCGTCTTCGCTTTTCTTTGAAATGACAACACAATCAAAATATAAAGTAGTAGTAATATGTTTCTGCCACCATTTTGTGGCCAATGACTGATCGAAACAGGCATCACCTTGAGTGATGCTATGTAGATAGATGTCCATGGCACCTAATTGCATATGCTTGATATTATCTATGGAACTATCCATGGTTTTGCAGGATCCTCCACAGATCTTGTGTTTTGTACTCTCTCCTACGCCAAGTGAAGTCACGAAGAGCAAACGAAGGAGGACAGGTTAAGGTAAATATATCCACCTACATGCTCTCTTCCCCTTGGCCAATT
>OW240924.1:18183241-18199072 GCA_933207985.1 Pelobates cultripes
GGTCTCAGAGTTTGAACTAATTTTTGTTTTTTTGTTTTTTTGTTTTGTGCAAATGGTTTATCGGGAGACATCCGGTAAAGAAACATTTCCAGGTCAATGTTATCAGAGGACCATTAGCAATGTGTTTGCATACTGCCTCAAGGACACAGATTACAGGTAGCGAACATCAGTAAAAAACACCTAACACCTAACACCTAGCAAAAAGCAAAATCAACGCTTATATGCAACACAGAAAAAACATGTTCTTTACTTCGTACTTTTTTCGCACATAATATGACCATATCTTAGGAATGTGGACAGTGCTAATTTTATAATATGTAGAAGTCTTGCTTTCAAAAATTTTCCCTAGTGTTTTCTTTCACTTTTAAAGCCTGAACCATTAAGGGCAGCCCAGTGATATTAATACCAATTTGCCAATAGCTAGTTAGCCAGTTAAAGGAACCTTATATAGTTCGGAATACTGTATTTCTAACACTCTAGTACCCTGTATCCCCCGTTTAATACAGCCCCTTAGCCCATGAAAAATTTATAAAATAAAGGACTTTCTTATCCTTTTCCAGTGCCAAGGCTCCCTTTGCATTGGCTAGGTCTCCTCCTCTCCTGACGTCAAAGAATGGTGGGACCTAATGCGCATGTGTGGCAACCGCCGCATGCACATTCCAGTTTCACTATATGAAAGCCTTGAATCAATACTTTCCTTTGGGGAACAATGAAGATGTTAGACGTCCTCAAGCAAAGGGTGAGGACGTCCAACATCAGATAAGGACCCAGAATCGCCTCTAGTGGCTGTCCAGAATGCAGCCACTAGAAGATGAGTTAAACCTGCAATATATTCATTGCAGTTTCTCAGGGTTAAACAGATGAGGCACTGCGCTCAAACATCTTTAATGAGCTGAAGTGGTCTTGGTGCCTACAGTGTCCCTTTAACCGCTTAAGGACACATGACATGTCATGATTCCCTTTCATTCCAGAAGTTTGGTCCCTAAGGGGTTAAAGAATTTTGTAAATTGTTGCAGGTATTAAAAAAAAAAAATAATAAATTACCAGTCACCATTCCAAAAGATTACTTTCTGGGGCCAGCCATACTGATTTAAATAATTTTATATACAACATTAATATGGGGTAAGTTAAAATGCCGTGCTACCTTCAGAAGGATAGGTTAGCACAGGGGAGGTTAAAGCAAGTGTGGCCTCTAGATATTGTCATACAATTATTTGCCCCTCTATGGAAATCAAAGAATTTGGGCAGATAATATACCAGCTACACACCTCTCAACATTGTGAGATATGTTAACAATATGTGAGCTGGACCACTGTGGGTGATGTGTTGGAGAGATAATAAGCAGCACTTCACCTAAGAATATATTTAAATGAAACCTTTTTTTTTATTTTATTTTTTTATAACAATAATGCAGATAGATTAACGTTATGGTTTATTCAGACAATAAGTTTACCTGGAATTTAAAATCAGTCTGTTTTGCCCCGCTTTGTACTAACCTCCCTTGTGTTTACCCCTCCTTTTGAAGCTGCAAGAACATTTTCAGTTTGCCTTAAAGGACCACTATAGGCACCCAGACCACTTCAGCTCAATGAAGTGGTCTGGGTGCCAGGTCCATCTAGGGTTAACCCTGCAGCTGTAAACATAGCAGTTTCAGAGAAACTGCTATGTTTCACTGCAGGTTAATCCAGCCCTTAGTGGCTGTCTCATTGACAGCCGCTAGAGGCGCTTCTGCGCTTTTCACTGTGAGTTTCACAGTGAGAAGACGCTGACGCCCATAGGAAAGCATTGAGAAATGCGCATGCACATTCAGCGGTGACATCGGAAGAGGGAGATTTCCCCAGCGCCGTGGGAGCCCGGCGCTGGAGAAAGATAAGTGATTAACCCCTTCCTCCCCCTTCAGCCCAGCGGTGATGGGACCTAAAGACACTACAGTGCCAGGAAAACAAGTTTGTTTTCCTGGCCCAATAGTGGTCCTTTAAGTTTTCCCTGAAAGAAACCTTTTAAAGGTACACTATAGCACCAGGATTACAAAGCTGTATTCCTGGCACTATCGCTCCCCCTTCAGTGAAGCAGACACTTTAGAAAGATTTTTTTTTTTTCCCTTTCTTTAACAAGTCTGAAAAGGTTAATGTTGTTGTTCTGGTGTCTATAGCTTGTCCCTGCAGGCTGAGCAATGTAAAAACGGTCTTTTCACAGAAAAGGCAGTGTTTACATTGCTGCCTAGTAACACATCTAGGTGCAGTCACTCAGATGGCCAATAGAGGTGCTTCCAATCTCAGTGCTGCATAGGGACACTTCACGCTTTGCATAGAGATTCACTGATTCAATGCATCTCTATGAGGAGATGCTGATTGGTGCAGCACAGCATCTTACTGTGTATGCGCAGTAGCCTCCCAATGCTTTCCTTTGGGAAAGCATTAGATTGGCTGAAATTTTTCAAGATTTATTATCTCAGCCATAAAGGCAGGACCAGCTTCAACAAAAACAGCTCGACAATGGAGATAAGTTGAAACACCTTTCAACTTCACTCTGATGGGGGCTGATGACCTAAACTACTACTCCAGCACTATAGTGTTAGGAAAAACTGCTTGTATTCTAACACTATAGTGGAGTTTTCTCAAAGAAGCCATTTTGTTGGAGTTAAAGGGACAATCCAGGCACCAAAACAACTTAGTCTAAATTAAGTTGTTATAGTGCCAGGAGGCCCATGGAGGCACTCTTATCTCAAGAGGCTAAACCGGTTGAGAGCCCCCATTTACTGACCTGGCTTGGAAAGAAACGTGCCGTTCTCAAGCCATATTTTAGTAAATGGGGAGTCACTGATTGTCTGAGAGCATCAGCTGACCGGTCTCAGCCAATCAGCGGTGCCCTTGCCTGCAGCACTGCGCGCTTGCTGAATCCGAACATTCTGACGCCGAACGCTGCCTGGGGGATTGGACTTTGCCGCTAGAGGCAACTTTAGTGTTAAACCATTCGAGAACGATTTAACACCTTGAGGAAAGTGTGCCTCCCGTGGCCTCCGGGGACCATAACCACTTAATTTAGATGAGGTTGTTTTGGTGCCTGGAGTGTCCCTTTAGCTTTTTATAAAAGTAAAATGCATTAGAGAAAATGTCCACCTAGTCCAAAGTGTTGCTGTTTACTCTGTAAAGACAGCAGAAGATTTACTATTATGTAAACTCATAGATATTGATCTTAAAACAGGTTTGTTACATTTAAGACTGTGTTTAAAGGCCAACAGGGTAATAAAAATGTCAAACTTGCTTGCCTTTAAGCAATTAGGCCGTTCCAGATGTGCTTGTTCCCTCCCATCTGTGAATAAGGAAGCATATTCGCTAATGGGATTACCAGAAACTAAGCAATTCCAAACAGAAGGACATAATGTGAGTTGAATTTTTAAATAAGTCTTTTATGGAACCAGAAATTCAAGTGAATAACTACGGAATGTATCACATAACTGACCTTCGAGTGTAGCGAAAGGTGATTTAGCGATAAGCGGTACAGGTACGAAAATGTATTCATGATATCTACTAGTGAAAAAGGACTTCCTTTCACAAACAACTAAAAAAAACACAATCGCTTATCTTTCTAAATATATCTATACCTTTTCCTGACGAGAAATGGCCACACACTCTTATCGTGAGTTGCTGGCAGAGAGGTGTCCAAATATACGCTTTTTTTTTTTTTTTTGCAATATTCAAAAATAGTGAGATTCATTCTTTTTTTTTTGCCCATAGCCTGAAGGCAATCTATGCGGATTTTTCCTTGATATGTTTAGGATTCTAAAATCAGAAGATGCAGGGATTATCCATTTCATTACATTTAGGCCCAGTACGGTCCTACACAGAGTGCACAAAATATGATCCATGACTTGGAGATTGTCAGTGTGGCTTTCTAAAAGACTTTCTTCCCAAGTAACAGACAGTAAAACATATATGTGATCTGGGTATTAAAAGCCATGCCCTTTGCTTGAAATATAACCCCGCAGTGCCCCATTTTAAATGTTTTATATTATTACAAAATATTTTATAACTCAGACCCGTCTTGCCCTTAAACGGTATAATCCATGCAAGTTGCCGCACCGTAGCTGGTTACCACCTGCGCTAGTGCCAGCCTCTAAGGACCATTAACAAACCATATAGAAATTATATAAAGCCAAGGGCGAGGCAGCACTGTGTTTGTGCATTACTTGAAAGCAAAGATGACCTAGTACTATTCCCGTTTGGTCTACACAACCCTGAACCAAACATTATAGAACATGGACTTGTATATAAAGCTAGCTCAAACCTTCTGTAACCCATGTTATACAAGCCAGTTCCTACCTCCGTGATGAAGCCCATAATTACATTTAATTACACATTATCTTATATTTGATCTCTTCTTCATACTGTGAACAAAGATGATACACTGCGCAGGGCCCTGTGGGATCTTTTATATAGAGAATAATTACTGAAGGGTCGTTTTTCTATTGCAAGGTGTGCTGCATTTGTGTCAATTTTAACAGACACTTTTATCTGATAACTGATAGCCACTTTCACTTATATTAATTATGAGTATACATTTAAAATTTAGACAATTTCAAAGGGTGCGTTTTAAATATCCAAGTTTAATATGGGGGGAATTCTAAGATCCTGCATTTGTAAGAGAGTATTATTATTATTATTTAACCACCGCAGTTTAAAAAGAAACATAGAATGTGACGACAGATAATAAACATTCGGTCCATCTAGTCTGCCCAATTTTCTAAATACTTTCATTAATCCCTGGCCTTATCTTATAGCTTGGATAGCCTTGCGCCTATCCCACGCATGCTTAAACTCCCTCACTGTGTTAACCTCTACCACTTTAGCTGGAAGGCTATTCCATGCATCCACTACCCTCTCTGTAAAGTAATACTTCCGGATATTTTTAAATCTTTGCCCCTATAATTTAAAAGGACGCAGTAGGTAAACATTGTGATGGGTGGCAATTAAGGGGCAGGAGGATTACAGAGCTGAAGTTGCCCTGATCCTGCAGTTTAGCGGTAAACTGCTTTATCTCCGACATGTTTTAATAAAGGATTTTATTTATTTTGTGCCAATTTAATGACACTAAGGTCAAACGATCACAGATCGTAAAAGTGCATCTAATCTAAGGGATGTGAAGGTTTTTTTTTAGGACTGTAAGGGGTTAACAAGATCTTTGAAAGAATACCATCATTGAAAAACAGTAGGACATAATGTATCAAGAGTGAAACTTGGGCCAAGGGATTGCTCCATACCCATCATAGACAAAGTTAATATACACATCAATGGCTCATTGTTTTATTACGGAGTCACAGGACTGGCTTTTGTCCACTGTTGCCCTGTAACTAAATCCCTATAGGGGGCAGATACATGCGCATATCTCCCTCCGCATCTCTGCAAATTCACTGATATGGTCCTACACAGAGGGCACAAAATATGATCCATGACTTGAAGTTTGTCAGTGTAGCTTTCAAAAAAACCATTTCTTCCCAAGTGACAGACAGTAGAACATAGAATTGGGATTTTAAAAGTCTTGCCCTTTGTTTGAAATATAACATAAAAAAGTCAAATTTTAAATGTCTTTTAAAACATGTGTCGCCCTGTAACTAAATGCCGATAGTGGAGATACATGTGCATCATGTCACCCTCAGCTTTTCTAAAAATTCATTATTTATCATCTAAACCCACCCCTTGTTAATCAAGAGGGCAAACAATTGTGGTCTATCTTCATTAAAACAAAACTAATTTTTGTAACCTCTGATCACTACTGGTGCATGACTTGGTAATGGGGTGTTTTTTTAGGAAGAATACAGGAATTAATTTAATAAAGATACCAAAAGTTGGTCACCTTATAAAATTTGCTTTTTAAAATCTGCAGAATTATTTAACTATTCATCACCATTATATAATAATATCTCATGTATACAATAGTAATGAAACAAAACACTGAAATGTAGTGGATTGAAAATTGAATCGCCACGGTTGGGTCAAAATAGCCAATTTCTGGGGTGGAGCTTGCAACGCAACATGAACGGACGCCATATCTCACAGCTCCCAGACCACACAAACTATATCCACAAGTTATCCAACTTTCCTGAACCCATCCAGCCACAACACACGCTCATCCGGCAGCAGCATAACAAACTGCACCTTTCAATGCCGTTCTTTCAGCCTCAGAAGCTGAAGAAGCGAAAACACAAGGTCAGGGCTTACCACTCACCATCAAGCCTGGGCCTCGAGGAAATCCTGCGCGGACACCCTAGCGAAACGCATCGATCTGACGTACCTGCTGGACATCCCTGACACACAGGAACACACCCCGGCTATGGGACGCCGCTCCCAAAGGCACCAGAGACAGAGATATAGGGGCCATGTTTCAAAAGCCTGCCCATATCCGGCAGGCACCCACGGCAGTGCCACCGGAGCATAACCAGGCGCCCTCCCATACACAGCAGCGCCCAGATCAACCGGGGAGCCCCCACATAAACCAACCAGACGTGGCACACGGGGCAGCAGCGCAGGGGCCCGACCTCCATGGGCACTCTCAAACGCAGCAGCCTGATAAGCCACACATCCAGACACAGCAGAGCCAAGACTCACTGGGGCACCCCCAAGCAACACAGCAGGACAGGGCACAATCCCTAACGCAGTCCAGACCTGCCTCACCCAGACACCCACGAACGACACAGCCACCAATATTGGAGACGGAGGATGACTCCGCCCCAACCACTAAAAGGGAACTGAAAATCCTGCTGGCAGACATCCACAAAACTACTGGCAGCAGACTCAGCCGTCCTCAAGACAGAATTAAGCAAGGTCACAGAAAGGATGAGCGCCACATAATGGCAAGCCTGAAAGACAAGACACCACTAAAGTTTGAGGACTTCTCACTAACATTTTTTAAAGACCTCTCTGTGGCGCTCACCCTTTCTGTGACCTTGCTCAATTCTGTCTTCAGGACGGCTGAGTCTGCTGCCAGTAGTTTTGTGGATCCACACTCACATGAACAAGATGAGAGAAGCTATTAAACAAGTACAACAACAGCAAACTTACCTGTCAATCAAAATGTCCACCATGGAGGGCCGACAATGCCGCTAACACATAAAAATCCGGGGCGTCACCATGACAATATCAACCGAAAAACTACCGCAATATATCAGACGCCTACTAAACACAGTGCTTCCACACACAGTGGTAAAGAAAATAATCATAGACGGGGTATACCGCCTGCCGGGACCCCACCACCTGAAGAACAAAGCAGCCAGAAACGTCATCCTCAGATGCGTCACAATATAAGACAAGCTACACATAATGGCAAGCCTGAAAGTCAAGACACCGCTAAAGTTTGAGGACGCCTTACTAAAGTTTTTTTCAAAACCTCTCGAAAGCCACCCTCTTATGGCGCAAAACCTATGGACCGCTTACCACGCAACTCCGATCAACGGGTATCGCCTACAGATGGGGAGCTAACGGGACTCTAGAGGTACCCAATGAGGGAACTACCCATGTATTGACCTCAGTGGAAGAAGTATCTCCTCTCCTAGCCACCCTGGGGCTGTCTAACTCAACGACTACACATCAGAGGAGCCCGCTCGAAGCGACATGGGGCCCTGAGAGCACCACTCAGCACGAACTGAGACCCAGTGGCTCGCATACCCAGTGCCATAAATGTTGGGAACTGCTACTATTAGTCTTGCCAATATAACAGTTGCACACCCGTGACCTAGAGATCCAAATGTTTAATAACTTATAGACAGACGTTTATGTCCATGAACGTACAATTTCCTCTTCGTCTTCCCCCGATACACACACTTTACCACCACAGGTTCACGGATAAATAACCCAAACACAGAGGGACCCAGGCTGCACAACACACCATGAGCCTACACACAGCAAACCCAAACACCTGGTGTCCATTATACGATCACACACCCCCCAAGCTAGATAAACCACTAATGACAAAAAGCACCACTCCACTAAGGCATACAGGCATTCATACAACTCGGCACACAGGGCTAGTCTACAGAACACGATTACAACACATACCTGCCCCCTCACGAACAGCCCAGCTACCTCATACTCACGTAGAGTACTAACATCACCAAGACTATCGCAGACATACACTGCAAAAGCACGCCTTGCCTTAAAGGACATCCAAAACACAAAACAACTGTATACCACTGTTTTGTTCTCTAAATATTGTTCAAATTGTTACTGTTATACCCAAACTGATATTGCTTGACCCAAAATGGTGCACATATCTCACAAAATGGTTTCTGTACATGACACATATATATATATATAAAAAAAAAAAAAGCCAATTTCTAAACATATCCCACCTCTGATCTAGTGAAATGTTGGTTATTTAGTCTAAATTTTGCAATTGGGTTTTAAATGTGATAGTACTATTGGATGTGTAGTGATAAAACCCAACGGCGTATTGGAAGTATCCTGCCCACACATTTAAGTGGGTGTTAGATAAAAGAAGGAAGCCTGTCTGCCCTGATGGTGGTGACTGACAATTCACAGAATATACTGAGCACTATGTAGGCGTGACGTGACTTGGAGCGTGATGGAAAACATGTGAGTTTGATACTGCGGATGCAAAATGAATCTGAAAGTGTCCCCGTGGTCTGGGTTACAGCTGCGATTGCATGAGAATGAGGTGCCAAGTCTGTCACAGAAAAAAGGGATTTATTTAACAAAGTCACTTAAAGGCTTACTCCAAACACCATGACGTGGTTATGGTACTTGGAGTCTGTATGTGCAGCGTTTCCCTACGAAACACACATATGGAATTTAACCCCTCAGCTGCCAGGGAAGTTACTCTGGAATGACATCAACCAGCCCAAAACTAATGTAAATTATGTGCAGTTTTAATTGCTGACACTCTCAGCCACAGAATGGCGACAGCTGCAGCTACTGCGGTCTGGAAGAAAGCGTCACCGAACCCCCAGGGAGCACTGGAGCCTGACGGGGATCCTGGTAAGGGGCCACACCAGTTCTAAACAGCTTTCCCTATTACCAGGAAACTGGGCCAGCGTACTCCTGGCACCATAAAGACTACAGCGGGCTGTAGTGGGCATGATTATTGGAGTAACCCTTTACGTATTAACAAAGTTCCTCCATCAACGGCACGGTCAGTAACAAGAACTTTGTATTTTTATCCAAAGAAGGTGAAAGATCTACTTATGTGGTGATGGCTGGGGAGAGGAGATATGCTGTTTCTATCAGCCACTGCAACCAGCTGATGGTAAAGGTCAGGACATTTTGGTGGAAGCTCTGCCCATTGCCACGTTTATCCTAAAAGTGTTTCACATGAAACCATGCAGCCCCCACTTTGTTTCTCTTTATCTTTGATTGTCTTGGAATTCCAGCACCGTTAACAAAAACGTTTCATAAAGTTTGTATCATCGTGAAAAGCTCACATAGGAACGAGCTGCTGTAAAGGAAGACTCCAGATGCATAAAGCACTTCAGTTATCCAGGGAAGACGGATAGGGCCGAAAGGAAGAAGTAAAGGTGAACTAGTAACGGAGGTCTCCTCCGACCGGAGGACTCAATCACCACACGTGACATAAGGGGCCCTGGAAGTGCCTTCTGTCCCCGCCCCCCCCGGCTCTCACCCCCTAGCACTCTCATTCTCCCTCGCCGATTCCCAGATGCTGCACCCACCATCTTACCTGCCTTTACTTTGGACTATATTCTCAGTCTCTCTTTCTCTACTCTCCTTTCTTTCACTTCCCGTCTCTTAACGGGAAAATTCCTTTCCTTATTTAATATGTATTCAGTAGACAAACCTCTTCAGGCATGGTCAACGTAATGAAGGAAATGGGAGACCTAGAAATATCATACAGACCTTAGACTATTACTCCCATAATTATACCTAAAGGCCTGAAAATATAAAACTTTCGACCGGATACTGACGTTAAAGATACCCAAATGCCACAAGGCTCAAATGAAACATGTTATACAATTGATTGTTATACCAAAGTTTGCTTCTGCGTAAGCGACAATTCTCATGCACACCTGAGTATTCCTGTCAAACCAATACAGTAGGGAATTATATTATGTATGTAAAAACCCTTAACGGATGGCAAGCCCTCATGGTTCCATCAAGCATGGGCACATATTGTAATGATTGAACTACATGACTATGTCAAGAAATTACTCTTAACTTGGCTTCTGCGTAAGCCCAAACGTTGATGCTTGCTATGTCTGTTGAGCAAAAATAAAGAATAAAAAAAAAAAAAAAAAACAGCACTTCAGTTTGCTGTCTGAAGTCGTCCGTTTTCTCAACAGCTTAAACAAGTGCCAATTTCAATAGAAAACAGCACTATTACAATTGGGGGCAGAAACAACTCCCGACTATAAACTGGACAGCAGGGGAGGTTATCTTCCACATCCTTTAGCTCCATCTAACTCATTGAACCAGCAATGTGCTAGTGCTCGGCTGCCGATCCCCCTTTTAATGAGCTGTACTACAGCACACTGAGATGCGCAGTAAAGCCGAGAGATGGAAGGGCTCGCAATGGCTGCAGCCAGCAAGCTGTAGTAGTTATGGTGCCTAAAGTGTTCCTTTAGAACAGGCTCCCTCAAACTCCGTCCCTCCAGATGTTGCTGAACTACAACTCCCATGATTCTATGAATAAAATAGATGGGCTGAGAATCATGGGAGTTGTAGTCCAGCAACATCTGGAGGGCCGCAGTTTGGGGAAGCCTGCTTTAGAAAGAGAGATCATCTTAAGCCTTTCGAACTGTATTACAATGGGGGTCATCTCAAACCTTTGCTATGCCTTTAAAATGCTGTTACACTTAAGGTTGAATAATTGTACAAATTGTTAGCTCTGCTAATTATGCCACAACTTCTCCTGGGTTTTGCTCAATGTAATCACTTCCTGCATATCATCGTGCTGACTACAGGGCCCTTGGTCAAACCGTTCCATGACTCAGTGATTTTTAGGAGTTGTTTAGCTCATTTTGTGGTGTCTAAACACTTTGTTTCAAGCCTTGTTTACCATACACGTCTATATTCAGCATAGCTGGGTGATGAAATAATGCTGGACGTATGTCGGCAAACAATGTCTGTGCTCGATCTCCTTTACCCAGATAGTAAGGTTTGTAGCCTCCGTTGGAAAATGGAAAACCTTTAAATTTCTATTCACATCCGAGCCATGCCTCTTTAGCATAGTGAATTTTAATAGTGGAATTTTCTGAAACCTGGGCAATCTGGGGGTGTATTTATGTGCAATAAAGGGATTCTATATTGTTAGGAATACACGCATTCTCAGACATCAGAAGGCGGGGGATGGGGGTAGGGGGGGGTGAGCGCATTAGGCCCTCCTCATAGGAACGCACTGACTCAATGCTCTGCTATGGAGATTTCACTAACATTGGATGTCCTCATGCAGAGCGTGAGGAGATCCAGCATCATTTAAGAGACCCAGAGTCTGGTAAACTACAGGAAGTGCCTCTAGTGGCTGTCTGGTAGAACCACCCAGCCCCACCAGTGGAGAAGGGGTTCTTCTGTTACTTAACCTGGTCCAGAGCCGATGTCACTCAGCGCTAGCTCAGCTCCGCCTACGCACTGCTCCGCCAATGTCAGCTGGTGGAGGAGACCTAATGAGCGTCAATGGCTGCGCTCACATAAGAATCTTTCCATAGGAAAGCATTATTCAATGCATTCCTATGTGGATTCCAGTGATGGTGGAAGTCCTCATGCATAGCGTAAGGATGTCCAGCGTCGTTTAGGCGACCAAAAGTCGCCTAGCCACCCTGAAGTCCCTCTGTCTGGTAGACAACCACTAGAGAATAAGTTAACCCTTTATGAAAACTGCAATAATTACATGCTTAGGGTAAAGAGTGATGGAACACTGCACCCAAACCACTTCAATGGGCTGAAGTGGTCTGGGTGCCAACAGTGTCCCTTTAAGGAAAATGTTACAATGCATCAATGTATTATATAGTCATGGGCTGGATCAGTATAACAGAGAAGGTTTTTTTTTTCATCATTTTAGAGCAGTGCTCTTTACTGCAACATTCAAAAACCAATGGCCTTATCCTACATTGGCACCATCTGAAATCTTAGAACAGAAGTGTATTCTATGCCTAATAACTCTGGAAATGTTAATGAAATAGACTGTAGTCATTTTTATGAGGAATGAGAACTCCCAAGCCTGCCAAGTCACTACCACCACCGACAAGGAAATACTTTGCAGACTGTGAGGCCACAGAGTTAAGGAATTGGATTTTCAAGACATTTATTTTGAATCCCATTATTCTGGCATGGGTCCCTACAGTCTGCAAGATCCCTCGGAGAGAGTGCGTTGCATTCAAGATGTACAATAGAATAAGATCATCATTGAATGCTGTAATGTTTAAACAACTGACACGGATTTTCATACCTTCAAACGCTACAGATTTCTTTGAAGGATACAGATAAAAGTGTCTAGGGCTGGATTAAAGGGGGGGGGGGGACACAAAAAGCAGCCATCCCCACAGTGATTATTGCCATTCTGAGCAATTCTGAGAGATGGTGGTGGAAGGGTATGGATCAAGTAATAAAAAATATATATATATTCCACAGGAGCTGTGATTGTTCAGACATTTGGCATTGCCGAGGGTAGTTAGCTGGCTCGTTATATGTCTAGGCATTTATTTAGAGGATATCACTGAATTATACAGAGATTTAGATTTAAATATATATTGTGAAATGTTACAGAGTCCATGGTTCTCCTATCATCCTCTACTGGTGTGCTTTGATAGGCTTTCATGCTTTTCTCCAAACTTAGTCCGTTAAAAGAACACTAAAGTTGAAAATGATATATTTTGTTTTACAAGTCAGTCAATACACCCCAAAGAAAACATGCGTGCATTTTTTTTCTGCATGTTTTCTTTGTGGAAATATATATAAAAATAAAACAACGGCTTGCAATAGCTGAAGACCTGATGTCTGTACCTTTACAAGCCCTACCCTCTGGTCCAGACACAGACTTTCAGTCAGAGGCTTCTCATTGAAAAGCTCCTATACTGGAGTCGTTAGTGAGTGTGCTTATACGATCGTGACTTTTCTATGCTTCTCATTGAGAGCTTAGCATGCTTGTCGCTTCCGCTAGCTCTGTGGAGCTAACGGAAGTGGAAGAAAACCTTCAATAGGACAGCCAGTGAGGTGTTTCTGCCCCGAATTATAAAAGTTCTAATTGCTACTGAAATCAATTTTATAAACTGTCACAAATGTCAGACTCCAGACACATAAAGCACTTTAGCAGGCTGAATGTGTGTGGAGTGTCCCTTTAAGAGCATGCTTATACAAAACGCATGTCGAAGAGTATATGCACTGCCACCTGTTTGAGACGGAGAACCTGTTGAGTGAGAGGAAGCCAGAAGGTAAGAGATCGGACAGTATTTCTGGAACAGAACACCTAAGGGAAAATCAAGCAAACCAAAATTTGCTTAATGAATCCCTTGAATAAACAAATGTGGGGTTCCTTCCCCTTTTAGGGCTGATTTCAGTAGATGCACGGGCACCACCCTCCTGGTTTAATTTAACAAAGTGATCTTTATTTACCCTCTTAAATCTCGACCGGAGCATTCATTTTGGTTTGTCTTCAATGTAAGTTTTCCTAAGACACCGGCCTGGACCTGCCTGCAAAGCACAATGTGAGCCCACACCTTCAGGCCGCAGATCGCTGAAAACCTCCTCACTTACATCATTCTTTGCAACGTGTTACTCATCTATGATTGTCATCTCACCATGCCTGGACCTGCTTCGCTTTTCTAACCCCCCTCACCCTGCAGCGGCCATGCATGTATTAACACACACTCCATTTTATACTTAAAATGACAGGGTGCAATCACTGAGCATTCTCTCCCAGAGACACAAACGCAGCTTAACACTGATAGTAAAGGGTGTGGGAAAATTGGCCGTATCATTAAGGTATTAATGCATACAGTAACTGTTCTGGGGTTTGCGGTTTAGATGTAAACTTCGCTTTCCAAATGGTTTCCTGTAATTGAGGACTTTAAAGTCACAGGCTAGTAGCCAGGCCTTAAACGTTGCTCACCACTGCAAGCCAAGAAGGTCAACGGCACGCTCAACAGGGCTTACGTTCCACTTGCCAACGGCAACTAGCAAGTTAAATGCTCAGTCCCATTTGATTTAAATATTGGTGTCATGTCTCCCCTTGTTCGGTAATTCGGAGATTGTTAAAGCGGCACGGTCAACCCTGCTGAAATATTAGAATTTCATAACGAAAGAATGTCTATGAAATACTCCTTTTGACGGTGTTGGAGTTTCAGTGAAATTCCAACCCAGTCAAGAGATATATGAGACAGAGTAAGGACTACCGTATATTTCCTCAGCCTGACTTTCATAGAATCTGGGAGGGGTTACAGTGTCAAACCCGAGAGCCTCCCTCAGTGACGGCTGCAGGGAACTGGCTGTGTCTATGGAGGATCCTGTGGCACACTCCACAGATCTCAATGCTGTATTCTTGCGCATGTGCAGTAGTGATTTCGGAGCTGAATTGGACCCGAGAGAACAAGATGGCCGCACCGCAAGGGTCAGGTTCAGCTAAGTAAATCTCACCTTTACCTGCCCCCTCCCCCACCCCCCAGCAACAGCGATGTCACCGTGTAGAGTCTTTTTGAATTCCCCAAAGTTCCCAGCCGGTGACAGTCCTGCTTTAACTGCTGCTGTTGTTGTTACATAACTTGAAGTGCAGTGTCTGGCAGTTCACACATATGGCTTCCAGGCGCATTATGTTTCCAGCAACGCATGGTAAACAGGAAGCCCACTGGTAAAAAGGTCCTACTTTGCATGCGGTCTGACTAACGATGTAGTCTAGAATATGATATAAACAAATACTAGACACAGAATCTGGAATATCACGCATCAAGCATCCAAACCCTAGCCAGAAAGAATTTCTTAACTAACCCAAATTATGCCTTACTTAGATTTTCACTCGAGCTACTAAATTTTTGGCCTGCAGTCATGTGACACGAGGATCAACTGGGTATGTATACATATATACACACACATATGTATGCTCAAGCTCTCAATTAACTACTATTCAGACAACACCTTCAAAAGAATCAGTGGGTGTGTGAAGAGTCTGCCTTGACGGGATTGATCATTCGAAAACATTCCATGACTTCTGGTGTAAGGGTTTGCTTGTTGTCAGTACTTTCATTCATGAAAAATAATAACAAATCGAATTTTTTTAAAAATAACTTTCTCTTAAGTGAGAAAGTAACTTTATTTAAACTATTTCTATTATTATTACTATCATCGCCATTTATATAGCGCCAACAGATTCCGTAGCGCTATATAAATGGCGGAACTGAGAGGAACTGCAGGTAAATTACTGCTCCCTCGCACGCAGAAAGAGAGAGCAGCCCCACTGGACCTCAGAGAAAGATCCACTCAGCTCTCTCAAAGGTAGGGAGGCTGGGTGGATTTCCATAAAAATAAAAATCTGTTTGTGTGCGTGCGTCTCCCTCTCCGCCAGCGTGTCCGCGCGCCTCTGTGTCTCTCTCCGTCAGCGTGTCCGCGCGCCTCTCTCGCTCCGTGCGCACGCGCGCCTCTCTCGCTCCGTGCGCACGCGCGCCTCTCTCGCTCCGTGCGCACGCGCGTCTGTCAGTGTGTGTGTGTGCGCGTCTCTCTGTCAGTGTTTGTGTGCGCGTCTCTCTGTCAGTGTGTGTGTGCGCGTCTCTCTGTCAGTGTGTGTGTGCGCGTCTCTCTGTCAGTGTGTGTGCGCGCCTCTCTGTCAGTGTGTGTGTGCACGTCTCTCTGTCAGTGTGTGTCTCGCTCTGTCAGTGTGTGTGTG
>OW240924.1:18199172-18230589 GCA_933207985.1 Pelobates cultripes
TGAGAGATGTCAAAAATACTGCACTTTTCTATAGTAACATAGACCTCTGTATCAGCTATAAACAAATGTATAGTCGTAAACTTAAACATGGGGACAGTGCTAGTAAGGAGTAGGCTATTGCATAGTATTGTTAGCTAGGGAAACCACCAACGGCTATTTAGCTTAGCTCGCGGAGTGTAAGAACATGGTAAAGTGGGCAGGAGGGCTGTAGTGAGCAGTGGGACATTTGGTACCTTCACCCTATACCCATGGCATGTAGGCAGGGATCAGGCCCGCACAAACGGTAATAAGGGTCCTCTGGGATTCTGCATCCCGATGCAGTACATCCAGTCTCATGGTCGTAGGCTACTCTTCCCGTGATAAGGCAAAGTCCTTGGGTCTGCCGGGGGCCACGGACTCCGCTGGTATGCAGCCCACGTGCTGCTCGCTGCCGCCGCACGGGTCTCTGACCTGCTGAGAGTTTCCATGGTGGATATTGGGTGTGCAGCCCTTGCGCTGCTCTCTGCCGCCGCCTGGGTCTCTGACCTGCTGAGGATTTCGGCGCAGGATCTCGGATTTGCAGCCCTTGTGCCGCCCGCTGTTGCTGTTTTGGTCTCAGACTAGTTGGGGGTTTCCGGGCAGGAACTCTGCAATCAGGTTGAGTTACCTGGACCATCGCTGCAGATGATTTCCTCCGTTCCCTCAGATTCCGCCAGAACCTCCGGCATATGGCATTGAATGCCCGTGTGAAGCTCTCTCCCCAGCTCTGTGCCGGTTCTTGTGTTTCGTGCTTCGCATCAGCGCTGCTGTCAGCCATCTTAGGTCGGCCACGTGGGGGCTTTTTCTGCAAGATTCGCTCAGGAGCCACAGGTGAATGAATACTGCTTGGTGGGGACCAGGATAACCCCCGCTGGCCCAGAAGGGAGGGAGTACGGGGCACTATAGATCCACAAAGAAGAGTGCCTGGGCCACCCCGGTCAGAGAGATCGGCCGCTTCTCCCGCCGAGGTAACACCAGGCCGCTTGGCTTTGAAAGTGTGGAGGTCTGGATCTCACTCCAGTGTTGCCTGCATGGTGCTAAACAAGTTTGCCAGTGTGAGTTAGTCCAGTAATAGGGCGTTTGTCACCCTTCAAGTCGATTTTAAGCCAAGATTAGGCAGGAGCCCATGCTTTCTGCATCCATCCAGAATGGCGTCCAAGCCCCGCCCCCCTCCAGTAGAAGCTTTTAATAAGTGACGCTATTCTTCATAATAAGCCCTGACCTATTCATGTTTTTAAAGAGGACTACAGCCCACCTCCCTAAGAATTTTTTATCTGAAACTAAATACTTTATTTTATTAATACAAATCAAGGCTTTTATCTTAGGGGAGTTAGTCATCGGGTTGGCATCCAACACTCATTCTGTTGATGACTTGTACCATAAAGTAATACTGCTACAAAACGCCTTCTAGGTAGCGTCTCTGGACAGAATACATTGTACGTGTCCGAAGAGCGGTCCTTTATGTTGTAGAGGTTTTGGCTCCAGACGAGCCATGTGGTGCCAAAAGGATCATGAAGGATGAGTTTATATTGATACATTTGTTGGATATATGGGGTTATCATGGTAAGTGTGATTATTGTTACATGTGGTACAGTTGTGAATGTGATAACTACGACTAAGCTGGTCTTTAGTACATACCGTCCTATACAGGTGTTCAATTATCCGTGTCGAAATTAGTTATTCCCTCCAGCCAGAGAAAGTAAGTGGCTGATTGGTTGCATTTTGTATCCTGATGAGATGACCTCTGATAATATTTATTAAGTCCTCAAGGTCATCCTGTTTGGTGTGTCTCTGATCACTTTACATTATCCATAGACCACCAACTCATTCATATATACTTTATCCTCCATCAACCCTAACCCCTCTTCTTTCACTCTCCTCCCTTTTCCTACCTCTTTGACTACCACTGCTTTCACTTCCCCTACTTACCCCTTTCCTTTTCACAATAATTGACATTATTAAAGCAACATAGCTTGTTTTTTTACAGTGTTTTCCGTAACCAAAATCCAACTCTAGCCACACATTGCAAAAACGGCTACATCTTCATCCAGTAGGCTGTGCTACATTTGCTATCTCTTGGTTTTATGAAAATGACATTAATCTTGATACACGGTTTGAAATAAATTCATGGAAAATAGTTGTAGGGGGCTCAGCAAACTGAGTAGTGGTGGGCGGTGTGAAATTGGGAGGGTGGAGGGGTGTGAGTGAAGCACAAGTCTATCACTGGTTGATGGCATCAACAGAAAGGGAAGCATGACTACACGTGATAGGCAGCTCTACGTGCCCTCCAAGCATAACTGCCCATGTACAATGTATTCCTGGGGTGCTATAGCACTGCCAAAAATGCCCACCAATGCTTTCACACAGTCCGTTTTAGGACCTTTTGCAAGTCCTGCACTATTAGTCTATCCCTGTTTTATGTTATCCTTTCCGTTTTAATATCTTACTGAGCTTCTCATTAACATTTTGAAAATGTAGAAAGCACACGTTCTGTTTCTGAGGCTTCACAACGAGTTGAGCATTTGCGTCTTCAGATACCCTGGTATTAAAACTGTATTTGAGGCAACACGTTGGTGTCATCCAAGATTTGCCCATAGTAAATAAAGAATGTAAAGCACAGACAGACAATTCAAAAGTTCAGTTAAAACCAGTAACTGTGCCCGAATGTATAAACAGATCCAACCATGTATCAATACTCTGACTGTCTTTTATTTTTAGCCATTAACAACCTCATTCTCTGTGAAATGAAAAGGGGGATGAAAAGGCCTTTTGAAATATCTGAAATAAGGACTTACTTGCTACAGGAGGAGTTTGGAAGGCAAAAAACGCATCCTTCTAAATTAGTGATCCCACAATATTGCAAGTCTAAAATGTACCCGTGATGAGTAAATGTTCACAGTGTATAGAGAATTTATATAGAATAGAAATGGTTATGCTCCAAGTACGGTAGTAAGGACTATATGATAAAGATCTGACCAGTTTCATGTACATCTTGATCATCCTTATGTGAATGCCACGTTTAAGGTTAAAGAATAAAATGAGAATTGTACAAAGTAAATTCTTAGTGAATTTCAAATTTAAGGCCAAAGTAGCTGAACTGGTTGAAGCATGGCTGATTTAGTGAATTTTTCACTAAGTCTGGCTATTTTGGCCTTAAAGGCACACTATAGGCACCCAGACCACTTCAACTCATTAAAGTGGTCTGGGTGCAGTGTCCATGTCCCCCTTAGTCCTTAAATAATTACATTGAAGTACTAAGAATCACTAGAGCTTCTTCCGGCTTGCTAGGCGACTTTTGGCCGCCTATCGGACACTGGACGTCCTCAAGCTCAGCATGAAGGCATCCAGCGTCAGTTAAGTCCCCATAGGAAAACAGTAAATCAATGCTTTCCCATGGGGAGGGCCTAATTTGCTTTCAGCGCATGTGCATTGCTCCCCCATCTTGTTGGATGATGTTGGAGGAGGCACTGATAGAGATTGGTGCTGGAATCGAGTGAGTTAATAGCTCCCAACTGATTCCTCTTCTGCAACTGTCACTAATCTAATACTATCCTTACCTTTTTGTGTCATTTTACCCCACTCCCTCTAGCATGTAAGCTCATTGAGCAGGGCCCTCAACCCCTCTGTTCCTGTGTGTCCAACTTGTCTGGTTACAACTACATGTCTGTTCATCCACCCATTGTAAAGCGCTGCGGAATTTGATGGCGCTATATAAATAACATAATAATAATAATAATAATAATAATAATAATAATGTACAGAAAAGGTTTTTTCACCCTTTCCATGCTGGGGGGAACCAGAGTGTAAGGACTACAACTTTGTATTCCTTATAATATAGAATCTCTTTAACCCCTTAAGGACCAAACTTCAGGAATAAAAGGGAATCATGAAATGTCATTTGTCCTTAAAGGGTTAAATAATTTTTTTTTTACTTTGAACACACTTCATATTCCTGACAATTCTTACATGGTAAAGAACCGTGGTGGTTTTCAGGTGAGTATACTCTCAGTTTTTACATAGGTTTGAGAATTTTGCCAGCACACTATATTAGTACATATTATGCATCGATTTGTCCCCTTCCTAATTTTTACATTAATTAGTGGAACAAAACAAAATAAATACTTTCAGCCATTTTTCAACAATACCTTTCCTCTTACGTGAGCTGACTCTTATATCCCAGCATACACCAAGCCTTTTCTGGATTGGTTAGCTCGTCTATTTTTTTTATAACTGGTGCAGGACTCGTGAAACAAAATGTGGTCTAAACAAGACCGCGCAGTTATTCTACCAGCACAGAAAAAGAGTGGAAACAATTAGCACACAGAGAGCTGTTTAAAGTATAATTTGACTACGAAGAGCAATGCAGGGGAGGTTGAAAAATTACAGACATAGACACTGCTATCCTGAAAAGAAAATATCAGCAAATTATGTGTTTTTTATGTGAATGAGTAAAATAATTTGGAGCTGTTAGTTCAGAGTTTAATTTTATATGAAGGCAATTTCTTAGCTTATCATAATACGGAGTTTAAAATGTTGCCATGAAGTATACTTGTCCAGTAATTGCCATTGTTACAGGATGCTGTTGTTGGTTTTGCCCTGTATAAAATTCAAGGACACTTCGTGGGACAAACACAGTAAGGGACTGTCTGCTGAAAATCGGGCTGCTCGGTCAGTGTAGATTTTATGTGATTAAACATCCCAGCTCCCAAATACAGAACGGAAGTCTCCATATTATGCGCACTTGCCGCTTCTATTCACGGCCTCATCACCACGTATAACAATTTTAATCTCCTTGGTGACAGTTGTGTCAGAATGTTTATATCTCGTCCAGCCAGCGGTTACTCATTTTCCCATTAGACACTGGGATTGTGTGTAGCAATATCCTGACCTACCATCCTCCACTCAAAGCAGCATGGATCTTACCCAAGCTTTCTCCGGTTGCATAACCGGCTTTCTGTTTCTCGCACCACGATTTTTCTCTCTTATTTTGAAATTAAAATACATTGCCCTGGTAATTCGGCTTACCTCTTACAACACCGCACAGGGTGTGTATAATGTGTGTGTGTGGGGGGGGTGGGGGTGACGGGGGATATTCAGAAGTCTAAAGTAGATCTTGTACAGTGTTTCCTGTTCTTTGAACAAAACAAGTGGGTTATATGAGAATGTATAGAAGTTTCTGTGTGTTTTTTTTGTTCCTTGGCTGTTGTAGTAGATAGAACACATAGTGAATACTAGCAGTCGTGCAGAATGCATAGATAAAACATCTGCTTCTAAGAGCACAGTAGCTGGAACAGGAAGTGGCAAATTATAAAAACCCCGTCTGTCACTGTGTCTGACTTTCGAAACTCTCCAAATATTTTAAAGTTCATTGTGATACTGCGCCGCTAAACCTGCAGGTGCTGAATAAAAGCTAAAAACTTAGACAACATGCAACGTCTTATTTTTGCATTGTGTAGATCACAAGCCAGGGAGGGACAGGAGACAGTACATTTTAGGGGTAAAGGAAGGCAGCCTCTGATACACTTACATTTACAGAGTATCATGGCTATTTGCTAAAGTGAAAATTCTAAGTGAATTTTAAATGTAAGGCGAGAGTAGCCAAACTGAAAGCACAGATGACAGAGATTTTTAAAGTTAAGCTATTTTGACCTTAAAAGGATCAAACATGTATTCCTAACACTATAGCCCTTGAGTGTCTGTTTAGGTGCCAGGACCCCCTCAGATCGCAGTGAAAAGGCTGGCCGCACCTCCACAGCTGCGTTCATCAAACTTGATGATCTCAGCCAATCCAATGCTTTCCCATAGGAAAGCATTGGGAGGTTATTGCGCATGCGCGGCAAAGCACCAAACCGCGCCAATCAGTATCTCCTCATAGGGATGTATCAAATCAATGCATCTCCATGGAGAATGTTCAGCAACTCTACGCTGAATGTAGGTGCTGCACACCTTGCAGCACTGACCCATGAAAGCACATCTAGTGGCCATCTGAGTGACAGCCACTAGAAGGGTAACGAGCAGGCAATGTAAACACGGCCTTTTCATAGGACAGGTAGCATTTACATTGCTAGGCCTGCTGGGACATGCTATAGACACCAAAATCACTACATTACGTTGTAGTTGTTCTGACTATAGTGTCCCTTTAATCTGGCCCATTACACAAGCCAAGTTAAAAAATCAACAGGGGTGGGGAGATTCTTATGAATATATGTTTTTAATGGATGGCTGTGATTGATGGGTATGTATAGTAACTGGAGGACTGTCAATTGCCTACCTAGATTTGTAAAATATTTTTTTTTTAAACAATAATAATTAAAATAATGTTTTGCTAACTATTCAAGCTACTTTGACAGCTAGAGAAACCACAGACAAGTTCAATTCTAAGCATGAGACCTAGTCGACCATTGAAATATTAGTATATCGGCATGTTCGCCTTGCAGGAAGGCCTAGGGGAATTTACTCACAGCTCACTGAAGAATGTTACAAGACTTCCAATCGACGCGGCCAGATTACACAAAATATTCCCCTATGGTTCACCTTTCACTTTAGCTCACAGATCTGTATGACTCTCCACTGCCTCCGCACAACACACCTAAAACTCCCGAACCATCTCATCTCTCGCTTCCTTTTATGTAAAGCTGTGCGGTGAATGAAGAAGGGCTCCTTTCACCCCAGTGCTCAAACTAGGCCTGGTAAATAACCCATTCTGGTTCCAAAAATCTTTTAAAATCCATTAAACATGGCTTAAAATGCCACATCCAAAAATTGTTGCCAGGCCCTGAAAGTTACTTGCCCCTGCAAGCCTGGAGGGTCCATGACACAATCAACAGGCAAGAATTTCTCCTCGCCACAGTTACATTTTCACTTGCCAATGGCTAGCGGAAATGTTGAGCCCTGCTTTAAGCTCAAGATGGAAATAATAAGTTAAAGAGACCAAAATTAATTGACATTATTACTAGATTGCAAGCTCCATGGGGCAGGACACCACTGTCTTTTACTCTCATTTTAGAATTTGTAATTTATGTTAAACATATTCTTTCATTTCTAAAGCATGTGTTTAGAAGTGGGGAAATTTTGATAATGCTATGCTTGGCTGTGACAAAGCTTAAGAAATGTTACATTACAAAAATGAAAAAGTATACACGGTGGGATCGAACCGTTACAGTCTCGGTAGGAGAACACTCCCCTCCCCACCAATCTGGACATAAAATCTCATAGAAAATAAAAAGAATATAACATGGTGGATGGGAGGGGGGGGATAGTAATAGACCAATAAGGCGACAACAGCAAGAAGAACTATAAACGTTAGTAAAAGGGTATAATTACAGTATAAACACAAAAAACATAACAGAACAAGTAGGACAGCAGTATGACGGCAAAAAAAGAAAGAGGCCTTCTCCTACTGGTAAGAAGAATATCTCTGGTGGCTATATAAAGACTTGACTTGGAGAGGTCAGCATCTAGATCAGGGGTAGCCCAAAAAGTAGATCCCCAAATGTTGTAGAACTACAGCTCCCATGATGCTTTGCATGCCTTGAAAGCATCATGGAAGACGTAGTTTTAAAACACCTGGGGATCTATCTTTTTGGCACCCCTGGTCTAGACAAGAATTAGTAGCCCACTGGCACAAAATTCTGAAGAAAACCTCAGACCATTCAATGATCTTCCAACTTTATGGTTTAAATACCTCTCAGGGGCTTTTTCAATAACTAGGAATGGCAGACTAACTTTAGGCCCAAGGAGCCAGGTTTGTTAAAATTTGTATTTTCCTTTTCATCGCTCCACAATTCACAGTTTATTGAATAAACAACCTACTGCTCCATCGGTAGAAGCTCACGTTGGAATGGCAATGGAGGTACGCTGCTTCAAGGAGTGGCAGTGCATCGTGGGACTAGAAAGGAGGCATACAACCAAATCCCTTTTAGGATAGCTAAGAATAAATGGCATTAATTTAATTAAATCGATGAAAGATTAAGAGGTAGATAATAGGTATGTGGACGCCTGGATATGTGGCAGTGTGCTAGTGACTAAGTATAGATCAGAAATATAAAATATGTAAGACAAGTTTAAACACACGAACGAAGAACGATTGAAGAGAATCCAGCCCCTAAACCGTACAGCCCATAGCTGCGATCATTAGGCTTATTCACTAAAATGGGATTTATATATTTTGGTAAATTGCAAACTTGAGTCCAAAAAACAGGATAAGTTCTCAAATTCGGCTATAGTGTTTATTAAACTATTTCGGCTTTAAAGTGTGAAAATCTCTTTAAATGTAGTTTGAACTTCCAACAATTCACACGTCAGTTAATAACCCAGCAAGTCTAGCTCTCATTGTCTTGTGAAAGTTCTGCTCTGGGACAATGGGTTTAATCACACAGAGTGAGAGAATTTCTCACACTCAGGCTGTACAAAAAAAGATGAGTTTCCAGGAGATTAGGGCTTCACTGGCTGTGCTGCTTGGCTGGAAAGACAGACTGGTAATGTATTCATTAAACCAGACAGTTACCTTCTCCCCCTGCATACTGATCACTGTACAATGTACACTGCAGGCCAGCAATCCAGCCAGGCACACTGTGGGCTTTGTAATGTACCCCTCTGTGGATCTAGAAATATATCTAATTATATGTGTGTGCTTACAGCTTCAGTGTCAGAACCCTGAGAATTACAATGTATCACTGCAGGATTCCAGAATGGTTAATGCAATTGTTAATTCTGGTTAATGCAGAAATCAAAACAAATAAATTCAATTAAGCAGAGATCATTGAAAAAGAGAAACTGCCTTATGACACACTAAGAAAATAGAAAATGAGCTCAGATCTCATGTGCTGCCATTTAGGGAAATATAAGCAGGACTTTTTAGGGCAGATCCTGAAAGTTCCCAGCATTTATTTACTGCCTTTTAAATCATAAATCAGATGGCAGAATATTTCCAGGGTTTTTACCTTGTGTGGGTCCAGGTCCGGAGGGAAGCTGGAGTTAGAAGATTCTTTTCTTTCTTCCCTGTAAGGCAGACTTGTAGTTGCTGTTCACTTGAGATCCCCTGTGAGGTGTGGTTCCTGTTAGAATAAGGAAATGGGCTTGTTACAACACAATGTTTGCTGAGCCAAACTGAAGGAGCGCCTTAGACACACAGCGCTCCAGCTGGCCGACTTGGGAAATGCAGTGCTGGGAACTAGCCTGTGGGATTTTTACTTGACTATTCACAAAGGGGGTTTATTTAACATCAGGATCAACTATTATTAGTAAGAATATACACAGTGATAGTTAGGGGGTGCCCAAAAGATAGATCATCAGATGTTTTAAAAACTACAGCTTCCATGATGCTTTGTCATTGTAAAGGTATGCAAAGCATCATGGTAGTTGTAGTTTTACAACATCTGGGGATCTACCTTCTGGGCACCCCTGTTTTAAATGAACTGGTAGGTCTTAAAGGAGCACTATAGGCACCCAGACCACTGCATCTCATTGAAGTGGTCTGGGTGCAGTGTCTCTGTCGCCCTTAGATTGCAGTACTCCCATGGCTGTCTGGAGGCGCTTCCAGGAGTTTACTGGACTCTGGGTCCGTTAAACGGCGCTTAATGTCCTCACGCTCTGCATGAAGACATCCAGCATCAGTGAAATCCACATAGGAAGGCTTTAAGACAAGGCTTTCCTATAGGGAGGGGCTAATGCGTTTGCATGCACGGCGTCTTTCGTCGGAGTAGGCGGTGCACCGACCCAGTGTCAAGGATCAATTTTGCTGTATTCGGGAGAGTAAATAAAGGGTTTTAAGGGGGGAGGGGGAGGGGGAGCATGTGGGTGGAGGGACCAGAGAGCACTATAACTCTTATTGAAATATTACTGTAAAATAATTTGCTTTCTGGAGGGACCAGAGTTTCACAAAATTGAAACAGCATGGCACGATGCTTGCGGAGCCTGTGTTATAGAATGCACTTCAGGTTCTCTCTGGACGGGTGAGATTCTAGGTATAAGACCCCCATTCGCTAAACACTGAATTACAGTGAACTGAAAATGGAAATGCATTATTTAGGCAAAGATAGACGAGCTGTGACTACAGTGAAGTTAGACAATTTTTTCAAATCAGGAGTTTTTGCCTAAATTTTGCAGTTCAGGTTTAATTTCTCTACAATTCGGTTGTTAGTGAATTAATCTTATAGATTCAGCACCTTCGGCACTTAAGATATTTTCTTTTCCAATGTATAATTTTTATTGAGAACATTTCAAATATTATTGTGCATTAAGCAGTGGAGACACGATTACATAGGAACGTATATAAAGGTAGAGAAAGAGGCCTTCTCCTACTGCTAATGGAAGCAGATTGGCTTGAGAAAGGTGTGTGTTGGTAAGGAGGACCTCTTCATTCTTCTCGTTTCGATGCTACTCGTGGAGATGATTTGGTCTGCTGCACTTAGTAGTGGCTTGTACAAAGATGCATTAGTAATCCAGGGAAATTGAACCAAAATAAGGGAAATGAACAAACCGACAATACAATTAAACAGCAAAAATGCTTATTTACTTACCTTAAAGGGACACTATAGTCACCAAAGCAACTTTAGCTTAATAAAACAGTTTTGGTGTGTAGCTTAAAGGGACACTCCAGTGCCAGGAAAACAAACCGTTTTCCTGGCACTGCAGGTCCCCTCTCCCTCCCACCCCCCATCCCAAGTTGCTGAAGGGGTTGAAACCGCTTTAGTGACTTACCGCAGTCCAGCGCCGATGTCCCTCGGCGCTGGTCCAGGGTCCGCCCACGCTCCTCCCCCGCCGACGTCATCCGGCCGGGGAGACCGATTGCGCATTAGATCTTACCCAGGCGGCAGCCGCGCATGCGCAATCGGTCTTGAAATGCTTTCAATGCTTCCCTATAGGGATTTAGCGACGCTGGAGGTCCTCACATAGCGTGAGGTCGTCCAGCGACACTATAGCATAGAACATCTGTGCTAGAAACCCGGAAGTGCCCTCTAGTGACTGTCTAGTAGACAGCCACTAGAGGAGGAGTTAACCCTGCAAGGTAAATATTGCAGTTTCTGAAAACTGCAATATTTACAGTTGCAGGTTTAAGGGTAGTGGGAGTTGGCACCCAGAAAACTCCAATGGGCAGAAGTGATCTGGGTGCCTGGAGTGTCCCTTTAAGCCCCTACAATCTCACTGCTTAATTCTCTGCCATTTAGGAGTTAAATATTTTTGTTTCTGTTTATACAGTCCTACCCACACATTCCCAGGCTTTGACTGACAGCCTGCATGAAAACAAAATGGTTTTATTTTCGATTAAATGCAACTTACTTTAAAATTTTTTTATCTTCTGCTTTGTAAATTGAACTTATAATTACATTCAGGAGGTTCCTGCAGGGTCTAGGAAGTTATTAACAGAGCAGAAGATACAAAATTCTAAATTAAACAGAATGTGCAATACACATTTGATGACTCTTTACAGGAAGTGTTTAGGAAGGCTGTGTAAGTCACATGCAGGGAGAATGTGACCAGGGCTGCATAAACAAAGTGATTTTACTGATTGTGGTGGAACCAACCTCGCCACTGGCCACTGGAGGAACCTGGTTGCCCACCTCTTGCCGCTGGACTATGGCCCTGCATTAAAAACCTTTTATTTTCCCTATGTGAGCAGTGTTACCCCAGATAGCTAAGCCATGGAGCCCATTCATATACCGAAAGACTAGGGGAAAGACTTTGGCTCCATGGCGATTGAATTGTATGTGTGTGCTCTGAGCGCCATTCGGTAATAATGTGCACTCAGATCTATGCTATATGGGGATATGTTGAATGTATATGTTTTATGTAGTAATTGTAACACTGTGTAATTTTATGTCTTTTTACTAACATGTGGCTAATGGAGTTTTGCCTCTGTCCTTGGAGATAATTGGATTACTTCCCAATTATCTCCAGGCCAGAGAGGAGGGATTGCAATGCATTGTGGGATCTGTTTAAATGTGTAAGCTTGTGATTGGTCCTTTTACCCTTTGTGTCCCAGTTTCCCATCTGGTCCCCTAGGGGAGTGTCCACCAGGTGGGAGACCTGCATAAAAGCCAGGCAGGTAGCCCCAGTAAATGAGTTCTGCTTGATCCTCAAACGAATTGTCGTCTCGTTCTTGGGGGGAATTGGATTGTATGCTGTTACAGTGCGACTGATAGGAGTGTAAGCTGTTCGTATGGTTTTTCTGTTCGGCTGTTTAACAGCATTCGTGTGTTTCCTGTTCGGGAGTTGGAGAATTCGTGTGTTTGCGGTTTGGGAGATTGGTGATTGCAGTAGCTGCCTGTGCATCTGAAAGGGGAATATCGCCTAAACGGTTTTTAACCTCTTGTGTGCAAAACGGTCCATTAAACTGATAAATGGGAGATATTTGAGTAGTGAGACTGTAGGGACATGATCTATACACCAAAACTGCTCCATTAAGCTAATGTGGTTTTGTGACTATAGTGTTTCTTTAATCCAGCGCCTGGCGCAGCTCCCGGCACCTCTCTTCCACGCCCCGTCTTGACATCACCCAGTACAGCTGCGATCCAATCACAGAAGCCTGTAATTGGGCTGCTTTGCCAGCTGAGAGCTCATGCTCTGGGCTGGTGAGGGAGGGTGAATGGTCAGGACGATGGAGGGAGGATTTCTCCCATTTCTTGACAGGAGGGTGGCAGGAAGGAGTGCAAATAGGGTGGGAGGTAGGGGAAAGCTAGCTTCCCCTTGCAGGGGCTCTGCCTGCTAAGGGAAGATTATTACTTTTGTTGGCAGAGTGCTGTGCGCACTGACAACAGATGTAAAATATGCACAGAATTGACAACAGAGTTCTAGGCTGCCAATGTCACGTGTGCTGGTATTGCAACTACCCCAGCACACAATTAAAAATATCTCAGCATTTGCAATGTTTCAAACAGAACTACACCTATACACTCCTACCACCACGACCACTTAAAATCACTGAAGTGGTCCTGGTGGTAGGAGTAACCCTTTAAGGGAGACCTGCAGGAGGGGGTAGGTTATTTCTTGCTTGGACTTAATCATTTGGATGATTGGATCCAGACTTTCAAGAACTTTAGCAAGGAGCCCATAAAACTAGTGAAAAGTGAGTCCTTGAGAATGGGTTTAATTCGGGGGGGGCAGGGGTCTTCAAACACCTCAGTAAGTTGTTCTTTACTGCCATTAGAATGTGCAGTATGCTGTGGGCAGTATGCAATCTGATTGTTCTTGGTAGCATGTCTAGGAAGAAGCATTGGGGCTTCCACGGGGGCTTCTGTAATGTGATACCGTGTATGATCTGGCTAATGCTTCGCCAGTATCTGGAATTCTTTGTGCAGCTCGAAAATATACGAGCTATTGACCCTAGTGGGCTTTAACACTGCCAGCATTGGGCAGAGGCAGAGGAACCAGATACCTTCTCAATAGTAATATACGATTGGTTTACCAGTTTGCGAATCATTTGGATATCCACAAAAAATTTTACGGCGAGAGATGTCCTTCACATATGCCAGACATTAGATAAGTTTGACTCAGAAGCTGTGTCAGAAATTGATGAAGGCATTCAGGTTCAGGCTCCAGAAGAGGCCACATCAGTGTGTTTTCATTTAGTCTGTTGTTAAAGTTATGTACCATGCTTGATTAACAACGGGATGGTGAGTGTGATATAGTCGGTGATGGCAAAGTTTACTTCGTAATAGTCACTTTAGCCTAGTTATTTGGAGGAGCTATGCTCAAATGCAGCTGTCTGCGCATGCATCCAGGCCAAGCCCCACCCAATTATGTTTTATCTTTTTCTGTTATTACATTGTACGACATATATAACTATGGAACGCAGCGCTATGCACTTGTTGTTTGTATGCTTTTACTGTATATTTGCTTGGTCATGGTTGAATAGAGAATTTGAAAAAAAAAGTTAGCAAGCCATTTTTGTGCCTTCTTACAATAGCGGACACGTTGAAGAGTAAGGATGAGTGTCACGTGACAAGGCTGTCTGTGATCATACTGCACCATCTGCAGACGATGACATTTATTTTTCTAAGTGTATTGTTCGACTCCAGACACAATCTCTAGATACGAAAAGTGTATTTTTGTGTTTAAAAAAATAAATAAATCTAATTTGAGCAAAAGAAAAGTAAATTAAGGAACACTTCCAAGTCTGCTATTATGCTAGAAATTTGCAAAGGCCATCTAAACAACTCTTGCCAGGTGAGGAGAGCATACAAACACATTTTTATTCTTAACTACATCCTGTAGTAATTTAGTATTTAAATTACAATGTTTCACAGAGTATATGTGATTTTATAAATTAGAATATTGCAGCTTAAGTTACCAATGTATAACAATGCAACAATTATCAAAGCAGGATAAACAGAACACACTAGCGTTAGGAATACAAACTTGTATCCCTAACGCTATAGTGTCCCTGGCCCTACTTATTTATAGGTGCCCTCTCCCCTTGCAATAAAAGTTCATCAAAAGTTAAATCAATAGTTTACATACCTTTTTCCAATGCTGAGGCTCCCCAGTCAAAGTGCATCTACCATGGTATCACTGAGAAGGCATGGAATTTTCAAGCAATGGTCCAATTCAATGATCCTCAAAGAGAAGCATTGGGGGCCTGATGTAAATGCACAATGTGTTCCTCCATGATTGCCTATAGAAAAGCATTGTATCCTGAATGTGAATGTCATCAAATGAGTCCACATCTCCAAGAAGGATTTGTTTGAGTGGACTTTCAAAATCGATCGCACTCCCTTTGGTCATGTCTGCTTGACACCCAGATTGTAAGCTGTATGTGGGGTGGCAGTGGAGATCTCCAGTGAGATGGTGTTTAAGATTTAGCTGTGTTTAGACATCAAATAATAGAGGTCCTATAAAATGTGGATACTGGGATGAACGTAGGCATTGCTAGGTGCTGGCTTTGGGGGTTGAAGACCCGCACGTAGAGCTGTTTAGCCCAAGATCTTTATCGATAACGGAGGGTGCAGGAGATTATTAGTGTTTGTTGGTGGTATAGTACTCGTCTAGGTTAGGTATGGGGGGTGGTGGTGCTGGGGAACGTAATTTTGCTATGACAAATCCCCATCTCTCTGTGAGGGTAAAGGTAATTGAATTTTTCTTTTGGCTCAAACCCCAGGTGTTTCTAGAACCTAGCAATGAACATATTACAATTTGACATCACTGTGATCTCTCTATGTAGCATCATTAAAATAATCCTCCTCAATGAATCTTCTTACCAACTCTGACAGATACAAAACTACACGGCTAAACGTTTTTCTAATTCTCATGCACTTCACTGATTGTTAGGCTGTGAATTTTAACATATACTCTATTTAACAGAAGCACTGCACTTTCAAGATGTTTGTAGCTCACTTTCATATGTACATTCCTACAGCCTTCTAAATACAACACGTGTTGTGCGCTGTGTGAGTCAGGTATTGTCATGCATTAGAACAGGTTGTGTCTCTGACATGTCCCAACCCATCACTGTAGAGCTAAGCCAAGATCTGCTGTATCTGCGACTCATTGGTCGCTTAAGGCTTTGAGCATGGTGTGCCCCCTAGTGGTTGGCCTTTATGACTGTAACAGCTTAGCACTTAAATACCAAGGGGACAAAGGTGAAGAGCGTAGTGTGCCCCCCAGAGGTTTGCATTTATAGTTATAGCAGCCCAGCATTCAAATACCAAAAGGACAGAGGTGAAAGTGACAGACACAGGTGGAGTCATACCACTCATGATCCTCGAGAAACTTCATACACACCAGAAGAAGCAGGACCGTCCATAGCTGGATGCATCTAATGCAAGTGTCTATGGTTCATGTTGGATGCCCATGACACAAACCTTTTCCAAGTTCTGCTTTCTTCATGGTGTCTTTTCACAAATGGCTAGATTGTCCTACAGTGCTTATCAGCTAAGGGCATCTGCCCTAACTACAAATATGCAAGCATTGCAAGACATGGCCATTGAAACAATGTGACTAGTTGCTTTCCAAGCCAACCAATGACAATGCTCTGACTGAAATTCGGGATGGCAGAGAATGAATTTTAAGGCAGTGGCGGAACTACCTTGGTTGCACTCTAGGGCCCACCGGTGACGCGGCCCCAGCCTGCATTTAAGGGGCTCATGCTGTTAGGGCCACCCGATGGAAAATAATTTCCACGGGACCCGGTCCCCCTTTGATGACATTACAGCTGGGAGGAAGTGACTGCCCCGGTCACTCTTCCCAGCTTACACCGGGAGCCGCGCGGGAGGAAGGAGAGGAGGGAGTCAGAGCGGGAACTCTGTCTCCCATCAGGCTGAGCCACTACTGGACCCCAGGGATGTCACCCTCCTGCATCTATAATGTGTTTGTGTGTATCATGTTTGTGTGTTTGTTTGTGTATGTGTGTCTGTATGTATGTGTGTATGTATGTGTGTGTGTATGTCCGTCTGTTTGTCTGTGTCTGTATGTCTGTCTGTGTCTCTCTATGTGTGTGTGTATGTATGTGTCTGTATGTGTGTGTGTGTTTGTATGTGTGTGTGTTTGTAATGTGTTTGTGTGTGTGCATGTGTATCTGTTTGTCTGCATGTGTGGGGAGGACATATGGGAGGGGGAGGATAGAGGTGCCGGGGGAGAATGTATGGGAGTTGGAGGATAGACATATGGGGGGATGGCGGGGGATAGATCTATGGGAGGGGCCCTAGGGCAGTTTTCGCACAGGGGCCCTGTGCAGAGCCCTCCAACCAGTAGAAGTGTGTTGGGGGGAGGGGGAGGCGTAGAGGGGGTGTATTGTAGCTTTTTTTTTGTGAATCAGGTTTAAATAAATAATAATTAGTAGCATTTATTGGTATGTTTACAAGTAATATCAAGTAGTTGACATGTAAGCGTCAGGTTTTTTTTCCCATTATAACTGGTTTAGGAAAGCTGTTTCTATAAGAAGGCACTGACATATGTAACGCTATGTTATATAAGCATCCAGCATCAGTGCCTCAGTGTACAGTTAATGTGTTTAACTTTTGCACGATAGTATTTTTCCTCCACTATTTAGGATCCTTCGCTGTGAGTCCCAGTGTCTCGTCACCGGATCTCCCCTGGAAACCTTCTACTCATCTGCTTGACTCCTTCGTTACTCACTCTGATTTTGGATTTGCCTAATTATTCCTGCTAGACACAACGTTGCCGAACTTACTTTGCTCATCGATCTCCCTTAGAGCACATATTGCCTATACTACTTACTTACTGAAAATCAACTGATATTTTAAAGAAACCTTTCTTCCTCTGGTTGACTTGAAGACTTCAAAAAGGGTAAGTGGTTTTAATTTGTATATTGTTTGGCATTTGCAATTTTTTTATGACAGTAAGTATGTGGAATAAATCACAGGGTTTTTCTTTAGGTGGGGGTTATTTTGGATGGCTCTGGGCTTGGGGACCCCTAGCAATCAGATGAACATCCCCTCGTACTATTAGATGCAAAATGGCCTGAATATTGGGAATCTTGTGGCCTTTTTAGATGAATTGGGGATTCTATTTGGCACATATGCTAGGTCAGGAATAGGCAACCTTCGGCACTGCAGATGTTGTGGACTTCATCTCCCCTGATGCTTGGCATATAACCCTCCACTCTATTGATCACTGCGTGGAGGAACAGATAGTGGGCACTCCTACTACTGTCCAATTAAAGGACATGTGGCAGGGGTTGGCTAAAGTGTGTGGGGCTAACTGAGTGTGATGTGGGTGTATGTGGGACTGGCTAACCAAAGGACAGCCTCTCCACATATTTTAAATATTTAATCCTCCTATTGCTCACTTTTATGCATGGAGGCTACTAGAGACCCTGATGGTCCAGCGGGGATATGATCCCTGTGATTACGCTTCTGCTGTAATAGAATCCCTGGTGATTCAGTTGGGGAGCATGCGGTCTGTACCTCCTGTAAGTGCAGACCACAGCAAATTCTCTTTCATTCAGCCAGTGAATGAGCCCATACATTGCCGTAGTAACCCTACAGCAACACTCTGATTCACTTACTGTGCGTCAGGACCACAAAGAAAATCTTAAAGTGGTCACATGCTCTTTTGCAGAATAATTTTTTTAATACATTCTTGAATCGGCAATATATTAAATAGCGGTTTTGTAAAGGGATGCCCGAACATTCTGGACCTTTCTGATGTGTGGAGCTTCAGTTATTAACAACCATTGAGACAATGTTAGTTCTGTTAATGTTTTATGGGCTTCCCACCACTGCCAGTGAAACCTTGAGGGGGTGGAAAGCCAAAATCCAAATCTCTGCTCATTTGGTGGCAGAGGGGATAACAGCTCTTAGGTTTCAACCCTGATCACCAGGACCAACAATATGGTTGCTGGTGGTGCAAAGGTCTGGTTTCCCACAGGTCCCTTCACTCTCTTGTTACCTGTATTATTACACCATTGCATTATGCTCCTAAAAGAGAAACACCTTGATTTCACGGATGCCGGTATAAAGCTCTTTAAGTTCTATCGTGGCAGGGTAAACTAGACGCTCCTATTATCGTGCTACTTGTTATCCTTGTTATCGCAGCCACAAGTGCTTCCATAGAAGAGGAAGACAGAGCATTGTTCTCCCTGGCAGTCTATTTCGGGATACGAAGAAAAACAAGGCATTTATTTGCTTGTCTTAGGGCTGTTTTGTCTCTGTCTTTGCTCTTAGAAATGGAAAGACTCACAAATACATTTAGGCAATTAAGTAAAATGCAGAGGTTCAATTCCTGTGTTTATATTCTTTCACACTGCTTGTATTGAAGCAAAATCAGTGCCAAATAGTTCGCTCTAGGTAACCTAATGGGGGTGAGACCACACTTAAAGAAACAGTTCTTCCACGGGATTAAAAAAATGGAAAATGTAGGTTTATTTTTATTTTTTATTATGTTTTGTATTTTATTGTGCTGTATAAAATTTCTGAGAAAAATGAAATGTACAGCTTGAAACCATTTTTGTAACTGAAGAGGACATCTCTATCTTATACTCTTTTATGGCTCTAAAATGATGAAGCATATCTACAATGGGAGATAGAGTCAGATTACCCATTAGGCAACCAATATGGCCGACTAGGGCCCGGGTCTTAGACAACATCAGCGCTCTGGCCCTCCCCTGGCCCTCCACAAGATCAAAAGATCTCCTTGCTCAGCCCTGTGCTCCCTCACTTCTTTGAGGGAACGTTGAGGTGTGTACCAATAAAGACCACTTGAAGAACACCCTTGTGGTCCTGCTGGTGAAGATTAGATAAGGGGTAGGGGTAATTTGCTGGGCCCTACCTGGAGGAAAAGGAAATGCCTCCATTGGTTGGTTGTGGAATCTGGTAAATCTTCTTAACAGGACACTATAGTCATCAGAACAACTACAGCTTATTGCATTTGTTCTGATGAGTAGAATCATTCCGTTTAGGCTTTTTCTGTAAACCCTGTCTTTTCAGAGAAAATGCAGTGTTTACATTACAGCCTAGTGATAACTAGCCACTCCTCAGATGTCTCCTAGAAGTGCTTCCTGGGACAGTGCTGCACAGTGTGATTACCATTCAGTGTCTCCACCCTCTGCATGCAGTCACAGAACATTCCTTTAGAGAAATGCATTGATTAAATTCATCTCTATGTGGAAATGCTGATTGGCCCGTGCTGTTTGCCTTGTGCTGGTTCTGCCACTGATCTGCATCCTTTGCAGTCTCAGCCAATCCAATGGGAAATCATTGTTATTGGCTTTGAATAACACTTCTGATTATATCAGCCAAGCAGGCAGATCAGGTGCAGAGCCAGCAGCGACTACAAGTAAGATTTTACTATATTTAAAATTAAATAAATATGCTGTTAAATGCTGGGGGTCTCATGGACCCCAGGCATTCTTTCATACATGATTATTGGAGTTATTGCTACAAACAGAGAAGTTGTTTTGCATGTTTTGCAGTTTGCAGCTGTAATATTAGACGGACACCATGTTTTCCTCGGGAGTTCTGCAAACTCTGCACTTATGAAAAAACAAACTCTGAATGTTGTGGGTTACACTTGGTAGTCAGTTTGTGAGACATACTAGTAAATCGCTAGTAAATCGATTTTCACATATTCACAACATTGTATATTTGCTGTGAATTTATATTTCTATTGTGCAGCACTTTTATACAAAAACTATTTTACCTTCTTGGATGGTGATAACAGACCTCCCAAGTGTCCCTCTTTAACAGGGAGAGACCCTATTTTGGATTCAAATCCCTCTTGCCCTTTTTTCTATCCTAATGTCCCTCTTTTCTAGGAGCTCCATATTGTTGGTGTATTTGAGTGTATTTTATAATATAACATTTCTTAAAACAGTCCTGCCTGTGAAAACACCCATACTCACACCCCTAAAATTAAAGCAACACTCATGTCACCATAACAACTTCATCTAAATGCCCCTGGGCACATTCTTACCTTAAGGGGTTAACCTGTTCAAAAACAGTTTAACCCCAGCACCGAACTCAAGGTCACCCAGGAGGCATCCGGCTTCTGAATTACAGGAAGCGCTGAGTGGATCAGTAGCTCCCAATTCATATAAAAGGTACATTTCCTCTAACGTTAGGCTTGTGAGACCCCTCTATTGGTTTACTATAAGAATCATGCAGTCCCAAGGACTGATAGTTACTTTTCCAAAAGGTGGTCTTCTCTACTGACTTTACAGACTGTTTTGTCCATTTCAAGGAGTCTTCCTCGTTTCTACATTTTCCTAAACCATGCTTGGGTGAAAAGGTTTTGGCTACCATTCCTACTAACTGGCTCAAGTCCACGATCTGGAAGACTCAAGTCCTGGCAGCCAACAAGGCTCATTCCTGTTCATTCTTTTTGGCTGGTGACTACCTCATGGACCTTCTGCCATGAGTCTTTTGTGGACCACATGTACAACAGCGCAACTTGGTTGTGCTTGTAACATTTCCCAGATTTTATTGCTTAAAGTTATTGCATCCATTGATGAAGCATGTGGCTGAGACATACCCTCTCCAATTATTCCTGTTTAGTCACCATCACTACCCACCCTACCCTATAGTTTTCCTTTAAGATTGAAGTAGCTGAACTGGTAGGAATGCTGACTTAAAAATGGAAACTTACTTTAAATTCTCACTTTCGTGAATAGTTTTGTTTGAGTTAGCACACAGACTAGGGTTTATTTACTAAACTCCAAATTATAACGAATTGCAATCAGAATGGCAGGATTAAGGCTAAAATAGCCGCACTGTGACTATAGCTGATGAGTTTCTCCAAATCAGCTGCGTTTGTCTAAATGTTGCTGTTCAGTTGTCAGTTCTTTAGAATGCAGAGTTTAGCGAATAGACCCCATTGTAACATTTAAAGGGATATCTGTATTATTTTTTATATTTTATCTGTATGAGGTTTTATGGTCACTTTAATACTATTTTCTTTTTGTATTTCATTTCAAATGTATTTTTTTGTTTTTCCATCCTTAGGGATTTGGCATCACAGCATGTGGCTGATTCATTGTCCCAGAATCCTTAGCTGTGGGAAAGCCAGGATAAATGTGTGCATATAGGAGGGGCTGTCTCACACACAGAGCAAGCGAGACAGCTACTGCAGCCTAGCCGCTGTGTTAAAGGACATACAATCCCATCTGTGCTGGTCTCTGCAGCATCTCATTGTACACCGTAAGTAACATTCCCTATTTAACGTATCACTGGAAAACTACCAATGTCTGCCAGTACACCTGTGCTGTCATTAATTCCGTGGGGATCTATTAACTAAACTGGGAATTGTGGAGAATTGGGGGGGAAAAATGACCAACTATAGCTTAAAATAGTTAAGCTGTCATGCTTTACGAAATCAAACCTACAAAACATTTCCGAAATATTGTAGTTATTTTGTGATCAGTTGGAGTTTGCAGAACTGTGATTATAAGAAGGTGTAAATTTATCTATTACTGAGATTGTCTGATTTTTTTTTTTTTCTCCTGCAGTGGAGGGGTATTCTGTAAATTTTGCTTCTGCATGTGTCTATATATATATATATATATATATATATATATATATATATATATATATATATATATATATATATATATATATATATATATATATATATATATATATATATATATAATTATTTTTTTTTTTTTTTTTCCCTCTATTAATTTGTATGCAAATTGTATTTCTTTATACTTCATTTAGATAATCTTCTATTAAACAGAGGATCTGAAACAATGTTGTTTGTTTGTTTTTTTTGTTAGCCATTACACTGTATTTTTGGCTGGTCTACAAATTGGATCCAGTGTGTTTTTAGACCATCAGCACCTCATACCTTGCCCATCACCCCACCCATTGTATTGTGCTTTGTTACATGAGAGGGCTAAGTGTCTGGAGATAATGGCTTTTGGATGGGATATGCTAACTAGGTTTTTTTTTAACTAATATTCTGATTTATAATCTTTCTATATACTATACCCATGCATCACTTGTGAAATCTGGCATTTGTCAATTATACCCCTAGGGCTGCACATTTTTAGATTAGTAGATTAATCAGTGTATAGATCAGCGGTACCCGGTAGCTAGCTGTCTGCAGAGATGGAGTCACAAAAAAAGTGAGTCTGTGTGTGGCTCAGTATTATAGGAGTTTGTCAGTGTATAGCTATCTGGTGGTTGTGGAACTATCGTAATCTATAAAATACTCCACTGTACTCAATGTACAGATCTAAAGCCCTATATAGCCATCGATCCTTCCTATAGCTAGCTATACTTCCTTTTATATAGGGTCAACATTTTCTGGTCCTCCTGTATCTCTCTTTAGCTCTGTTAAAAATAGGAAGTTTATTTTCCCTAAACCATTTACCTTTTTATTTATTTATTTTTTATTTTATTTTAACCTACTAGATAAAACACATTGTCTGTCTCCTCTTTGAGGCATGCTGTTGGCTACATGATCTCCCTCTAAGGATGTGTTTTACATTCCTCCCAGTCTAATCTAGGTTGTGTCATTCCGTTAAAATACACCGGAGGATTATAAATAGAGAAAGCTCTGTGCTGCAATGGGTGTGGTGGGCTGCAGTGGGCAAGGATTGGGGATTATTTCAGTCACACAGAAGGGCTGATTAAAAATGCAGGCTTAGCTGCGACGCAGCCCCCCGCAGACTTAGCGGAGTAGAAGAGGGGACAGCCACAGGCAACCTCTCCAATACCGACCTCAACAAGTGAACTAAATCCCCTTGACTCTCCCCATCTAGCTGCCTCCCTAAATCCTGTCTGTCCAGCTCCCTCCTGTCTTGGGAACCCAACCCCCTATCACCCTCAGCCAGCGCATCCCAGGCGCAAGCGCAATACTCACGCGCTGATGCTGCAGGAGGCAGACCGGACCCACTGGGGAACACGGCATCCTCTTCTTCAGATCCGGAGTGCAAACCGGATTGGCATCCATCTTCCTCCCGTTCCTGGGACCCTCTGCGGTCCTTGTCGCGAATCTTCGGGGTGCTCACGCACCGCAGGTGATCTTCCGGCTCCTGCCCGTGACGTCCGCGCGCATGCGCGCCGCGGCATTCTTCGCGTCATGACGTCCGGCGTTGCACGCACGCAGGATTGCGTGCGTGATGACGACTCCCTTACCCGCGCCGGAAGAGAAGGGCGCGGGCTGCGCGACCTTCCGGCCGGGTTCCCGCCATCAGGATCTCCGCCATCTTGGGGCCCGGCCACAGCAAGTACCTGACCGGCCCTCCTCCGCCTCCGGCTGGGCACACTGCGTGCCGGCAATCGCCCGGCATCGCCGCTCCCCTCCTCGGACCGCTGGGCACTCCTCCCGCCGCTCCTCCGTACCGGGCTTGGAGACAAACGCGACGGAGGCCTCGACCTCCTGGCCCTCCGCCCGCTTAACGACTCCTCAGCTCCCTCAGGCCGATCCAGACGTCCTCCTGCAGCCTGCCGCACTTGAGACAGCACCTGTTCTAAGGAGCCATGGGACTCCTGGTAAGCTGCCATCATTTTTACTAATTCCTCCAGCGATGGGGTGGCCATGTTGAAGCTTGATCCTCACTTAGGCAAGATCTATTGATTGGTTTGTTTCTTGCAGGCCCAGGTATTCCCCCACAGACACAAGAAAGGCAACTCCAAAAGAACAGTACAGTCAGCGAGAAAAATTAAACCAGGGTGACTGACTATCTCCTTCTGACTGGTAAGTCTCCTCCCTTGCTTCACCTTTATGAATCCTTCCATCTTTGCAACATTGTTGCTACCATTGTACCATCCCACTATCCTGGGCAGCAGTCATGCTCCCCCTTCCCTATTTGTCCAGGGGGACACTTTACACTGTATTTTTGGCTGGTCTACAAATTGGATCCAGTGTGTTTTTAGACCATCAGCACCTCATACCTTGCCCATCACCCCACCCATTGTATTGTGCTTTGTTACATGAGAGGGCTAAGTGTCTGGAGATAATGGCTTTTGGATGGGATATGCTAACTAGGTTTTTTTTTAACTAATATTCTGATTTATAATCTTTCTATATACTATACCCATGCATCACTTGTGAAATCTGGCATTTGTCAATTATACCCCTAGGGCTGCACATTTTTAGATTAGTAGATTAATCAGTGTATAGATCAGCGGTACCCGGTAGCTAGCTGTCTGCAGAGATGGAGTCACAAAAAAAGTGAGTCTGTGTGTGGCTCAGTATTATAGGAGTTTGTCAGTGTATAGCTATCTGGTGGTTGTGGAACTATCGTAATCTATAAAATACTCCACTGTACTCAATGTACAGATCTAAAGCCCTATATAGCCATCGATCCTTCCTATAGCTAGCTATACTTCCTTTTATATAGGGTCAACATTTTCTGGTCCTCCTGTATCTCTCTTTAGCTCTGTTAAAAATAGGAAGTTTATTTTCCCTAAACCATTTACCTTTTTATTTATTTATTTTTTATTTTATTTTAACCTACTAGATAAAACACATTGTCTGTCTCCTCTTTGAGGCATGCTGTTGGCTACATGATCTCCCTCTAAGGATGTGTTTTACATTCCTCCCAGTCTAATCTAGGTTGTGTCATTCCGTTAAAATACACCGGAGGATTATAAATAGAGAAAGCTCTGTGCTGCAATGGGTGTGGTGGGCTGCAGTGGGCAAGGATTGGGGATTATTTCAGTCACACAGAAGGGCTGATTAAAAATGCAGGCTTAGCTAGGCTGTAAGTGTATGTACAGCAACCGCAGTGCTTCACATCTGCTCCAACAACCATCAAATCAATAATAATAAAAAAAAACTGTGTGTGTGTATATGTATATATATGTGTGTGTGTGTGTGTGTGTGTGTGTGTGTGTGTGTGTGTATATATATATATATATATATATATATATATTTAATTTTCTTGGTTTTATTTATGTAGTTTTATATTATTAATCAGTGTTGCAGTTAACATGAGTAAGACACCCTAAAATATTTAAAAGCAGTAATAATATGTGCAGACAAGGGGAACGGAGGGGACAATACACTAATTTAGCATCAAAGCTTAAGTGCATTGTTTCCATGGTTACTGGGTGTCCCTAGATAATGTATAGAGTGCATCTTGAGAGGTCGAAGAGTGTTGGACTGCCTGTGTCCCTGTCTCTCCTACACGGCAGCAGGACAATAAGGCCCTCTGGAGACAGACTCTAATTGTTTTGGGTGGGCCTGATTCGGTGACAGGTTGTAGAACAGGAAAGAGAGACCTGCAGAATAGATCAGATGAGATCTCCTGCCCCCTGTGGGACCACTATCTGTTTTACTCATGTGCTGTTTTCCTATTCACCTCTCCATCACCAAAACGAAGCCACAATGAGTGGGTCAATAAGTAGCACATTTCAAGAGGAACATTTTAATTGTGGAGGTGTGGCCAGGGGTGGGCTGTTCTAAAAAGTTATAGGTGACTTACTAATAATTTATACGACTAAAATGTAATTTAGAACAAGAACAATGTCTCTTGGTTACGTGGTGTGATGTTTAAAGAGAAATTACTAGGAGTATTATTGCTTTGGATCTCTGTTGTACACATCGAACACACCAACAATAAACAGGGACACTTGGGAGTTATACAAAAAGCTGCGTGCTCAGTGTGTCCCTGCACCTCAATAGAACCATTATTGGCGCTTCAGGATAGTGCTTCCCTTTTTATCCAGTGTGCTGTAGTGGTTATGGTGCCAGGAGTACTCAGGTACAGCACCCCCACTGTTCGTAGTAAAACTGTTTTTAGAATGGAGCTGAAAACTCTCTGCTTTGAGCTAGGTCTTTACTCTACTTGACACAAACAGAATAAAATTTTAATTAATGAAACCTATTGAATCCAATTATAATGGGTGTCCGTGATAGGCTGGATATGCTAGTTTAACCTATCATATCTCACATTTACCTGACCAATCCTCCATATTGTTTTTCCTCTTTTTATACCTACTCTAGACTGGAATCTTGATTTTCCTTATATAAAATCACCTGATGTTGGTTATTTTTCATTTATTTTTTTTAGGTGATCATGCTGGACACAGTGAGCAGCCAGTACAACTCTTTTATGTTTTGGAAACAACCCATCCCAAAGCTGGACCTGTCTGAGTTAGAATGCCTGAGCTTTGAGGAACCCAACAAACTCAATCAAGCTAAGACCTCTTCCATGAAGAACTCTGAAGATATGGATGGTATCCTGTTACAATACACGGCTTTCAATTATTGGAGGGAACCCATAGCTAGCATCGATGGCTTGGACTTTGACCTCATTTAAAGCGCCTACAGAACAGTCTCTGCCTTCTCAAATCTGTAACACAAAAACCGCTATTTATATTCCTTTATTTATTTATGTATTTATTTATTTCTTCTGTAAGACCCTGGAGGTTTCTTTAGAAATGTGTTTGGGTTAATTTACACTGATGTAAAGGTGGTGGGGTTTTATTTAATTTAACTGTCACAATAAAGCTTTAGCACTTAATTGGACAAACATGAGTATTTACAAAAATGGTCTATTTTGTCTCTCTTTAAGTATGCATGAGGTTGGCTAGATACATACAGACATTTCTTGTGCTGGAGAGCATTGTATGTGTTGTTTGAATTCCCAAATTAAGAAGAGAAAAATCAATCTGGCCCTCTATTATTCAATGTCTTATATGTTTGTTTTTTTTGTCCAAAAACAGAGACTACAATTTTCACAAGACCGACTTTTTTTTTTAAAAATAAATATTTAATAAGTGTTCTGTTTTAAAAGAGGCCCTGAAGTCTAAAATTGACACTGGCACCCCCACCCTTCCTGTCAATGCCACACAGACACTTTCCCCCCAACACTCAGATTATTTTTACAATTTCATTTAAATCCAACCAGCCTTTGGGAGAGGGATTTTTTTTTATTTTATTTTTTTTTATTTTTATTTTTTAACCTGGGGTCCAGTGGGGTTGCTTGAGCAGGGAGGGAGGCGAGGGAGCACTGATTTGTGCTCGAACGCCGCAGAGTGATGCCAGGAGCCGGTATATGACGTCACATTCCAGCTCCTGGCATCACTCTGCGCCGCCCGCCTTGGAACTCAGCTAGCCGCCTGCCACCAGGCCAACAAAGTATTTTGGGGGCGGCATTTTTTGCCACCACCTGGAAAGTGCTGCCCAAGGCAAATGCCTTGTTTGCTTCGTGGCAAATACATCACTGATCATAGTTTGTCAGCTTTCTGCTGCTGGAACCAAAGTCATGACCTCATGTACAGCGGTATATTGGGAGACTGTGGGTTGGGGTAGGAACAGAATCAATAAGTGTGTGTGTGCTCACAGTGCAAAACTTATTTGTTTAAAAAAAAAAAAAAAAGGAAAGAAACAGATTAATAAACTCCTCTAACATAATTAAAGGGACACTATAGGCACCCAGATCACTTCAGCTCATTTGAAGTGATCTGGGGGCAGTGGTCCAGGTCCCTTAACCCTGCAATGGTAATTATAGGTGTTTTTTTTTTTTTTGTTTTTTTTTGGAATGAGGACTTCCAGCGTCACCGGAATCCCCATATGAAAGCATTGAAAAAATGCTTTACTATGGGGAAATCCTAATGTGAGCGTGGCCATTGCCGCGCATGCGCATTAAGTCTTCACTGACGGCGTTGAGGAGAGTGGGTAGAGCTGAGCCAGCGCCGAGGGACATCGGCGCTGGATCCTAGTAAGTGACAGAAGGGGTTCAGTGCTGCCCACGCTCCTCCCCCACCGTCAGGGGAGACTTAATGTGCATGCGCGGCAATGGCCACGCTCGCATTAGAATTTCCCCATAGGAAAGCATTATTCATTGCTTTCATATGGGGATTCTGGTGACCCTGGAAGTCCTCATGCCTAAAACAAAAAAACTGCAATAATTACCATTGCAGGGTTAAGGGACCACCTGGTCAACTGCCCTTGACAGAGGGGGAAGCTATCGTGCCAGGAAAATTAGTTTGTTTTCCTGGCACTACAGTTTCCCTTTAAGTCAACCTCTGGTGGTTGTCAGCATGACCACCAAAAAAAGCACTTATGCTGCACTGACACGGAAGCTCCTATTGGGAAAATATTGACTCAATGTCTGCAAGGTTTTCGCCACACGTGTGCATTAGGTCCTCGTTGATTTTAAAAAAATGTTTTAAAAGCAAAAAAAAACAACACAAAATTGGGGGTCCACCGCAATGCCCCAGGCTCTTCTACTGATCTTTTTGTGTTTGATGTTACCTTTTTCCCATTGGCAGTCACTTTCTTTTGCTGGTAAATGCAGCCTGCTGGAAACCAGTTTATATATTTCAATTGTTGCCCTGTTTATCCAATTCCGTAAAGGCAACATGACCCCTTTTCTGTGAGATCAACACAATAAATATATGATTTATATATTAAAAAAATAAATAAAAAAGTAACAAAAAACCTAATTGGTGACAGTGCTGCTTTAAATGTATTGTAGGTGTGTTTGATGAAATTTAGGAAAGGGGTGGGGGGGGGGAAGTAGATCAAACACACCTATAATACACTTAAAGTGGGACTGTCACCAATCTATTTTAAAATATAAATTACATATTTATTGAGAGAATTTCACTGAAAGGGGCCACGTTGCCTTACTGAAATGGGAAAAACAGGGCAAAAATTGAAATATATTGATATGTTTCCAGCAAGCTGCTATTTACCTGCAAGAGAAAGTGACTTCTGATGGGAAACGGTAACCTCTAATTAAAAGATCTGTGGAAGAACCTGTGCTCTTGTTATATCTCCCACAGATCCCCAATTTTGTGTTTGTCTGCTTGTAAATTAGGGAAACCTCCAGAAAAGCCTGGAAGATTCCTTCTTTCAAAGTGGTTCTGTCACCTTCTGGGGAGGTTTCAGCATATTTAGCAAAGACTCGTAATGATGACATCGGCCCAGGGTTGCTGACTCCTTCTGTCTTTGACCTGCAGCTCCTGGTGCTTTAACTGTCAAGAACCCACATCTGTGCTGCACTCTTGCGCATGCGTTACATAATTCATTATGTAAGTTCGTATTTTTTTTCTCCTAAGAAAGTATCCACCCTATGAACTATCGGACAATTCCTGGTGTGTACCCTGACTGTCATCATGTCAGAGCTTATGTCAATTGTGGCCCAGGGCAAGTTGATGTCTAATTTCCTAAGCCTGTAAAAACTGTTTTAAATTGGTCATTGTGTGTAATGGGTTAATAAAACCCACAATGTGTCTTTAAACTATAGTAAACGAGTTTACATATCAGTTTGTGTAAATAAGGCTTTGTAATCTAGTTCGCAATTGATTATTCGGTAATATAAATGGCTCTCTGAAGGTCATGAAGTCACCTAACTGTTTAACAGGCCGCCAACCTCACTACCTACATTAAAAGTACCCAAACTGTATCAATATGAAAGGTCAGCACTTGTGATGACGCACTTTAGGAAGAACTTTATTTTGTGTCTCCAGAATCGAGAAAAAAGGCCCAAAGCCACGGGGCAGGAGGTTCTAGTCCTATATCCAGGCATACCCCACTTTACATACACTCACTTTGAGTACACTCGCGAGTACAGACATTCCCGTGCCTCTTCTGTCCACGAGTGAACAGGAAATGGAAGGTTCTATTCTCGCCCGGAACAGCTCAGTTCAATGTCTTTGGGGCAAGAACTTTTCACACCTCACTGTAAATCTGCAGTTACAGTATCAGTTATACATGTAAATGACTATTGCAATGCAGTACATGCATTGTGAAGTGAAAAAAGGCATTGCTTCACTTTAAGTACATTTTCGTTTTACATACATGCTCTGGTCCCATTGTGTACTTAAAAGTGGGGTATCCCTGTACGGCACAGAGGTAAATGTTTCTAAATGGAGGGGAGAGCTAACTGGATCCCACTCATCTAAATGGGGGATTTGTCAAACGGTTCAATTGTGCCATGCTATCTCAAGCGGCTCATAAATTATATACTTGTGACCTTTCTTCTACGGTCACACCAACAACAAAGCAAAGAAAAAATTAAAGTGTTGAGCCCTAATTTTTTAAATAAGCAAGTTATACTGTACTAATTACAGTTTCTCATAATACCCTTAATAGAAATATGGAAGAAAAAACCACAACTGAAATCCTTTTCTGGATTTACCAGTGTATATTGCATTAAAGGAACACTCCAACCACCATAACAATTAAAGTTTGCTGTAGAGGTCCCTCGTGGAACCCCCTACCTTTTTATTGTAAGTAGTGAAAACATTTGCAGGGACAATCTTGGACGGGTGCACACAGTGGTGTATCCTGGTTTTGTGCTGCCCTAGGCATGCCAAAACTCAGGCCCACCCCCTCCCCCCCGCGTCATCCCCCGCCATCCCCCCTTCCCCGCCTTCTAAATACACACACACACACATTCACTGACAGACACGCATACACTAGCTAACAGACATATACACTCACTAAAAGACACATACAGTCACTAGCAGACACACACATTCACTAACAGATGCATACACTCTCACTAACAGACACACACAAACTAACAGACACACACATAACAACACACTTCCTAACAGACACACTCCCTGACATACACTAACAGACACACACACACTAACAGACACACACACACTCACTAACAGACACACACAGTAACAGACACACACACACTAACAGTCACACACACTAACAGACACACTCACTAATACACACACTAACAGACACACACACTAACAGTCACACTCACTAATACACACACTCAAACATTAACACATTCACTTTTTCTTTTAAAAATTTAACCCCCCCAGCCTCCTTACCTTTGGGAATGCTGGAGGGGGTTCTTCCTCTCCCTGGGGGTCCAGTTGCTGCTGGGCGGTCGGGCAGGCGGGCGGGCGGCGCTGGAGCACTTTTCCCTGAGCTCTCTGCTCAGCTCCCTCAGAGGAGCAGAGTGATGCTGGGAGCTGGAATATGATGTATTATCAGGGGCGTACCTAGAGCATTTGGCACCCGGGGCGGATCCTGTGCTTGGCACCCCCCCCCCCCCCAAAAAAAAAAA
>OW240924.1:18241017-18260747 GCA_933207985.1 Pelobates cultripes
CAGACTTTGCAACTCACTTCACTGATAAGATATCTACAATCAGAGAAGAGATCTCTCATCTTTCTTCCTCCCCTTACAATACTTCCTCTAACTTCACTCCCTCTGCTGTTCTATGTTCATTCGCAGCCGCTACATTGGAAGAGGTTTCTGCTCTGCTCTGCTCCAGTCCTCCCGCCCCACCACCTGCTCCCTAGATCCAATTCCCTCGCATCTTATCCGTACTCTCTTCTTCTTTCTCCACCTCTCACTAAAATTCTCAATCTCTCTCTCTCCTCTGGTATATTTCCATCGCCTTTCAAACATGCAACTGTAACACCAATTCTAAAGAAGCCCAATCTTGACCCTAACTCTCCATCAACTATCGTCCTATCTCGCTGCTGCCTTTTGCATCCAAGATCCTTGAAAGAATTGTGTATGCGAGATTGACAGACTTCCTCGAGTCCAACTCTCTGCTGGACCCGCTTCAATCTGGTTTCCGCGATAAGCACTCTTTGGAAACGGCACTGACCAAAGTATCCAATGATCTACTCGCTGCAAAATCTTGTGGTCACTACTCTATCCTAATTCTCCTTGACCTGTCTGCGGCTTTTGACACTGTTGATCATCAACAGCTTCTACTCATCCTCCGCAATATCGGTCTACAAGATATTGCTCTCTCCTGGTGCTCCTCCTACCTCTCCCAGCGCTCTTTCTGTGTTTCTTTCTCTGGCTCTGCTTCTTCTCCCCAACTCCTCTCTGTTGGTGTCCCCCAAGGTTCAGTCCTTGGTCCCCTACTGTTCTCCATCTATACTGCCTCCCTTGGTAAACTCATTAGCTCCTTTGGCTTCCAATATCATTTCTATGCAGATGACACGCAAATCTACCTGTCCTCTCCTGATCTCTCCCCATCCCTCTTGACTAGTGTCTCTGACTGCCTCTCTGCTGTTTCTAACTGGATGGCTGCCCACTTCCTTAAACTAAACTTGACCAAAACTGAAATTCTGGTCTTTCCTCCCTTAAGTGTTGTTACTCCTGTGTCTGTCTCCCTCCAAGTCAACGGTGCTACCATCAGCTCCACCATGCAGGCTCGCTGCATAGGTGTTCTCTTTGACTCCAACCTCTCCTTCAAGCCTCAAGTTCAATCTATTGCCAAATCCTGTCATTTCCATCTCAAAAACATTGCGCGCATCCGCCCCTACTTAACGCCAGATGCGACTAAGGTGTCGGTCCATTCCACTGTCCTTTCTCGCTTTGACTACTGTAATCCGCTTCTAAGTGGTCTTACGTGCTCCCAACTTGCGCCGTTACAGTCCATAATGAATGCGGCGGCGAGGCTCATCTTCCTGTCCGCCCGCCCGCACCTCCCATGGCTCACCCTTCTGTCAGTCCCTACATTGGGTTCCTATAAAATATAGAGCTCAATTTAAAATTCTGGTTCTTGCTTTCAAATCTCTACATAATGCTGCTCCCACCTATCTATCCTCCTTATACACAAGTATGTCCCGTCTAGGCCCTTACGATCTGCTGAAGACTTACGTCTATCTTCTGTCCATACTCCCACCTCTGATGCCGCCTTCAAGATTTCTCGAGGGCTGCACCGTGTGGAACTCGCTTCCTTCCGTTAGATGCTCAAGCCTAGTTCTACTTTTCAAAAATCAGTTAAAAACCCACTTTTTCATAAAGCGAAATTTAAACTGTTATTAGCTCCTGATTGAGTTTTTTTGCAACTGTTACTAGTTTACTATTATTTTTTGTGTTATTTTACCCCACTCCCTCATTATAGGGGCCCACCTCTTTCTGTTCTGTGTTCTTTTTGTTAAGTTACAATTAGAGTGTTTAGTTTACTGTTGTTGTATGAATTTTTGATGGGCGCTATATAAATATCATAATAATAATGTTATTTATATAGCGCCATCAAATTCCGCAGCGCTTTACAATGGGTGGACGAACAGACATATAGTTGTAACCAGACAAGTTGGACACACAGGAACAAAGAGGGGTTGAGGGCCCTGCTCAATGAGCTTACATGCTAGAGGGAGTAGGATAAAGTGACACAAAAGATAAGGGTAGTATTAGACTAATGACAGTTGCAAGAGAGGAATCAGTCGGGAGCTATTAACAGTTTAATTGAGACACTTTTTTGAAGGAGTGGAGACTGGGTGAGTAACTGGATTAGTTAATACTTTGTTGATGAATTGATGTGAGCAAGACTCTCACCACCTCCTGTTTCTGTACATCCATCTTGTCTTGTTGAAACCATTTTTGTTGGGCAACCTATGGCAATGTGCCAATGAATATTTTTATGTATTATAAAATAAATAATTTGTATGTTTTATAAATAACTGGTGAAATTTCACTCTCGATGGATATGAATTCTACACCCTGTATAGGGGGGCGTATTTCATGTACGACCCAACTGCATGAATACGCCTTATGTGATCAGGAAAACATGGTGAATCTAGCATTACAAGGCATATACTTATTTATGAAAGATATCTGCCCAAGTAAATGCAGGGATTGTATTTGACTTGCAGGTACCTGGTTAGTGCAGCACTAGTGAGGAATGTAGATAGAGGTCTCTGAGGACTGGCTGTGGAAATAAACAGATTAATAATTTACCCAGATTTTTTTTTTTTCCTTCATTTTTGCACTTCACCAGCGGCCCTGTTGAAAGTAAAGCCTTCAGTCTTCCGCATTCCTGACATGACTGCTGGCTGTCATAACATTCACTTTCCTGCCGACTTGGCTTTTCTACAGATTCCATGTAGCCCTAGCAGTGAGGCCAGACAGAGATTAACCCCTTTTCAAAACCACAACTTCAATGATGACTTGTCATTCTAAAAAACATTCTAAAGGCACGCAAAGCATCATGGGAGTAGTAATTCTACAACAAAATGAACGCTGTTAGCACCAAAATCACTTCTCCTTAAGTTATTTTCTGGCATAAATACTGCTCCTGCAGCCTTACAAATAAAAACTGCGTATACTTTGTTTCTTTTTTAAGAAATTCAAGGGGAGGCAGTAGCCTAAAATAAAGGGAACAGATAGATCTATTAGATTCTTCATCTAAAGGAGACTGTCCTTGGAAGGAATTCCGGTTGTTGTTTTGTCCCTCTTTACATAAAGCTGTATTTTCTTTGGCTCTGCAATACATTATATTAACCACTTAAACCACTTCAATGTAAGACATGCAAACGTGAATTTCTGACGTTGGTGTTCTCCTGCAAGTTTCGATTGCTGTGCACCCGTGTAAATTTAAAATGAAGAATTTGTTACATTGCCTTCTAGCCGTTAAGCACCACCAGGTGTATCAATAAAATCAATTAATCACTTTATTAAAGAATTTCCCTTCTAAAGCATATTAATCCCCTAGACCCCAATATATCGTATTCAGAAAGCATATGCATTCTACACCCTGCAGGTCAGTGTTTTCCTTTACTGCCCCTCAGGGTTTAGAATGAATATTTCTCAAGGGAAAAATGGTAGTTATAGTAACTATAAACCCATGTCACAGTTACAGGCTGCTTAAATACAATGTTATTACATGTGGCCAAAGAGGGCCAGTTTCATTATAGAAGGTCATAACCAGGACCGTTTAGGTGACGTTGTAACCTACAGATATCCATGTAAATGAACGTGCAAATCAGAACAAGGTCAAATTATCTTATGCTCGCAGAATAGACTATACATACATGTATTCTAGTTAAAAAAAACACATTATCGCGACTGTAAAGGCTGCGACGCAACACTTTTATGCGCTAAAAATATAGAAGTCTGGGAAAAGTAGAACATTGGCATAGAAAATAGGGACTCGGACCCTAAATAGAGACCCTTCCACCTGGAGGCCATCAAAAAAGTCATAGACACCTTAATGACATTACATCCTAACCCCAAAGATTATTTTAGGTGTCATTAGAAAATCATTTAATTGAAGTCGTGTTTCAGACAGAGGGACTAAACTTTTGAAATTGAAGAATATAAATATTGGGGGAGGGGAGGAGTAATCAGTGAAAATAGATGTTGAAGAATGAGCAAGGGGCTTGCTTGCCATCTTGGGGTAAAGGCATCCATTTCAGATACATCCCTGTCGGCTGCTGAACTTAAAAGGTCCAGAGAGACCTAGATGTCAAATTTCAGCCTGGGTTATAATTTCTAAGCATAATAAAGGCTTTGAAAAAAACACGGTTTGACACATTGAATGCACACAACAAAGGAAACGGCACAGAAAAGATTAGAAAATGCCACAGACTGACCACATCTTACTATAAATGCCCCCTTGTGGCTGTATATATAAAACTGCCATGAAAAAGAACTGGTGGTTGTCAATTGATCCATGTAGTTACCATCTGCAGTACACAGATTCTATATATGTCCTCACGTGCTAGGGAGAGCTTTGAAGAATACTTGTCCGAAGTGAACTGAGCTTACTGATTTCTTAGCAAATGCCTAGAATTGTTTGCAATCAGAGGTGTTTAAATGAACACTCCAAGAAGGTCATTGCAGTGGTTATGGTGCCAGAAGTGGCCTGGCACCTCCCATTGTAAGTAATTAAACAGTTTTTGAATAGTTTGACTTCTTACCTGGAGTTTGCTAGTCTCTGCTCACATCTCTACTTCCTATGGAGAATCAGACCAGCATCGGCTGATCACTCTCAGCCAATGCACCAGGCTTAGCTTAAATACCGAGCGTAGATGGAAAATCTATGCTCTGACAGTCCTGTCATATCGTCTTTCGTAAAGGAATTAAGTTCTAGGTGTATTTTACACTTTTAATCTGCATAATGCACAATTCTGCTCCTGAATCTACTTCTCGAACCTCTCCATATAATATTGATTAGTCTTCATTTAGCATCTCATCCCATTGACAGCAAATCGTCCTATTAGTTCGGCGTACACAAACAAAACAAAACTGAAGTTAGTGGTTCTCTTTAACTAGATACAATTCCATTCTCCATTCTCTGTTCCACCGTTCCACATTCTGTTAGCACGAGACCATGGAACTGATTTAATTAGAAATTCTTATAAGTTACATCACAGCAAGGAATCCGTGATTTTAAAACTGCCCTCCAGTATATAGTTTTATATATGCAGCTTCAGTTTTATACGGGGAAAAATTAATATAACAAAGGCCATACAAGGTTTTGGTTTTTTTTTTTTAAAGAAAACTCCTAAAGCACTTCAGCGAAGTGCTGAAAAGAATGTCCTTTTTATTTTTTTCCTTCTTCTCATTACCAGAAGTGAAGATTTTGATAGCAATTGCAACTTGATCAATTGACACCCATGGCTGTCAATCACACAGTCAGTCATGTTACTTCCTGGTTGTTAAGCTCAATGGAGTTAAAGGACCACTCTAGGCACCCAGACCACTTCAGCTTTATGAAGTGGTCTGGGTGCCAGGTACCTCTAGGATTAACCCTTTTTTTTTTATAAACATAGCAGTTTCAGAGAAACTGCTATGTTTATACTGCGGGTTAATCCAGCCTCCAAATCCTCTAGTGGCTGTCTCATTGACAGCCGCTAGAGGCGCTTGCGTGATTCTCACTGTGAAAATCACAGTCAGAGCACGCAAGCGTCCATAGGAAAGCATTGTAAATGCTTTCCTATGCGACCGGCTGAATGCGCGCGCGCGGCTCCTGCCGCGCATGCGCATTCAGCCGATGACGTCGCGAGCAAGGAGGAGAGGAGGAGTACAGCTCCCCGCCCGGCTCTGGAGAAAGGTAAGTGTTTAACCCCTTCCTCTCTCCAGAGCCCGGCGGGAGGGGGTCCCTGAGGGTGGGGGCATCCTCAGGGCACTATGGTGCCAGGAAAACGAGTATGTTTTCCTGGCACTATAGTGGTCCTTTAAACTCAAGAGACGGCAATTGCCCAGAGCACCTGTATTGCAAAGACTTCGCTTTGAGCTGTGATTGGACAGCCACAGAATGTCTGGGCTGTGGAAGTAGGGGAGAGCTTGCAAAGGCAGCAGAAAAGAGCTCTGTAGCTTTAACAAGATGTTTTCACATATAACCCCAATGTAAAAAAATGTATAATTAAATGCATGAAGGTTTAATTTGAGGTATATCTAGTATATAGTGGGTTTTTTTTTGGGGGGGGGGGGTGTAATGTCCCCTTTAAAGGACCATTATAGTGCCCTCACCCTCATGGCCCCACTCCTGCCAGGCTGAAGGGGGAGGAAGGGGTTAAATTCTTACCTTTCTCCAGCGCCAGGCTCCCTCGGCGCTGGGGACTCTCCTCCTCCTTTCAGACATCATCGGCTGAATGCGCATGCGCGGCAAGAGCCGCCTGCGCATTCAGTCAGTCCCTAGGAAAGCATTCTCAAAGCATTCTCAGTGAGAATCGCGGAAGCGCCTCTAGCGGCTGTCAATGAGACTGCCACTAGAGGCTGGATTAACCCATAGGTAAACGTAAGTTTCTCTGAAACTGCTATGTTTTCAGCTGCAGGGTTAACCCTAGATGGAGCTGGCACCCAGACCACTTCATTAAGCTGAAGTGGTCTAGGTGCCTATAGTGGTCCTTTAAAGGGAAACTATAGTGCCTGGAAACCGGTTTTCATGTGGTCATATAAAATTCTATCTCTACTACAAATTATTTTGAAACTCCATCATTAAATGTGTTTAATGGCTGACTAGCCATGCATTGCACACTTTGTGTTTAGATCATTCTTCTTTCACAGTGTTTGCATCTGTGTTCAATATCTACAGGATGTTGAGAAAATGTGGTAAAAACAGGAAGGCCCAACCCTAGGCCCTCTGTTCCTTTTCAAACGAATAGTTGACAAGTGAATATATTAATAATTAACATTTTATTGTGAATACCCAAGGCAAGATTCTTTTTTTAATGTAAATGAGAAATAACAGCTGTTTCTCATTGTGTATACCTCCCAAGTGTCCCTGTTTCTATGGAAGAGTCCCTCTGTTGGAGGTTAATATCCCATTCTTTTTTCTTTCTTTTTTTTTCTCTACCTTGGCATTCTTCTTTTCCAGAAAATCAGAATCTTTTGGAGTATAACTAAATTACAGAGTTCCACTGCAACAACATTCCCAGTAGCATGCCGTGTTATACGAATGAATCACAGAGACACATAGCAATAAAACACACAGTAATGTGAAGGGTGTATGGACAAAATCAGAGCTCCACAGCAGTAAAACACATTGTAAACTGCAGTCACTTGCATTTATATATGTTAGTTTGGTGTAAATAAAACACTCAATCTTCCTAATATATTAAATCCATTAAAAGTTCATATATTCTCCTGAATGATCCTGTGATCCTGCGACTATGTTGCTTCTAACCACGTCTCTCTGCTATAAAACCTGTACATGGGGGGTACTGTTTTACTCGGGAGACATTGCTGAACACAATGTGTATCGGTCAAGAAGTTTATTAGATGTGATAGGCGATATTAAAATATTACTCCAGGCACTGCTACACCTTTTATGTACTTGTAAGCTTAAAGAGTCTCTGAATACTTTTCATAGACCAATGATGGTGACAATGTTGCTTGGGTGTTGTGGAGGGGAGTAATACTTACCTAATGCCCCCACTAGAGCTGCCGTCTTGGATCTTCAGCTGCTGGAGGGAGTACAACTCTGATGTCTATGGAGGTTATCGCAACGCGTGAGATAATGCCTTATAGACACAGCTATTGCTAGACCGTAGCTCTATCTTTTATCAACTCGAGGCTGCACTATACCTTTTGACTGGAATTTTAATAAAATGTTATAAAAATTGTATCTTTATGAAATGTTTTTGGGTGTCAGAGCCGCAATAAGAGAATTTAATTTCATGAAGGGATTGTCTTTGTCCGAAATGACACAAAAGGTAAATCCCCATGTGTTCTAGGAGATTACAACTCGCATTAGGCTTTGTCGGCCTTAAACTGACACCGTCGTTTGTTGAGGCATTAGCTTTTGGGGGAATTGGCCAAGGGGAGGAGAGCATGTAGGTGGATATATTTACCTAAACCTGTCCTCCTTCGTTGGCTCTTCGTGACTTCACTTGGCGTAGGAGAGAGTACAAAACACAAGATCTGTGGAGGATCCTGCAAAACCATGGATAGTTCCATAGATAATATCAAGCATATGCAATTAGGTGCCATGGACATCTATCTACATAGCATCACTCAAGGTGATGCCTGTTTCGATCTGTCATTGGTCACAAAATGGTGGCAGAAACGTATTACTACTACTTTATATTTTGATTGTGTTGTCATTTCAAAGAAAAGCGAAGACGGTCAGAAAGAGCTTTTCAAAAAGAGCGGACCTGTTTTAAAAGCTCAAAAAGGACAAAAATTGTCTGAAGGCTGGAAAACAATTGTGGGATTTTTTTGTATTTACCGCCACCCTGTGTCTAGGATTTAAAGCTATAAACCAATACTGCGGTTAGTTCTGCAGACGCTAGCTCCTCTGTTAGCGCATAGTCCCAAGATGATACAGACTGCTGAGAATAACAATGTAATGTTCATAGAATTCATTGTAAGTGCGTGACCTGGACTGCTCATGTCTGTATTCTTTCCATTGTGGAGCTCTGTAATTTGCTCCGCACGTGCAAGAAGTTACAAACACTGCATGTCACTGATGTCACAAGTGTGTGTTCTCATTGCTTTTCCTGCAAAATAAAACCCATCTGATGTGAGGTGTGGATATATTTATCCATACCTTCCTTTTATTTTTTATTTATGGGGTTGTAAGACCACAGTGTAAGTAATTATGGGATGGGATGACATATCGGCACCCTGCTGCATGTATAATAGCTGGTGATTTAAAATTAAATGTATTTGGGCTCCTAGGAGGGTGCACGGGATGTCTTGTCTGTTGCCAATCTCCAATAAAGACCTATTTTGTATTAATGCATGTTTAAGAATACGGAGATCACAATGGTAATAAAGGTAAATTAGGCTGTCGGGAGTTGCAGGGATAAGACTGCACCTAGAAAGCGTTCTCCTTCTCCCTTGAAGTCATTAAAACTTATGTAATCATACTTAGTTTAAAAGCAGCACACTAGCTACAGGACCACTTTACTGCTAGCATAATGTGATAGTGCACACTCTAGAGGTGAATATTAGCATTACATTTTCTGTTTAGAGAAGTCTTGATCTTAGAGCCATAATCACAGTGACATATTATAGCCTATTTTCAGAATATTCCTGATTACAGGAACACCCAGTTTGTAACTGTCCAGCACAGGCCAATTTATCATGGATTTCTCATACAAAAACAGATACTCTGATCCCACTGTCTTCTTCACCCATATGCTGGGCTGAAATTCCCTATTAAATATATTATAGGGGAAAGGTGCAATCTGTCTCTGCTGCCGATAGATATACTAAATGAAGCGGATCCATTTAAAGATGTTTGTAAAACGTCTGTTGCAAAAATATCCTGTACATTTGCTGAATTGGATTCTATTGCCTAATTGATAATGCATTACTAATCGTGAATAACATGCACAGGATTGTCATTCTATAAAGGACCCTCCGTAATCCAGAACACCCACAATTCACATACCGTATATACTCGTGTATAAGTCGATCTCGTGTATAAATCGAGTGCAGTTTTGTGACCAACAATTGTGAAATATGCTATGCCTCGTGGATAGGTCGAGAGTAAAACTTGGGGCTATGAAATTCTGTAATTTTTATAATTATATACACACACACTCATACAAACACACTCTGCATTATATACACACACTCTGCATTATATACACACACTCTGCATTATATATAAACACTCTGCATTATATACACACACTCTGCATTATATATAAACACTCTGCATTATATACACACACTGCATTCATACACACACTCTGCATTCGTACACACACACTGCATTATATACACACACTCTTCATTATATACACACACACTGCATTATATACACACACTGCATTATATACACACACATTCATACACACACACTGCATTCATACAAACACTCTGCGTTATATACACACACACTGCATTATATACACACACACACTTTGTGTGTATATAATGCAGTGTGTGTGTTTGTGTGAATGCAGAGTGTGTGTGTGTGTGTACTGGGTGGGGGCAGGGCATTTTTATTTTTTTATTTTAATATTTAATTTTTTTATTTATATTGTATATACTATTATATATTTTATATATTTTTTTTTATTTATTATTATTTAAAAATATTTTTTGTCCTCCCTCCCTGCTTAACTGGTCAGAGAGGGGGGCCATCTTAATCCCTGGTGGTCCAGTGGATGGGCTGTGCAGGGGGGGCGCCAGCAGGAAACGTTTACTTACCTTTCCTTCAGCTCCGTGCAGCTCCCCTGTCAGCTCCCAGTGTAAGTCTCGCGGTCTGTGTGCCGCACAGAGCGTTGCCACAGTAATCCGTGGCAACTCTCTGACGGCCGCGGGTCTCGCAAGACTTAAGCTGTGAGATGACAGGGGAGCTGCACGGACCGGAGGAGAGAGAAGGGAGCTGACAGGAGCTGCAGGAAAGGTAAGTTACAGCTCACTGCCAGCCCCCAACAGGACCGCCGGGCAGTCCTGGTCTGTATTATGGCAATGTAAGTTGCCATAATACAGACAGTGACTCGAGTATAAGTCGAGTGGGGTTCTTTCAGCACAAAAAATGTGCTGAAAAACTCGACTTATACTAGAGTATATACGTTAGGTCATGAAATCACATACAGTACTCCAGATAGCCCTGTCCTTTAATTAAAAATGCTCCTTTATAAAGGAGGTTTGTGTATAAATCCCATAAGATGTGATGTGAAGGGAAATCGACTGAAAAAAAAACAAAAACACGTTGGGCAGTGTGCATGTGCATTATGACTGGAGGAGAATGGCCAAATTTGGTTTATATTATGAAAGAGTACGTGCGTGCCAAGATGGCACACTTCTTACAAGACAAACGGAGCTCTGAATTCATCACACAGAGCCCTTCACTTAATCTTGAGTATCTGCAAGTACATCATTAAGCCATTCAGGAGGCACCATCTTGTGAACATATACAGATATTTAGTTACATTAAAAAAAAAATACCCAGGCATTTGCAAAATACACCCTGCAAAAATTAAGATTATAGTTTTAATAATTGTAACAGAAAAATTACACTTGTTCAGAAACAATTCTGAAAACTGTTTAAAACAAGCCGTGTAAATTAAACTGAGAAAAACAAAGTGGGCTTTGACTAATTAGGTGCTTGTCTTCACACAGAAAAAGAAGAGAAGGAGAATTGATCGTACAATGATTGGAGAGCCAATGAACTTTGTACATCTGACGCATATTGGGTCTGGAGACATGGCAGCTAATGACGGACATCAAATGGTAAAAAAAAAAAAAATGTTTTAGACCAAATGAAATATGTGTAATAGCTGTGTAAATACGACAATTGAATATAGATATTAGATTTAAATATCATTTCAGAGCAACAAAATTGGAGCTTATTCAATAAACCATAAATGGGTGATGGTACATGTTAAGACAAATTGTAGGCCAAACTTTGTGAATTCTGCACAGTTCTATTTTAGGTTTAGTGAATAAACACATGGATTTTTCCTTGTGAAAACATCCTAAAATGAACAAAGTGTTTTATGTTCATAGGCTGGTGGTGTCCAAGAACAGATGAGATCAAAGTGTGGACGTGACAGACAGTGGAGCAACTCCAGAGTTTTGTAGCTATTTCAACTGTAAGTTGTTAAGCTAAGCTACTTAACACATGATGGATGCAGAAATAATACGGCATTTTATTTTAAATGATGCTCAACATTATCAACTCAGAACATTATCAAGCTTTATGCTTTTCAGTAGTAAAAGGCCTCTTTTTTGTGTGCAAGCCCCCTGTGGATTATTTTTATTTAAGCAAATTAGTGACTTTCCGTTTTCCCTTTTCTCGAGTCTTTGGGTCAGAAGGAGTCCTCTTCTACTCTTTGGGTTGAATGATGTCTCATTCGGACTCGAAAAACACCGAACATGGCGGTTATTAACTCATGGGGAAAGGGGAAAAAAAGACGTTTGACCTAAAAAATATGAATTAAAAAAAAAAATCAATATATATGATGTGGAAAAAAAATCTACGAAAGTGCCTTTTACTGTAATGTTGAAAGTTAATGACAGGGTTTCTTTAACAGTTTTCTATAAGCAAAGCAAAAGCACACTTTGGAAATCTTTTTGTATAAAAGGGTAAATATGGGTTTATGTGCACTAAACACAACGCTGGCTTACATATCAATTTAAGGAGGCCTGGGGACTATCCTTATGTATGATCAACTCCCAGTATACCTCTCATGGCAGCCATTAGGAGGTGGGAGAAAGCATTAAAGTAACACTATAGGCACTAACACCATTACATCTCCTTGAATTGGTTATGGTGCTCCCCGGCTCTGTCCTTCCATTCAGTGTTAAACCAGTTTCGCACAGTTTACCACTAAATAAGAGTCCATGGCTGCCCACAGACCGGCCCCTACTGGAGGTGTGGCTAAGGCCGTAATCACACACTTCCTTCTAGCTAAACCAGTTAATACCAGCAATGGGCACTGTGATAGGTTGCAAGCGGTCAGCTGACTCTCTCAGCCAATCATAATCACCCATTGCTGCTCTGGCTAAAGCTTCCTCATCAGCTCAAGCAATACAGAGGGGAATGGCTGCTCTTGTTGAGCATTGAAAGATTAAAATCCATTTAACGCTAAATGGAAGGATGGTGCAAGGGGGTTCCCGACACTATCACCACTTCAATAAAATAAGGCAGTTAGTTACCTTTAAAGCGACAGTATAGACACCCAGATCTCTGCATCTCAATGAAGTGGTCTGGGTGCACTGTTCCTGTTGCCTTAACCCTGCAATATAAAATATTGCAATTTTAGAGGGTTAAGACTCTAGTGGCTGTTTCACCGAGTTTGACTCCGTGAAACGATACTGGACGTCCTCCCTTCAAAATCCCCATAGAGAAGCATTGATTCAATGCTTTCTTATGGGGAAGGCCTAATGTGCGTTAGATTCTGCATCAGCGCCAACGTAGGAGGAAGAGTATCCTGATCGAGTGCTGAGATCCCTAAAACAAGATGAGTGAATTCAAGGGTTATTTAACGTGTGGAGGGTCAGAGCAACACTTCAGTGTTAGGAATAAAACTTTGTATTTCTAACACTAAAGTGTTCCTTGACTGCTGACTACCCCCTAGAAACAACCCCAACCTGTTGCCCAATAAGACACGTCAGACCTTGTTCTGTTGGGTAAGGGCAACAGCTTTATTAATCAATGCCAGCAACTATTCACCACTGTCGGCTGTTGGGATGCTTCACCAACAGACAGATCTATCCAGTTAATCCATGAGTCTGGAGCAGCCTACTCCCGGCACGCTGCGACTCCCCAAGCTTCCTCGGCACCTTCTTCCGCTTATGACTGCGCTGGCCAGGACTCCCGCACGTTGTGACAAAACAAGGAGAGAAAAAACAAAGCGCACACATAAAAACGACCAACAATTATTACTAACCCCTAGGGAGGGAGGGATTGAGGGGAAGTCAGGATCCCTGCACTTTTCCTAGCGGACTGGTAAGTCCCCTATCAGTTGTCCCCTATATATCCAGTCCCCATATTGTCACAATGTATCCCTCTTGTCCCATCCCCTTATCTCTGCATCAGTCATGCCCCCCCCTTCCTTGTCCATCTAGGGAGGGTCTTTACGTCCATTGAGTTTTTCACTGGATAACCAAGACAGACCGGCATCTGCTTCACATTTAGCAGCACTGGGGGGGATTCAGACTAATTAAACCTAATGAGTAGATCCACAACAAGATAAGTGATATATGAAGAAATCTGAGACATTTTCCTAGTATGAAACAGTTCTCCACGTCAGTAAGGAAAACACACTTATCCTGTTTAACCATTACATACAGTTTACATGCTTTGGTTGTTTTACAAATTATTTTTTGTCCTACAATTTTTCATATTTTATCCGCCCCTTCTCTATTACAGGTAAAAGTTGTGTGAAAAAGAGCCATCGTGAACAGGAGGAGACGAGCACAGTGGTTTAAGTCACTGGATAAATTATTCAAACTTCCAAACTGTACGCTTTTATAGTTGTTTGTCTGGAAATATTTTTTGAAATTGAAAAGAAAAAAAAAATATCTGGTGAATGTGCAATATTTTTATAGTAAGAATTTTGAATACATTTTAGCATTTTTCTTTTCAAAGTGATCTCCCCTGTATGTTTGCTAATTATTTATCTGTGTGTTTAAATATCTGCTGTAACGAATGCCAAAATACCAGATACTAAAAATAAGAGCACTTCCTAGGCTGGTATTTCTGGAAAAAACAAATATATATTCAATAATATCGTTTTATGTTGGTGTCGAAAAGCAAAGATGTTCTGCATTTCAGTTTGAGCACCGAAGAGAAAAAAAAAAAAAAATATCAAGCCAAGCAAATTGTAAAATGTATTCTGTAATTGTTGGCTAGTAATTTGTAAATCACTGGGCCCAAATGCATAACTTTTTCCAAACAGGGACATTTAAAAAAAACAAAAATAATTACAGAAACCCCAACATGTTTCAGTAAAACTACCATATTATCCATTTCCTTGAGTAAAAAGAAATGTAAATATGTGAGTTATTTTTTTATTATTTTTTTAACACTGTGTGAGCCAGAATTTGTAGAATAATATACTGTCTGATTAGCAGTCTGGCATTAAAGTAGTTAATTATGTGCACTAACAATTCTCAGTACATTAGGGTTGTTTCAAACATAACAGAAGAAAATATTCACTTCCCATATACCCCCCCTTTTTTTTTTTTTTTTTTACAATAAATAAAAATACACCACTTACGATGGGGGCATATATGTAATATGCGGTTATTTGGGGCTATTAACCTATTAGGTCCTTTTGCAAAATTAGATTCTCAATTCCTTTAGGGCAAATACAGTGTAGCCATTAACATGTCTCATTTTAATTTGTGTCAAACAGGCTTGCAAAACTTTTTGTTGTTTTCGTTTTACGGTAATCCCTTCATACCGTTCGTACACATATACAGTTAATTTAATTAACTCAAAGAATCATCTGTTTATGCAGGTTTCCGATTTCCAGATTTGGAATAAAATCAGCTAACACGATGATATTCTAAAAAAACGTGTTCTAAATGAAATATTCAATAACCCTTAATATGCAGAGCAGAAGAAGAATTACTTTAATGAATAGGTGCAACTCGTTGCTCTTTCTGTCCACACACAAATATGTTTTAAAAGGAGTACTACTGATTTAGAAAGAAGGTGTTTTGACTAAACTAACTGGGATTTACCTTACTTTGAAATCTGTGTTTCAGCAAAAGTTAAACCTTGGTTATCATTTTTCTCATGCACTCTGCGTAATTCAATATATATTTCTTTAAAAAAACCAACAAAAATAGGTTTTTTTGGTTGTAAGTTTTTTTTTTGCCAATTTTTATTCAATGATCAAATAGTACATGAAAAAGTACTTGAACGCAGAAACTGATAAATGTACCTTTAAATGATTGCAGCAAAATTAGTAGCACAACTAACTTAATGTTAAAAAAGTGAAAGTATCACTAATAGGAGAGTATGCTTTACTTTTATAAATATAGAGGAGATTATTAGAGCTAATATGTTGCTATTCAATAATATGGCTGTATGTACATTCATGATAGAACAGTGTTCAATATTGCAATAACTGGAGTCTCTCCTTCCATTGGGAGACACATGAAGTTTGCACAAAATACCAACACGCATACAGCATTCATTCTAAACAGAAAAAAATACTACATTCCTTTCTGTTCACATTTTCAAATAGGCACCTACTTTTTACTGTATTTTTTTTCTACAGATTAGTAAATGTTGGTGTCAGAGCATAGTAAATTCGTATTTTTTAAACGCCATATATTAAATGCAATTAATAGAATAGCGCTTTTTTTTCTTCTTCTACACTCCAATGACGGCAGCAAGATCCAAGGTAAAAGCAGATCTCAAATTGTCACCTACAGGAAACCGTATTTAAGACCACGATCGTTGTGTTAAAAACCATAAACTGCAAGATGTATGCAAATCCTGTTCATTTTCAAATGTACAAAAAAAAATATATTAAAGCAACAATCTAGGCAATGTAACCATTACAACTCGCTCTCGTGACTGGGTTGTCTACCATCCTCTGATGCGATCCCCAGTATAATATTAAACCATTTTAGAGCTGTGACTACCTCCAACTTGGTCACTCTACAATGATCAGTGTTCTTTGTTTAACTTGAATTGGCTCTCATGCACTCCGCATCATCCAGGTTTAACGCTGACATGGTTTACGTGCTAATTCTGCAGTCCCTCTGCACAAGGAAGAATTTTTGTTTATATGAAACATTATGATGCATAATCATCCATAATATTATGCATATTAATAATAAAAATAGCCAAAATAAACAAAGAATACATTTTATAAACCCGATTGCGCCATAGTTTACCTTGTATTAATTCGTAATACACTTGAAAGAAATTTTCATTTTGTATAAGCTGTAACTTCCTAAAACGTGCAATCACATTGGTTTTATCGAGCTAAGAAAAAATGCATGTCAAACTGCTTTTCATGTCTAAAATAAATGTAGGGAGTTTGAAACATTGCCCTTATTGTATGAAGACAGGACTGTATTCTGTATTAACACAATGGTATATTTTAAGGACTGGATTCTAAAGGCGCACTGCAAAAACCATAATCATTATAACACATTGTAGTGATAATGATGGCAGGAGTGGTCTGCCCCTTTCCCCATTGAAAGTAGTCAAATCATTTTAGAACAGTTAACCTTCACCACTGGGAGGCGCTCTCTGCCTCCACTACAGCCTCCAGACTGGCCGGTAGCTCTTTGTCTGAGCTAAGCCCTGCACAGTTCATTGGCTGAGAGCAATCAGCTGACACAATGCAAGGCGTAGCTTAGGAGAGAGAACGGAACCTCCTAATCGGGAGCCAACGGCTTTCTTGAAGGATTGGAGGAAGTGGGGAGCAACGGCTGGAGGACCGCAGGTAAGAATTGGAACCGTCCTAGAACGGTTTGATCACTTGCAATGGGGGGGACACCATAACCACTACATGTCTTGTAATGCTAATGGGCCTTTGAGTGTTCCTATAACTGCTGTTTATTGTCAGTATTCTAAGCATCCTTATGCTGTCCTGATGGAGTGCTTTATAACCTTTCAAAATGCTTTAAATGCTTCTTTATATATAATATACTGTATTCATTTTCTGACCATCACTAGATTTTAATTTTTAGGATTACTTTGTATGTGGTATGCATGATAGAAAGAGCCTGCCATTCTCACAATTCATTTCAGTATTTGTATAATGAAGCTAGAAGTTTATCCAAAATTTACCATTCCTGACCAGTTTTAATAAAATGTAATCGGCTGTATTAGTTGGAAATTTGGCGATAAATCTCTCATTGTATGGATCAAATCACCAAGTTAAAATCCGTACTGCAAAATTAAGGTTTTAATAAACACATGGTATTAATAGTTGATCTGGATAATTTTTCCAAACCTGCTTTATAGTCCAATACAATCCGGTAGTACCTTTAACAAACCAGCATTACTGATTCGTGCCCATGGCTACAGCCATATATCACGGCTGACTTGTCCTCTAATCCACCGACTCTCAGTATATTGCCAATTAGGTCACTTTTATGGGACGTAGTATGTGGGTCAGCATTGGAGCAACTTTCTAAATTTCTAATGTAAATATTTGGAGCCTTGGAAACCCTTTTTATCAGGAGGAATATTTTGACACCCAGAGAAATAGATCAGTAAAATTCTAAAATCGGGTTCCATATAATCATGCAGCTGGCAAAGGCAATGTTAGCATGATTTCAGTCTTAAAGGGATACTATAGTCACCAGAACCACTGCAGCTTAATGTAGTTGTTTGAGTGTCTACTGCCTGTCCCTGTAGGTTTTTTCAGGGGAAAGGCAGTGTTTACATGATGCCTACAGACACCTCTAGTGGCAGTAACTCAGACGGCCACTAGAGGTGATTCCTACGTTCATCGTCTCTTCGCTGTGCGTGGAAGCACAGAACATTCCCCCTAGAGATGCACCGATTCAATGCATCCCTACGAGGCGATAATTTTCATAATAAAGCCTCAAACCAAAGCCAATGTTGTGCTTGAAAACATAAATCCGACTGTTCAGGTGTAGTGATTTTTTTGATATAACTTCTACCTTTTATACAGCAACATATTCAGATTTGCAGCTGGCCTGTAAACATGCAGTGTATTAGAATAGCTGGTCTAATCTAAATGATATTTGGTGCCAAGTCCAATTGCGTTCTTTAGGCTTCCTTTGCTCTGTTAATCAAATGCTTATAACTCAAGTCAATATTGATTTCTTTGTCCATGTAAAATGAAATATTTCTCATATTTCTGCTGTAAAAAAAATCACCATGGATACAGTTACTGAAATTCTAGTGTTTTAAAAAAAGATGCGAGGAGAAAAAAAAAAAAGCATTTTTAAAGAAATGTAAAAGAAATTAGTAAACAACTTTTTAAGATGGCCTTAAGAGTGTTTTGTTTTTATTTTGTCTTGTATATTGTCTTATATGTATGGATTTGGATTTTATAAGAAACTCTGGGAGATTGCAAATAACCATGTTTCAAAAGACGGTCTGGAAGCACACCTTCCACTCCTGCTGTCTCTCTAATTAGGCGATTTAGGTGGCTGTATAAGTCTTGCTCTCACTGGGGCCTTGCAGCTGCCTAACCGGAGAAAATGGCCTGTGGGAAGGGGTAGGCAGCAGAGAGCCACCACGAGGAAGTGAGATGAGCAACAGCAGTCGGCCACTCCTCACACTGCTGCAGACTCGGGGAAGGGGACCCCCAGCAGAAGTGCAGAGCATCAGACGATATTGCAAGCAGTACCCGAGGATAAAGGGATTGCCTGCACTAATTGTTAAAAGCCTGGGCGAAGGTTGTATCTGTGAAGGAGATGGTGTGTCGGTCGCTCCTCCACACTGCAATACATCAGGATGTAACTGAGTCAGTACTAGGAAATTACAATTTAAGTTCATGACTGTGAGGCATGTGTGTGTTTGTCATTGCGTCTGGCATTGAGAATCACTGTATGAGTGTGTGTCTGTCTACCAGTTTGTATCTGGGTATTACTGTGTATCCACGTGAATGTGTCTGTAAATACAGTTGTGCTCAAAAGTTTGCATACCCTCGGAGATTGGTAATACATGTACCATTTTTTTATTTTTTTATTTTTTTTTTATAAAAGAAAGATTTATTTATAGTACTTAACCTGAATATACAAAGTAGTGTTTGAGCATCAACTAATGAGGTATAGTTTGTATAACCTAGTCATAAAATGGTATGGAGACTAACCCTCAATGCCTCAAAATTTCAGCAGAATAACACACTTTGACAGCACATTAGAGATAGAGAAATTTACACATTGAACCTTGCAATTTTCAAACTTTGCCTGCACCACAACTATATTCTCAACAGCAACAAATTTGAATCCAAAGATCTATACAGAATGCCCCAGGTAAGGTTATTCCCTGGCTAAATAAGACCCACATCTTTGGCCTTCATTGCATATGAACTTTCCTATCCTAACACCATTATATTACAGGAAGGTAGCTTTACTTTAGAATACACACGGCTGCACTAGCATGAGTGCCCTGTGTTTCAAAGATGTACAAAAGCAAAGCTAAACCGCCATAAAACAAAAGTTAAGATCTTTTATTGTAGCAGTCAAACCAGTACAAACAAGCACCAATAAATAACATTTTACAA
>OW240924.1:18260847-18286848 GCA_933207985.1 Pelobates cultripes
TTTCCCATGTTTTATTTCTTTCCCCTCACTGTAGGTGCACCATAATTCACCATTAACCCCATAACGGCCACTGATATTGTATTCCTTAATCAGGACAGGAACCTAAAAGGCCTTATACTGACAAGGAAGATTTTATCTCATCATCAGCGATATGGAGAATTACGAGTGACAAAAACATATATAAAACATGTATATACAAATTATTTTCAATCTAGTGCATCTTTAACAGGTCAGTTTGTATAACAGGTGGGTGAAAACTGTACATCTCTTCTTCGAATGTGCAGCCTGCCATGTATGGCTGTGTGCCAATCTCTATATGTCAGATGTGTTAAAGTGAATCAGTTAATCCCAAAACAAATGGTCCTTACATCACTGTTCAATGCACGACAGGTGAGAAAGTCAAATTACAAGGGGTTCTCTGAAAATTATGTGAGGACTCTGAAATTAACCATGGGAGCCCAAACCTGCACACCTCCTTTCTGCTATTCTGTGTGCTCATTGTAAGTGTCGCGCAATATGATAAAATCAAGTAGGGTCCAGACAAATAAGCCTGACTTCATTTGCCCACAAACATACTAGCAAAATAATAATAATAACAAACACCGCCTGGTCCCCAGACACTAATCGCAGAGGACCAGAGAGGGTCTAATCTCACTGGCCCAAATAATATAATTAACACTTACTCCTACCCTAAGTAGGGCAAGTGGACGACCAGCATTCAAGTCTTCAATAACTACAGATCCTGAAAATGCTAGTAACATAACATTTCTAACTCAGAAATAAATGATTCTACTTAACCCTAAGGGCTAACAGAAAATAACTAACCCCAATAAAACTCTTTGCATGTATTTATGTGGACCCTGGAATTGATTTCCAAATTGTAAAATAAAATATACCAATGTTATGCATAGATAAGCATTAGAGATTTCAAAATTATGAGCAGTGACAATATATGACAATGAGAACAATTTCTGTTAGACTATAAACTATAAAACTGAAAAGTTCTCAGCTCATCTGTCTGTCACTGCTGAATCTATCTTGTGAACATTATTGTTTTAAACTGTAAAAATGGTTTAATGTGTGTTGAAATCTTAGACCCTGGGGGTATTACCATCATTTCCTGGCCATAAAATGTTCATCGCTACTATAGCTGACAGTGCAGTTGAACAAATGTGTGGTTATGTTTCAAAACCTATCATAAAAAATGTGGAATATTAGCAAATGTAGAACCTACACTGTGAATAGAAAAATATTTCTGTAGATTTTTTTTTTCTCCTAGAAGGGACTCGAACAGGTAACGTGGCTAAGAAGGTGTTTGGGATGGAAAGAAAAATATAAAATAATAAATGTAAATCAATACCTTCTATAGACTGTGAGCTCGTTTGAGCAGGGCCCTCTTCAACCTATCGTTCCTGTAAGTTTTCTTGTAATTGTCCTATTTATAGTAAAATCCCCCCTCTCATAATATTGTAAAGCGCTACGGAATATGTTGGCACTATATAAATGACGATAATAATACAGCAAAATTGCACACATTACAACTATAACTACACACCTTGGCAACAAGGAGAACATCTGGCAAACCGAGTAATATGCAAGGTATCTAACCAGGTTTCAGCTTGAACAGAGCGCTCTTGCATAGATCATTGGCTGAAAACTGGCTCACCTTTAGGGGTTAAACTGTTTAACCCCAAAGACTCTGCTCCAGTGCTGGATCACGCTGCATGCCTGTCTTTCTACTTTCTGAAATCCTAGATAATGGAAGGCTCGAGCAGTATCAATCAAGTGCCCGCTGGTTGGCTTAGAGTGGTCAGCTGACGATCTAAGCCAATAAATAGCTCCCAATTCATAAAAACAGAATGTACCTTTTTTATGCATACAGAGCTACCAACTGGCTTAGAGCGTCAGCTGATCATTCATGAATGGTATAGCCCCCTAAAGATAAGCCAGCTCTAGGGATCTCTGGCATCATAATTTCATTTTGATGAAGTTGTTATGGTGTCCAAACTAGTCCTTTAAGCCTTTGGGGCAAATAATACAAGAATATGGCTGCTGACATATCTGGAATTTAACTTTCAGACAATGTTGCTGATTATAGCATAAAGCGATAAAGGTACGAGATTTAACTAACAGTTGATATTACATTTTTTTCTGTGGATTCCCAGCTTAAAGACTAACAGTGTGAGGGCTTATCCTTGTCTTTTGGTCTGTAAATGTAGTCATGAAAACGCAGTCTACAATTGTGTAGTTCATAAAAAAAATTTATTTATAGAATTAAACTAATTATGTTTTAAAAAACTGCATCAAGCTAGGGATCGACCGATATTAATTTTTTTAGAGCCGATACCAAAAATCTGTGAACTCTCAGGCCGATACCCAATAACTGATATTCTGTACATTTACCATTTAAAAAAAATAAACAATTTCTAAAAGGTAAATGCACAAAATATACATGCCACATGTAGTAGATGCAGTGTGTTTAGACAGGGGAGCTGTGTGTGTTTGTGTAGTGTGTGTAGTGGATGCAGTGTGTATTTGTGTAGTGTGTATATAATGAATGCAGAGTGTGTGTGTTTGTGTAGTGTGTGTATAGTGAATGTAGTGTGTGTTTGTGTAGTGTTTGTAAAGTGAATGCAGTGTGTGTGTAGTATGCGTAAAGTGAAAGCAAGGTGTGTATAGTGAATGCAGTGTGTTTGTGTAGTGTGTGTATATAATGAATGCAGAGTGGGTTTGTGTAGTGTGTGTATATAATGAATGCAGAGTGTGTGTGTTTGTGTAGTGTGTGTATAGTGAATGCAGTGTGTGTGTGTGTTTGTTTAGTGTGTGTATAGTGAATGCAGTGTGTGTGTAGTGTGTGTATATAATGAATGCAGAGTCTGTGTGTTAGTGTAGTGTGTATAGTGAATGCAGTGTGTGTGTGTGTCTGTGTGTATGTATAATGAATGCAGAGTGTGTGTGTGTTTGTGTAGTGTGTGTATATAATGAATGCAGAGGGTGTGTGTGTTTGTGTAATGTGTGTATAGTGAATGCAGTGTGTTTGTGTGTTTGTTTAGTGTGTGTATAGTGAATGCAGTGTGTGTGTAGTGTGTGTATATAATGAATGCAGAGTCTGTGTGTTAGTGTAGTGTGTATAGTGAATGCAGTGTGTGTGTGTGTCTGTGTGTATGTATAATGAATGCAGAGTGTGTGTGTGTTTGTGTAGTGTGTGTATATAATGAATGCAGAGGGTGTGTGTGTTTGTGTAATGTGTGTATAGTGAATGCAGTGTGTTTGTGTAGTGTATGTATATGAATGCAGAGTGTATAATGCAGTATATAATGCAGAGTATAATTCAGTATATAATGCAGAATATGCGTGTGTTTCTGTAGGTATGTAGTTTGAGTAAAATGGGGGGAGGAGGGAGGACATTTTTTTTTTTTTTTTACTTGGCCAGGGAGGGGGGATATGGCATTCCCTTGTGGTCTGGTGGCATGGACTGTGCAGGGGGGGGCCCAGCAAGCTCTTACTTACCTTCCCAGCAGCTCCCTTCAGCTCCCATGTCTAAATCTCGTGGCCAGCGTGCCGCTCGGAGAGTTGCCATGGAATAAATCACAGTGAGAAGCGCGGAAGCTCCTCTAGCGGCTGTCAATGAGACAGCCACTAGAGGCTGTATTAACCCATAGGTAAACATAGCAGTTTCTCTGAAACTGCTATGTTTACAGCAAAAAGGGTTAAACCTAGCTGGACCTGGCACCCAGACCACTTCATTAAGCTGAAGTGGTCTGGGTGCCTATAGTGGTCCTTTAATCATATTGTACAGTGGTGTGTGCACCATAGGTATCCAAGTACAAATTCCACTCCAGATTTAATTTCAGTTCTTTCATTCTCAAAGCTTTCCTATGGACGCTGGCGTCTTCTCACTGTGAGAAGAAATCACAGTGAGAAGCGCGGAAGCTCCTCTAGCGGCTGTCAATGAGACAGCCACTAGAGGCTGTATTAACCCATAGGTAAACATAGCAGTTTCTCTGAAACTGCTATGTTTACAGCAAAAAGGGTTAAACCTAGCTGGACCTGGCACCCAGACCACTTCATTAAGCTGAAGTGGTCTGGGTGCCTATAGTGGTCCTTTAATCATATTGTACAGTGGTGTGTGCACCATAGGTATCCAAGTACAAATTCCACTCCAGATTTAATTTCAGTTCTTTCATTCTCAAAGCTTTCCTATGGACGCTGGCGTCTTCTCACTGTGAGAAGAAATCACAGTGAGAAGCGCGGAAGCTCCTCTAGCGGCTGTCAATGAGACAGCCACTAGAGGCTGTATTAGCCCATAGGTAAACATAGCAGTTTCTCTGAAACTGCTATGTTTACAACAAAAAGGGTTAAACCTAGCTGGACCTGGCACCCAGACCACTTCATTAAGCTGAAGTGGTCTGGGTGCCTATAGTGGTCCTTTAATCATATTGTACAGTGGTGTGTCCACCATAGGTATCCAAGTACAAATTCCACTCCAGATTTAATTTCAGTTTGCTGTTTTCCTAACATTTCAATGGTTTTCCTCTTCCTTCTTCTCTAGTATACCTAATACTACTTTAGGGGACTTGTAAGCTCTAGTTAGAGGTTACTGTAATACCCATGTTCTGTAAAATATCAGATACTGTATTAAAACATTTAGTTGTGCTTGTGACTTTCATCCACATTCCCAGATTGTTGGCCTTTAGTTCATACTAATAAAGCTGTTATCGACTTTGCAAGGTGTATTGGAGTGTATTGCATTCTTTGTTTAACCGAACAGCCTTGCTTTCCTGCCAGGAATAATTCTGTTATTCCGTTATCTCTTGCAGAAGTTCTGCAGTGAGCAACCACCATTATTATTGTCACAATGTACCCATTGTGCCTTTGATCTGTTTTGCCTACATCATTTAGTTTCAGTTATACTTAGTTGTTTGGGGGTTTTATATATATTTGTACAAAATATATATATTTTGTGTCATTACAGGGACTTTCTAAGCACAGAAACCATATCAACTTAATGAAAATGAAGGGTTTGGGGGTAAATATCCGGGTCACTGACTACATTTTTTTTCAAGACCATGCCTCTAGTAGTTATCTAGGAGAAGGCCTAGACTTCATTTCAACTTCACTTAGATGACTAAATCTTTTCACGGTCAGCATCATCAAAAAACAACATGATGGTGCCTAAAGTGGCTTTAGGGCATTGCTAACAGATTGCTGTGAGCATACCTGCATTGTCCTAAATCAGCCCCTCAGAGTTGCTGAGAGGCTGGGAGTATGAATGGTGAGCTGAGCTTGCACATGATTAGCGTAGTGTTCAATACTTCCCTATCAAAAACACATGACTGGAGGATAGCAGCAATTGTAGTGCATGTGAATGTGTTCTCCATGTTTCTTTTTGAGAGACTGGTGATTTTTGAAGGTGGATTGGGCTGTCTCTGCACTGGAATGAGGGTAAATTTAAGAGTGATTTTAAAGTCTTTTTGTTTTAAAGTAAAAAAAAAAAGAGGGATTTGTGATCTTAAACTCTAAAACCAACACATAAAAAGGATAAGAAAAGGTGATTTATCCAAACAGAGTGCTCTTTTAATGGTACCTGAAAGCACGCTACTGTTGTTCTGCAGCACAATTATCATTTCATCTATAATCATGTATCAAAATATTTGTTTTGCATTGCACATCTCTTTGACTTAAATTAAATTTATTACATTTTTGTGGATGTATGCCAATGATGGTGAGGACAACTTGATAACTCTGCAATTGTGACAAACAGCCTGCTATGCAAATGATTCTCTTGAAAAGAATTCAATTTGCATGCCAGGCAGCATTTTTTCCTTTTGAGCTATATATTTGACTGCAATTCTGCTAGCACCATGTAAAGAATTATTCTTTTTTTTTTTTTTTGCTCTATATGCTCCCTACAAATATTCTAGGTTATTTACGGTTAACAACGGCATGTGTCAAATACATTTCATCTTGGAAAGAAAGGATAATCAGCGTGTGGAATCCGCAATATCTGATCTAGTTATCTCTTTTTTTTTCCTGCAGCGAAAATAATTATTTTTTTTCTGTGAATATGAATCACTTATAACAAAAGCAAAGTTCAAATGAAAATTGAACTGCTGCAGGAAAATACTATTTAAATTTGCTGCTACCACAAGGCAACTCAAGTATGGCTGCTGGATGCACTAATTGTCTAATGTGGGATGGGCACGGCTAATGAGACTGACCCCATCACAGTTTATTAAAATCCTAGTTACTCTCTCATTAGCATCCCTTTCTTCCTAGTGAGGGAATTGAGTAATGTGAAAGCCAACAGAAAATTGTTCTATTGTGTAAATATATATACATATATCAATGACTTGTATATTATTACTTCTGTGGAGCTGTAACTTACTACTTTTTTAAATCTTCATTGGTAAAGTTCAAAATATACAAGAAATAAATCCAGTGTCAGAGCTGGGTCTGACAAGGCACAGAAGCTACATGAAATATATTCTATAAATTACACCACGGTCAACAGAATCTTATATAGTACAAATACGATGAAAGAATTATTAATGGTTGGCTCTTTCATTTTATGTAGAGTAAGACCAAAAGGCAGACAAGGCATGCGCAGTGTAATTCTCAACATTTACAGATGAGATTGGCATGAGGCACCCACAAGGCACCCTAGCAAAAGGATACACACCATAGCTAATACTCAGCCGAACCTGGCACCCAAACACTCACTCACAAGACAGTAGCATGGAAAGTCAAACATTAGCAAGACACATGGCATCCAAAACCTACATCATATCCAGAATGACACCCAACTGGAATTATATGAAATCAGTGTTGTACATGGCAACAAGATTACTTTCCAACAGGTCACCCAATGATCACAGCATCTACACGACAACCAGGCCCCATGGCACCAACTGACACAAAGCTCACAAGTATACACATGGCACCCCCAAAAAATCATTTGCTTATAGATTACAAGCCCAGAGTAGTATGTGCTTTTCACACAGCTGAATACTAGGATAAATCGGATTTGGTGAGAAACAAAGGAAGCTATTATTTGTATTTTCACAAAGCAGTGGCAGCTAAAGTATCTTCCTAAAACCCCATGGCATGGGGAGGAGCGCATATGTCTTGAGTTCAGTAAGGTCAGCTTCAGAAAAACATTATCTTCACCAACACAAAAATAGTAAATTAACATGGAGAGCTACAGCAAGGACCTGTGTCACTCTGTATTCATAGGCTGCCATCCTGACCTTTTCTCCATTGTAATTATGTCCCAATGGAAATAAATGTACTCATACTAATAACCAATGAATTCTATATGTGGACTCATCATCTGGAAAAATAAATTTTAATCACTAATTAGCAGAGATCAGAGCGCAACCTGAAGTCTCGTGATGTTCAGCTAGTCTGTAAAAGATAACACCAACCTGGCTCATTTGGAATAAGAGCATTTTTGAAACCAGAAATTTAAATCTATTATTTGTGCAATTACAGTACTTTAAATGTGATATATATATATATATATATATATATATATATATATATATATGTGTGTGTGTGTGTGTATGTATATATATATATATATATATATATATATATTTGTACACTTTCAGATGTGACAGCTGTCTTCTCAAAAGGCAGGGAATTTACTGTAATGCAAGTTATGTTTCCCATGATTCCTACCGTACCTCAGGCACATTATGTAAAATACCCTCCCAGAAGTCATTGTTGAAACATCTTCCCAGATTTAAAGGCCTTAGAGAAACAGTATAAATCATGGAAAAAATAAGTAGATTAACATCAACATCAATTATTCAAAATGTCAGTGTCAATTACTGGGTGTATTTGACAGACCTGTGTGGAGTGTCTGTGCTGGTTGTATATGCTTATTTATATATCATTAACTTTTTACTTGTATAATTGTCACTATAAAATATTGAAAATAGACATGTGACATTTCCCTTTTAACCAGCCCACACATTATATAACTAGACATAGCTTCCTGAAGTAGTTATAGTTCACTGACTCATATACTGCAGCAATTCGGCATAAATGATATATCTTTTTCATTGGGGTATATTCATTACTAGTTCGTGTCAGTCAGCCAACCTAGTCTAAAGTTCCTGGTTGGCTATACCAACTTTATGTAAGTTTTGTATGTGGTATTGCAAACACAACCTCACATATGTTCTTCAACTCTACCACACTATTTTCTTCAACTGTACCATGGACTGAGCACAGGTAGAATGAAGCTCTACAAAAATGTTAATATAGACTAGACCAGTAAACAGTGAACCAGGTTATGGGTAAACAGTTATCAGCCATAGTACAGCTGCTAACAGTTCCATTGACCCTCTGTGATGAGTGGAACCGCTGTTTGGGGGTAAACATATTTTCCCATGGACCCCTGCTTTGCAGAGTTTTGTATAATAAGAGTTTATTTTATTTGGTTAGAAGGGTCTGACTCTAGCTGCAAGTTAATCCACAGAAAACTTTCAAAGTGAGGAACTATCCATTTTCTTTTTATAATGTATTATTAATGCATTGTCTTTATAATAGATTAAAATAGGGAGTACTTTTAACTTCATAGTTTGAGTTTCCCTTAAAACAATTAACCTAACAAAATGTGTTTTGAAAAACATGGGTAACTTTAAATATGCAACAAACGCTGTTACTAAACACAGACAATCTAATTAATTTTCTTTTTCAATTCAGAAACCTGGCTAGTAGAACTATGAATACATTAGAACATTCTCAGATATTTAATTAAGAAATAGAAGACCTTCGCCATTCTACTTGTTGTGCCTCTTCCCTGTAGAAAAGCTGATACCAGCCGACTGCAATGTCTCTTATGAAATCTGAACTCCTTTCATTATGATCCACCATACAGTTTAAAGATACTCAATAAAACAGTATGTGTCACTCTGCAGCAGAAGAAGCAAGTTAAGGTAATACACAATGTTCAAAGAAGGAGCTTTGCTATATTTAGAATGTGAATCTGTAGAAATATATACTTGTGAAGGTTACACAATGTATTCAGTGCATCCACTAGCTGAAAACTCACAAAATATTCTCATAGTTCATACGTACTTTCTATCAAAGATTTACTTCTGACTAAACTTTACCATAAATAAATTGAATTACATTTATAACAAATTAATGACATTTTTAAGCAAATGTAATGCAGTAATTAAAATAAATATTATCGGAGACTATCTGCAAAGTGTCCAATATTAAATTAAATTAAAATTAAAAAAATGTAAAGCTGAATAAATTGAAGCTAAGCATTTTTTTAGTATAACAATAGAATCAAAAGGCCAATTATTTAGGTCAAGAATATATTTTATAAGACATGAATATATTTATTTTCAAATACTGTATATGTTCTTAAAATGCAGAGGTTGTTAATTGTTATTCCTGGGTAATCCTTGGAACAGCTCTAAAAACCTTTAGGGCAAAATCACAGTTCGCTGGACAAATTCAAGTTCCAATGAACTAAGACAAGTGACCTATTTAGCAAATGACAGATGAGTAGTATGTCTTGGAAAAAGGTGCAGGACAGTTATTCTTGTACAGATAATAGAGTCTTCAAAGATTAAAATAAAATAGAATGAAAGAAAGGAGTGTACCAGTAATATTAAATAACATCTAAAATAATAAATACCTGTATTATGAGTATGCACATTCCAATCGTGCCAAGAACATGCTTGTTGTCATCAAACCACATTTTTACTTTTTCATAACAGCCCTGAAAGAAGAATACACATTATTATTTTCACGTGTATTTTACAGCTTTGGTTGTAGGTGAATTTAACTAACCAATGAACAACTATTTAAAGGAGATCATAACCACCAAAATGTTGCATACAGATGGGTTGCTGTGAGTGAGCTTTAGGAGTTAAAGCCTCAGATATAGGCTTGTGAAGAATTTTTGTAAAAGGAGTCACTATAATTAATTTCATTTCGGATTCCTTCAAAATCATGGCTTTTAAGGTGTTTCAATATTGCCTTTTGCTTTGAATGCTGCCTTTTCCAGTTTAAGTCATGTAACAAGGCAATCCAATGCATACAGTGGAGGAGATAGTCTAAAGATCCAGGCCCAAGAAACACACTATATCTTTCCTTGAACGCACACTTTTCTCCACCCGTCCCCTCTCTGGACTTGTTAAATTTACTCCAACCAACCGTGAACATGAGAGATTTCTCTAACACTCTTATCCTTGAAGATGTGGATGATTTTTATTGTTCTAACAATGCTAGCAGCCAACTTGAATAAAGATAACAAGTCCTTTCAATCACATACATCACTCTTGCATACTAGGCACCATCTCCTGGGTTTAATCTGGTTTCTCTCACTATTTTCCCAGAGGTCACGTTGTTGCCCTAACATGCCCCATGGTCTCCTTCCTATTACAGGGGTCCTGTTTGCATCTCTCGTAACCCAGACTTCTTCTCATTGCCAAGGGTGTTATTCTTCCTTCCATGAACCTAGCTCCCTCACACCTTGCGGGCTCTTCTTACATTCCAAGGGCCCTTTATGCAGTAATCCCAACCTTAAAGAAACACTATAGGGTCAGGAACACAGACATGTATTCCTGATCCTATGTTGTTAAAACCACCATCTAGCACCCATGGCCCCTCTTGCCTCCCTAAATATTGTAAAATCTTACTTGTATTCCAGTCAGGCGCTGCTGCCTTTGTAGTAAATGTTTACTTTTGAAACCAACCAACCCCCTGGTTGCACATCATTAGAAACTGGGCTATGGATTCTGACATTAGGCTTTTTGATAAGGACAGTTCCAACATCTAATATATATAGATACCATAAAACGGAATTAGGTAGTCTGGAGCAGCCATTTAATTCTTTAACCTACCAATATATTTTTAATATAGTTTCAGTGTTACTAGTGCTAATGATATACAATCTAGATTATTTATTAAATAAATGTGATTTAAATTCCAACCAACGTTCACCGATTTTATACACCATAATACATGAATACATTCTGAACATTTTTAAGATTTTTCATGCACTGGTAATGCTGCCCCATTCAGAGAGTTATCAAGTCTCAATCCGGCTAGTGCAAATTTCTATTCAGAGTAGACAGACATCTTTCCCCAGTTCCTCATTTCCATTGTAAGTTATGTTTGATGAATGTTCCCAGAATTCAGCTGTGTAGCTTTCCAAGGCAATAACGACTCAATGAGGGGAAAGCTCATGGGATGAGGTTGAGAGGCCCTAATGTTGATACATGTGTTGATCAAATGGAAGACAGAAGATACCAACCATCGAAAGTTTTTTGCAATGTTTAAGATTGTCATTATGTTTATATTTTGGTTTATTTTATTAATTGAATCTTTACTTCCTTCTGCATAGATATTTTTGCTGTATGCATACATTTTTAAAAGCAATGAATCCCTGCTTCATTTTGAATCTATACTTCTTTTAAATAATTAATCGGAATGCTTAACCAAGTCAACAAACATCTGTAGTCCCTAATTATTCAGAGATTTATGTCTATTAAATGGCCACTAAATCTGCAGAAGTACTGTAGATTGTGCCAGAGACAAAAATGCAGAGTACAGGACTCACTGTTTTCCAAACTAAACTGGTGGAATTATGACCACAGTCCTGGGAATTCTCCATACAACATCGGTCTGGAACACGGTTATCTCCCATTACTGGATACCAATCAGTATAATCCGTCACCCCACAGCAGTGCATCTACAAGTAAAACAAAGAAGCATAATAAATATTCTCATAAATACACACAATATAAACAACAAACACATAGACTTTGTTTTTTTTTGTTTTTTACTATGATTTCATTAGACACAAAATAAGGCACATTTAAAAAAAATATTTAGACAAAAACTCTGTGTTTAAGAGATTAGAACCATTTTGGTACATTCCATGACATAATGATATGCACTGTGGTCAATAAAAATACATGTTTCATCACGCTGTACATTTGTTCCATCATCAGGTTGCATCACACTGTACATTTGTTCCATCATCTTTTGGCATTTTTTCTGTTGCAGTGGTTTATAGATCGATTCACCACAGAGTTTATCATTAGTGTATTTTCCAAGTGTCACCCTTTGGGAGGAATTGTAAGACTGAATGTAATTTGCACTGTCCATTTGATCCACATACAGTAGTGCTTAATACATTTTACAATGGCATACTCTTTGGGATTAAGAGTTATTTAGTCCTCTTTTATTCCTATACATTCCAATAGGTTTATTAAGTTTAGAGTACATAAAACTGCAACGTAAACCCAAACTCAAAGTAATATGTATAAGTGCAATTACATATTTAGTATTGTGTGGAGAGTGTTTATCAAACCGTTCACAGCAATACAACTAATGGTAAGAAGTGGTATATGTATGACTATATCAAAGATCATATTCATATCACATCCATATATCTCTTCAGAACTTAGAGTAATGTGTGAATGTATCACACAGGTCAACAGCTGTAAACCACAGTTATGTACATTATTTATGAAAGTATCACAGTGCTCCTCAACAATAAAACTTCCAGTAATGAGCAATAGGTGTTGTGTTGATTTCCACAGCAATACAACTAATACTGCATGCATGAACATAAGGCAAAACTCCACAGTAATATTAGCTACATCACAGAGCTCCAAAGCAATAAAGCTTGCAGTAATATGTGTAATGTGAATGAATGAATTCCTGATCTATAAAGCAGTAAAATTTAGCAGTATACCTAACATGTTAAAAGTACCCTCTTGCAGGCATTAAAAATGTCAGCAAGCATATCTTTAGTAATATCTGTGCTTTGTTAAATGTAAAATTATACTCTCTGGCGGGCCTGAATGGATATCCAAATAATTTGCAAAGCTGATCACTGTTTTATAAATAGAAAAAAGGACACATAGAGAGAAAGAATAAATATTGTATATTTAAATCTAAATAGTATTAATTGTAGGAAATAAATTAAAATATTAAGGCATGGACAAATTAAACCAACGACCACGTCGACGTTGAAAGTTGAGCAACAAAATATTATTTGCTTGAGTTAAGAAATAGGGAAGATAAGTGGTTTAATGTTTGGATATGTGAAATTAATGTATGTCTACCGGCAATTCATTAGCAGTTTTGAGTACCTCCTGCTTGCCATCGCTGTTTTTTCTCCATGTTAGGTAGCGATAAGTGAAAATTAAATATATCAGAAATTACTCATTGACAGTCACGAGTGTTAATTTAACTTTTAATTAGATATTCTGAGAACATATAACCTCCTTTTGAGATTCAGGGTTACTACACAGTATAAATATCCTGCTCGTTGCCTGCTAACAGTAGAACTACTCTTGGTAAAAGTAATATTTTCTTAATTTGATTAAGCATAAAAGTGCAGATATATTTAACATTTTTTTCTGCATCTACAGGAAAATAGATTTATTTTTTTTTCACTTGCATTACTGATGCACAATTAACCTTCTCACTAACCTTCCCCCTTACCATATCAACCTAATGACAGGAATTAACAAGCCCATTTTACGGCACCAGTAAACTGAGAATATTGCTATAGCCCTAGGAATTAGGGAAGCAAACTCATTGACTGTCCCTATGTATTTATGAGTTTAGCTTGCTTCAAATGTGTTCTCATATAATAACAATTTTATAATAGGCTTCAAATGAAAAGGGTAATTATAATAAATGGGGATTTGAGGTGAGAATGTCAGGCATGTCATGATTATTATTATCATGATTTGTTTATTTTTGTATAAAATACTTTACCAGGAAGGATACATTGTGATTTCTCTAGTGGTAAAAAACAATGATAATCAAAATATGTAGCACACAATACATTTAGAAAATAAGGAAGGAATAGGTTGCACTGTAACCCAAAAAGGAGCCATCAGAGACCTTGTGAAAAGAAAGTAGGGAATCATTTCGCTGTCAATATTTGATCCATGACATTTTGACCTTAATCATGTATTATATTATATCAGTTGTGAATAGCATGGTCTTCACAAGAACCTCGAGTGTGACACTTTTACTAAATTATGCTCAGCTTTGACCTAAATAAAGAGACTGATACCTCCAGCTGTCTGGTAGCCTGTTCACTGACAGAAATAAAGAATGAGGGGTCATGTACTGTGATGAGATTCGAACTACTTCACAGGAAAGCGATCTTTGTAGTAAAACAATATAGACTTTTTTTTATAGACAGACAGGTAGGTAGACAAACAGACAAATAGATACTGTATATTTATATAATTACAAGACATATATTTCTTGATTGTGTCCCAGTGGCGTACTAAGGGGGGGGGAAGGGTGAGGGGGGCGGTCCGCCCCGGGTGCCACTCAGTAAGGGGGTGCCACACTCTGTACCTCCTGCTGGTCACAATAACAATCCTTTCCCTTGCGGCTCCGGCGCTCAGTCAGTGAGTCAGTACACAGGGAGGGGATTCCCAGTCATCACTGAGCACCAGGGAGGTTGTTATGGAGTGTGCCAGCAGGGGGTCACAGAGCGTGTATTCTGCAAGGTTTCTCCCCTGTGGCCACTCTGCCTGCACCTGCTGCACTGCCTGACCCTGGGCTGGGATGGAGAGAGACAGCCCCTGAATCATGGTAAGATAGTATTATTATTGTAAATTCACCCTCACCCCCTCCCTCAGTCACCCTGTCACCCCCCCTGTCACCCTCTCACCCCATACCTCAGTCACCCTCTCACCCCCTCCCTCAGTAACCCTCTCAACCCCACCCTCAGTCACTCTGTCACCCCCCACTCAGTCACCCTGTCACACCTACCAGTCACCCTCTCACCCCCTCCCTCAGTCACCCTGTCACCCTCCTCGTGCCACCCTGTCACCCCCATCAGTCACCCTTGTCACCCCCATCAGTCACCCTTCAGTCAACCTGTCACTTCCCCAGTCACTCTGTCACCAGTCACCCCCAGTCACCCTGTCATCCCTCCTCACACTAGTCACCCTGTCACCCTGTCACCCTCAGTCACCCCTGGGCCACCACCTCAGTCACCCTGTCACCCCTCAGTCACCCTGTCACCCCTCAGTCACTGTCACCATTCACCCCCTCAGTCACTTGCCACATGTCACTCCCTCCCCTTAGTCACTCTGTCAACCCCTCAGTCACCCTGTCACCCCTCGTCACTCTTGTCACAGTCACCCCTCCCTCAGGACACACCTGTCACCCCTCAGTCACTCTTGTCACCAGTCACCCTCCCCCAGTCACCCCTGTCACCAAGTCACCCCCTCCCTCAGTCACCCTTGTCACTCTTGTCACTAGTCACCCTCTGTCACTAGTAACCCTCTCCCCTAGTCAAACACCTCAGTCACTCTGTCACTAGTCACCACCTCAGTCACCCTGTCACCCTCCCTAGCCACCCTGTCACCCCCAGCGTCACTCCTGTCACCTCCTCCCCAGTCACTGTCACCCCCTCCTTCAGTCAACACCCTGTCACCCCATCACCCCTGTCACCAGTCACCCTCCCTCAGCCGCCTGTCACTCCTCCCTCAGTCACTCTGCTACCCCCTCAGTCTGCCACCAGTCACCTCACTTCTGCCACCAGTTATCCCTCCCTCCCTCAGTCACTCTGTTACCCCCTCAGTCTGCCACCAGTCACCCCCTCACTCTGCCACCAGTTATCCCCTCCCTCAGTCACCCTGTCACCCTATCCCTCAGTCACCAGTCACCTCCCCTCAGTCAATCTGTCACCAGTCACCCCCTCCCTCAGTCACCCTGTCACCCCTCCCTCAGTCACTCTGTCACCAGTCACCCCCTCCTCAGTCACACTGACACCCCTCACTCAGTCACCCTGTCACCCCTTAGTCACCCTGTCACCCCCTCCCTCAGTCACTCTGTCACTAACCACCCCCTCACTCTGCGACCTGTCATCCCCTCACTCTGCCACCCCCTCACTCACTCTGCCACCTGTCACTCCCTCCTTCCCTCACTCTGCCACTTGTCACTCCCTCTTTCCCTCACTCTGCCACCTGTCACTCCCTCTTTCCCTCACTCTGCTACCTGTCACTCCCTCCCACGCTCTGTCAGCCCCTCCCTCCTACGCTCTGCCACCTGTCCCCGCCTCACTCTGCCATCCCTATCCCACAGCACACTATGTGCCTTACAATGCCCTACACACACTACATCCCTATCCCACCCCACACTATGTGTCTTACCCATACTACATCCCTATCCCACCCCACACTATGTGTCTTACCCATACTACATCCCTATCACCCCACACTATGTTCCCTACACCAGGTCTGTCTCCTAAATTACTATCAATAAAGATTTGTATCAGGACAAGTAGATTGTCACGGCAGACAAGTAGATTGGGCAAACACTTTAGTCCCTGGACAAGTAGTTGTTTTTTAAATTTCAACACCCCTGCCCTCTCTGCCATATACACCCCCGCCCTGTCATAATACCCTCCCTGCCATATACACCCCTGCCTCTCCTATATATTGTTCCTAGAGTCACCACTTCTTCAGGGACCCAGTTGTGCGCTGTGGTGCTTTAATGGTGGGACCAGGCTTCTGTAATAATATAATGGCAGCCCTGGGGGAAGTGAAATTCAGTCACTTCCTCTCAGCTAACACTGAGACACGCAGGATGGAGGGTGGCACTGATTGGGAGAGAACTAGAGCCCAACTCCCAACAGCCTCAGCCAGCAGGTACTAAACGGGAGGATGGCATTGTGTATCTGTATGTGTGTCTGTGTAGTTGCATGTGTGTAAATGTGTGTCTGTATCTGCATGTGTGTCAGTGTGTGTATATATCTGCATACAGCTCAGCATCTTGCCAACACTACACACAAACACATCCCTGCATTCCAGTGTAAACACTACATACAAACACACCTCTGTATTAACCCCTTAAGGACACATGATGGAAATACTCCGTCATGATTCCCTTTTATTCCAGAAGTTGTGTCCTTAAGGGGTTAAAACATCACCATTATATATAACCACACCACTGCATCTCGCCAACACTACACACAAAAGCATGCCTGCATTAAAATGCCAACACTACATACAAACACACCCCTACATTCACTCACACTTACTCCATACAAAAGCATGCTTACATTGAAACACGCAAGCACTGCTCAATGCTACATACATTAAAAAAAATTGTGGGTGTTTTTTAAATTTTAAAGTGCAGGGGGAGGGTGCCAAAACTAGGACCCGCGCCGCGTGCCAAATGCTCTATGTACGCCCCTGTTGTGTCCTGTTTTCTAGTTTGCCTAACCAGATCCTTTCCTAATGATTAGTTGGTACTGGGCAAACCTCTCTCCTTCTTCATAACAGACGGAAGGCCATTTAAAAAAAAAAAAAAATTGAAGGCAGAAACTGCACAGCTCTGCTTTATCATTTCAAGTCTGCTCTAGAGTAGTTTGCCATTTGTGGCACACAATAGCCTCCTTTTATATTTTCCACTAGATGCATGTGGCACAAAATTAGTAGACAAGGAACCTATCAGAGGGGTTGGTTTTGTACGGTTCCCTATATTGTCCTGTAGAAAAGGCAACCCTTTGCTTTACATTATCAGAAAAACAAAGAGATTGACTTATATCCCCTGGGCTTGCTAAACCACTAACTATATCACTATCAGGCTAATGACATCTCCAACATATATTTTATATATGAAGTTCCACAGAGTATTAATGCAAGTCTGTCAAAAGAAACCACTCTATAATAATTATAACTTGGATACCTGATTTAATTTGAAGAGGCACATTTTGGGAATGGATTTTTCTATGTTAAGTCCCTCAGTGACAGGTAATCGCAACAAAACTTGCTGAGCTCATAACATTGCCAGCAGCCCGTCATAACGTCAGTTGATCTTTCTTTCATGGTTACACTGTGAGTCTCTAAACTGCTAGATGTTTCTGAACTGCCTTTGCACCCCAATCAAAGCTACCATTTTAGGCAGAATTCTTATTTCATTTTTATAAAGGCAGATTTAAAAATTGTGATCTCAAGGTAGAGGTAATTTATAAAGCACTACAAAATAAAGCAAAGAACAAAATGGAAGCATAGTTTTGACTTTCACAGTTAAGAACTAATTTGTACATAACAAGATCCCTGGATAGCCTTATGCACATCCTAAGAATATTGGAATTCCTCTATGTCACATTGCACATCCACTGGGAAAAAGTAGTCAGTGTAAATTCTAAAATATTAATTTCTAAGAACATTAAGAAGAGGCAAAAACACAGTTGCCTGCACTGTGAATAATCCATACCCACAATGCTTTGCCCCAAAAATGTTGAAACCACAGGCAATAATTTCAGCATCAGACCTCATCACCGGGTCATAAGTGATTTCCTTTAGGTACAATGAGCAGATGGCTCACACCTAAATGACCTGTTAGATTTATGGAGACCCTAGTCATATGCAAATAAGCAGAAAAACAAAAACAAACAAAAAACACTGAGAAACAGGCAGAATGTGATAGCAATATAATAATGTATACACTACCCTTTTTATACAACAGTAATTGAATACAATACCTTTACATCTTCCACTCTTCAATTTTAAATAAGTACACAGTGTGGCTAGCATATGAAGTGGAATATGTTAGGAATAATTGTGACTGGGTTTTGACAGTACTACACATAAATCCTCTTTTTAAGCATTAGATTGTATTGTGAAATTACACTTTCAGAAGCAATATACACATGTAAAAACAAAGGAACCCACTTCAGCCTGAATAATGTTCCACGCATTCTTCAGTCCAACATTATTTTCTGTATTGTAAAGCAATAAACCTTCTTTCAAGTCCTGCTTTGCATTCTCGTTGATCTAAAAAATGAAATGTAAATAATCATACAAATTATTGTTTTTTGCTTCTAAGGAACTAAAAGAAAGATTTTTACATTCAACTCTTAAGGAGACAATACTACTTACAAATTAATAAAAACTACACATCACCATTCATTAGAACATCATACCATCGTCTGCCTGCGAGTTTAAAGTAGATCAGAAGCTATATGTAGTTTTTATCAATGTGAAATTCTCTAAACTGCCAAACTGTTTATATCAAGGTATTATAAAAATAAATTAATATGTTGTAGAGATTTTTTATTTAAACATTCAGTTATGGATTATTTCAATTTAATTTGTGTAGTAAACCAAAACAATGAATTAGTTTGTACTTTGCCTCATTTCCTCTAACCGTATAATACAACTATGAAATAATTTATAGAGAAAAAAATATCAACACATTCAAATATTAAAGTGTTTTAAAGAAACTGAATACCAATTGAAACTGCGATAATAAGGAGAAGGTAGAGAACAATTAAACACAAAAATTGCATATTCCCATCCAGTATCTAAAATGTATGTGTGCAAACAGAGGCGTAAATAGAAACCACGGGGCCCCAGTGCAGAAATTGCCCTGGGGTACCCCCATACGTCTACCCCCACCGCATATGTTCCCACTCTGACTCCCTCCTCTCCTTCCTACCGCGCAGCTCCCGGTGGTTGCTGGGAGGAGTGACCGGGGCAGTCACTTCCTCCCAGTGTGGCAGCGTGACAAAGCATGGACCACCTGATGGGCCCCTGAACATGCGACCCCGGTGGTTACACCACGCGGGCTGACGGCCGCAACGCATGGCGGCGGGCAACCGGTCGCAGGGGTCCGCAGGGTGGTCGGACCTCCTGGAGTGATGGGCCTGGTCGCAGCAGCGACCCCTGCAAAAGCGGCAGTTCCGCCACTGTGTGCAAAGTATAAGAAGAGAGAAAATGTGATAAAAACTAAATCAAACACTAATTAGAGAAGGAAGTCATACAAACATCAGATTGACTACAACTACTATAAAACTAGGAGTTGTAGAAGAGTTATAAGAGCCAATAATCACAACACTTATAATTTAAAAATAAAAAACAGATTAATATGACTCAAGAACCATTTCTTGGAAGTACAAATTGAGAAATCTCTCAATGGTTCATAACCACCTCCATTTAAAACAAAATACCCACACACAAACAAAAAGATCTATGATTCACTTTACATTATCTTATTTTTTTATTACAATTTACATTCCTTGCTCAAGGTGGAAGTTGCAGGAATGATTTAGAAAATGACACTCATGTTTCACAGAGAGAAAAAGGTAAAAGGTGATTTATGGATCTGATTTATGATTTGCAGAAGCAGTTAATTACGGTTCAAAGAATTCTCAGTGTGATAACATTTAAAGCCCTCCCTAAAAGAAAAAAAACCTCTTATAAATGCACTTGGAACATATATAATGTGGCTTACAAGCAGGGGCGGACTGACAGGTCGGGCAGATCGGTCATGGACCGAGGGCCCGAGTCAGTCAGGGGGCCCGGCAGCACAGTCATGCTTCTGCTGTGGAGATCAGATCAGAGATCTCCTCAGTGAGAAGTAAGAAAGCGCTGTAAGAAGGTTGCAGGGACCCATAATGACTCTAAGGGCCCCTGTAACCCATCAGTCTGCAAATACCCCCCCCCATTCAGTGAGAGACCTGGCAGCACACCTCTCACTGCCAGGTCTCCTCTCTCTCTCTCTCCCTGCTCCCTGCTCCGTGCTCTGTGCTCTGTGTGAGGATGGGAGGCGGGGCAGGAAGTGACATCACCACCTGCTTCCCTCTCACACGGAGCACTCATACAGCGTGGATGGAGGGTGAGAAGGAGCCTGTCTGCCCCACTGCTGCTGGAGGAAGAAAAACATCACATTGTACAGGTAAGCAGGCCCATACACACACTGCCCACCTATATATTTACACTGCCCCCCACCCATATACATACACTGCCCACCCATATACACTGTCCCCCACCCATATACATACACTGCCCACCTATATACACACACACTGCCCCCCACCCATATACATACACTGCCCACCCATATACATACACTGCCCACCTATATACACACACTGCCCCCCACCCATATACATACACTGCCCACCTATATACACACACTGCCCACCCATATACATACACTGCCCACCTATATACACTATACATACACTGCCCACCTATATACACACACTGCCCACCTATATACACACACTGCCCACCTATATACACACACTGCCCACCTATATACACACACTGCCCACCTATATACACACACTGCCCACCCATATATACACACACTGCCCACCTATATACACACACTGCCCACCCATATACACACACTGCCCACCCATATACACACACTGCCCACCTATATACATACACTGCCCACCCATATACACACACTGCCCACCCATATATATATATACACATATGCACACACACTGCCCCCCACACACACACACACTGCCCACCCATATATACACATACACTGCATACACTGCCCACCTATATATATATATATATATATATATACACACACACACACACACTGCACACACTGCCCACCCATATATTCACACACTGCCCACCCATATATACACACTGCCCACCCATATATTCACATACTGCCCACCCATATATACACACACACTGCATACACTGCCCACACATATATATACACACACACACACACATTGCCCCACACATACATACACTGCCCCCCATACACACACTGCCCCCACACACACCGTACACATACACACACACTGCCCCCACACTTACACTGCCCCCACATACACCATGCACATACATACATTGCCCCCACACACTGCCCTCCCCATACACACATTGCCCCGACACACATACACTGCCCTGACACCATACACATTCACACACTGCCCCCCATATACATACACTGCCAACACACACACACATACACAGCCCCACATACACACACACATTGCCCCACACACCCTACACATTCACTCACTACACCCCCCCCACACACACACTGAACCTTTCACACACACTGCACCACTCACACACACCACTGCTCCTATGCCCTACTACAGCCTCATATCATAGCAGACCCCAGGTAAGTTGTCAAACTGTTCTCAAACTGTTTGACTACTTACTTTCAAATTATTTTTAACATTTACTTAGTCCTTAAAGGACCACTATAGGCACCCAGACAACTTCAGCTCAATGAAGTGGTCTGGGTGCCAGGTCCCTCTAGTTTTAACCCTGCAGCTGAAAACAAAGCAGTTTCAGAGAAACTGCTATGTTTCACTAAGGGTTAATCCAGCTTCTGTTGCTGTCTCACTGACAGCTGCTAGAGGTGCTTCCGCGATTCATACTGTGAATGCGTGCACTGAATTCGAGAATGCGAGAATTCCCCAGAGCCGAGGGAGCCCGGCGCAGGAGAAAGGTAAGTGGTTGAAGGGGTTTTAACCCCTTCAGCCCAGCGGGAGGGGGGCACTATAGTGCTCCTTTAATATTTTGTCTTGAAGGGCCCTGGATCTAATTTTGTCCGGGGGCCCAGGAGGCTGTCAGTCCATCCCTGCTTACAAGTCGTGAAAAAGGAAATCTGGGGAGTGACCTTTAAATAACTTCAAAAAGTCAAATATATGATCTGTGGCAGGAAAACTACTTTCCAGCATGGATTTTTGAAATAACTGGTTATTTAAAAGAGGGCAGAGGTTCATCCGAAATTGTATGCAAGCTACATTTCTTTATTGCTAATACATTTTAAAATAGTCTCAATAGCAGTGTAGTCAGAGGAGTACTTCTCAATTAATGTGCAGTCGAGCGGATTTAATGCATGATCTGTGAACCAAATGCTCCCAAATGAAAAACCAATTGAGCATCTCACCCTGATACTGGACATTAAACATCTGGATATAAAGCTATTTTTTATTTGACTAATATTTTAGAAATCAGTTGTTATGTGCGGCATAGACTGGTACAAGCATACGTATTCCAGTGGACATTATTATTATGGTCATATGAAAGCTGAACATAGACCATATTATTTAAATGGATGACTAGGAAGGTCATAAAATAAATAGTTATTTTGTGTTGGTGCTTCTTATATTTTAGTGCAAGTACTGATTTATTTATTTTATGAGAAATTAATTTTTTAATTGTTAATGTACAATGCACTACAGGTTAAATAGCATTATTTTTATTGATAAAAGATTGCCAATATTTAAATGCCATTATAAAAGTGATATTAAATATAAAATACTGATAGTAGGGTCAGATGAAGACACGCTTTACATCTGACTTTTCTTGCTCTGTGTAACTTTTTCTTTATCCTTCTTGTAAAAACAAAAAACAAATGTACATTACATACCCTAATGCAATCTGTTGTGTTTTTTTTTTTTTTTCAGGAGTAAAGCCTTGAAAACAAGGGGTAGTATGAGATCAGGCATACATTTGGTGTATGTGTATGAGAAACTCTTGATCTCATCTACCACAACCATAGGACCCCCAAAGAGCAGGGAAAGAGCCCCATTTGCCCTTTTCACTTGGTGCTAATTTTTCTCAGGCCCTCTCAGAAAAAATATTTGACAATGAGAGTCCATATAAGCAACAGAGTATTAGTTTTCCTTATTTATCCACATTCTGAACAAAACACACATAACATACTTTAGCTACATGAAACATCACAACACATCCCTATAGCTTATAAATTACGTTCTCTATCCTCTGGCAGAAAAATACAAGGAAAAAACAATAATTCAAAACCATTACCACCAGATCCTTCTAAATAAATCAATGAAATTGTCATAACATTATTTCTTACAAATAATAAAACATGAAAATACATATAATGGGCTATAGAAATAACTGTACTTAAATTGACATGCAACAATGAGTGAACAGTAACACCAAAACAGTAACACAGTAGTGTTAAAAAAATATATATATATAAAAAAAAAATATATATATATATATTAAATCTTTAAATGAGTGATAATGTATATGATTTAAAAATAAAACAAAACTTGTACTGCTTGTTATGCACTTCTTTCTTACATTGTGTCTAATACTTAATTGTATTTTGCTGAATGCGCAGACGTGCAGTTATTGTATGGATATAAGACAAAGTAATGAATAATTAAATATGCTAATGAAAATTAACCCTGTAAAGAAATACGTAGAGCTATAATTAGAAACTCTATGGAAAATACCCATGAGTCTAAGAGATAATCTTACTATGTTGCTACGTGATGATATAGAATAGCAATACTTATAGAAAAAGGTATAAACACAAAGAAATGCTACACAACCAAAAATGAAAAATAACATAAAACATATAAGTAAAATATGTTGTAATAATTATGAAAATATTAACTTAAAATAAAAAGCTAACTGCCAAGAGATTAGGACCTAAAAATAATAATAATAATAATAATTATAATGGAAAATATATGCAAACAACAGAAAACACCTATGATCAAAACAAACACCTACTTCAAAAGGCACCAATGTACGTACAGTACCAATGAGTACAGTAGGTTCTCTTGTGATATTCTTAAACGTCCAAGCAGTTTAATCGATACATTATTTTGGATGTCCTCTATTGAAGAATCTTATTTTCTTGTTAACCGGGAGAAAAAAAATTCTTTCAAAGTCTTTTACTGTTGTTTTGAATAAAAAAGGCCTGAACAATGTCACTGACAAATTAAGAATTTGTCAATCAAATAAAAGGCATGTTAGCTGAGAGCATTTTATCTGGCTGAGCACAATATCTATGAACCTGAATGATGGTATGTCTAAAAAAAACAATTGGCCCAAGCTATTATTATTTTCTGTTTTGGTCATGGACCATGAGATACAATTAAAACAATGATTTGGTTAACAGCTCAATAGGACTACAACAATGTTATTTTACACGCTGTGTATTGTCAGAGATAAATTCATGTGAAGTTTTACTTTTCATGCATTTTGTGGAAAATGATTGATTGGATCCTGCAGAATGATCTTGCACATGTCTAGTGAAAGGTCTGTGCAGTAGTCATTAGAAGCATACTTTGAAATGGACTTAAATGGCCATCCTTGTAATAGAGTAAGGACCTGAAATTGACCATTTAGAGTGTGTTAGCAATGGACCTTAGAAAAGTGGTGTGGACTTTTGAACTTGTTATTGACATTTGTGAATAATTCTGTAACAAGGCATTGGTGATGGCTCTTCAACAAATTTTTCAGAACCTTGAAGTACAAACAAGCTAGTAGACTGCTGAGAAGGACACTGAACTTATCTAAATATCCAAAGTGAGAAACTGCACTCCATTAACCAGTGTCACTTTTAAACAAAGTACGAGATATCCAAAAAAAACTCGATGCTCCAGATACACTTAATAGGCAGAAGAAGATTTCTAAGAACTCAAAATCACAAGAGTCTTTATTAGAACATTACAGACTGGCATGTGCTACTCATGGCAAAGACCAGTGTGTAATGATCCAATAAAGGCTGCAGTGATTTAAAACCAGTGCCTAGACATCTTCTTCTGTATATTAAAGGCACACTGTAGGCACTGTAACTGTAATTGCTATTGTCTTTCCAGTCAGCACTAAACAATTTTTAATGGTTTAATGCTACACAAGAGCTCCCAAAAGCCCATCCACTCTGTGTTGCTTGGATGAAGGAGGAAGCATTAGCCTGAGTAGCCATGGCTACTCAGCCTATCACAGTGCCCATTACTGATATTAATGGATATAGCTGTTTAAACTCTGATTTAACCATACCTTCTTTGTGGGCTTGGATGTGGGTAGTCAGGGACCATTATTTCAATCTAAATTGCTTGAAACTGGTTTAGCACTGACTAGAGGGGCAGTACCAAAGGACTCTATAAACAATTCAATGAGATGAAATGGTTATAGTGCTGTTAGGCTGGAAAGCACCACAGGGTCTTACGCTGCCATTGCCTTACGCAATAACAAAGAAGATCTTTCTGCTTTCTCTTATCCCCGTAATCAGCTGCTGGGAGTAATCAAAGATACAGTGTCCCTTTAAAGAACAGTCCTTTCCATTATATATTTTGTGCATCAATATACAGAACTCATTGCATCTATAATATTACTAGGAATGCTACTTAGATACTACAATTTTAATTGGTCTTATTAAACACCATTCATTTCCGGTTGGTATATAATTTGTAATTTT